>OX246743.1:21767834-22002053 GCA_945910005.1 Isoperla grammatica
TTTCCGTAACCATAATGCTACGTTTACAGCTACGCGTTGCGAGCGAAGCGAGGGCGCGAGCTCCAATCAGCGGCCGAGTTTCATGCAAAGAAGTTAATAGTTTCACGCAAACTCGGCCACTGATTGGAGCTCGCGCCTTCGCTTCGCTCGCAACGCGTAGCTGTAAACGTAGCATAACGAGCAAGATAAAAGAAGGTTCATATTATTTTGTATACGTTGCGTTATGACAACTTATTTTATGAGATGGTTCAGAAAAATTTATATCTTCGAGAGTTTCGAATACCGGCGCAAATGAGTTTTTGTTTTCCATCGTGACGCTGTTGTATCAATTGTGTAACTAGTTTTCCCTATGTTGATACGTTTGGTTGTGTTTCCGCGTCCACTTCAACGATGTAGCTATATTCCACCTTGTTAACCCGTTGAATCGTCCGCGGTCAGTCCCCCCCCCCCCCCCCCCCTCACGACCGGGCCGATCCGAAGATGGATTCCGCTGGACGTTGTTTGCAGGCGATATAAGACATCAGTCCCGCGAGCTGCAACTCGATACGACAGCCGTTCGATACACTCGACCTCATGTGGCAACCAGTAAGTTAATTCCAACTTCCTGGCTCTCTTCCGGTCCCCAGGCGCAGACAATTCGTCATCCCCCCCTCCCCCTTCCCCTCCCCCCCCGCCCGCGTCTCGAGACATCTGTAAGAAATATCTACCCGCTTAAAGTGTGTACTCTAACCCTTTCCAGTGCGCATCCCTCAAAACAATTGCATCCCTTTTCTAATATCGCATTTCCAACCCCACCTCTGCCCCCCGCCCCCAACCTCTTCCCCCCCACCACCACCCCCACCGCACAATGATATTCACGAGATGTTCCTCGCTGCGAAAGACACAAACTTATAATATACAAAACTGAAAATGTTTGCGTAAGTTGGGAAATTAGTTTTAGGACCCGGCACCTCCACCAATCTGCTCCAAGTTATGCCAGCCGTCTTAAACCTGCACCAAACTACTCCAATCTGCTCCAAGTTATGCCAGCCGTCTTAAACCTGCACCAAACTACTCCAATCTGCTCCAAGTTATGCCAGCCGTCTTAAACCTGCACCAAACTACTCCAATCTGCTCCAAGTTATGCCAGCCGTCTTAAACCTGCACCAAACTACTCCAATCTGCTCCAAGTTATGCCAGCCGTCTTAAACCTGAACCAAACTACTCCAATCTGCTCCAAGTTATGCCAGCCGTCTTAAACCTGCACCAAGCTACACTAACAATTATACCAGACATCGAAAACATGCACCAAACTACACTTACCTACAACAGCCATCGCAAACCTGCACCAAACTACTCCAACCTGCTCCAAGTAATACCAACCTACATGCAGTAATCTCACCACACCTGAACCTAACTACTCCAGCCTGCTCCAAGCTAGACTTACCTACACCAGTAATCTAAAACTTGAACCAAGTCAAGCTTAGATACACTTACCACCTCAATCCTGAACTTAAGTTCTCTAACTTGTTCTCTAACATCCACCAGCGATCACAAACCTGAACAAAGTTACCAACCAACCTTCAGTGTACTCCAATGTACACCGTTCTATTAAAATCTGCACTGAGCTGCACCAACGTGCAAACAGTGCTCCAATCACCAATATGCTACTCCAACTTTCACTGCCTGGTCCAACCCACATCAAGCTTCACAAAGCTACTCCGACTTGCTCAACCCACACCAAGCTTCGGTCACGTATTGATAGGACCTGCACAAAGCTACTCCGACTTGCTCCAACTCACACCAAGCTTCTGTCACGTATTCTCGCCGAATGTTACATGTTTCTGCGACCACTCTAGAATGCATTGCATTCATAATTCACCGCAGCCATATATATCGGGTAGCTGACCTGTTAACTTAGTACGAACACAGTCTACGGTTCGACGCCCGGGCAAGTCTACTTACTCAACTCTCAACACCAGACTGTATGAATATTGCACCCGTTATGACGGAGTGAGAGATTATTGGTTTATTTTTAGTTCTGTTTGAAATAATTGAAAGCGGTGTTGGGGAAGAGATGGCGAACTGATGAAACTACGTGGGATAAGTCAGGTGTCAGCTGATGTTACAAGAAGACAACCACATAGAAATAGGGGACTGTATTCACGGCATGGACATAAGCTGTTATATGAGTTATTATTCGCTTTACGCATTGTTAGGGTCGTGACTGAGTGGTATTAACACTAAAGGCAATAGATCTGTGACACTAATAACAGTTCACAAACGTACATAATATATTATGTTTATTTTTACAGAATAACACCATCGTTAAATAAATTACAAATATTTATTTATTTAAAACACCCTACGTTTCGAAATATATACCACAAAAAATCTACGTCAATATATATATATATATGTATAAAAGTAGAATGGAAATACAGTGCGCTTCGCTCGCTCTAACGATTGCATCAGTTTGAGTGATTAACCAGCCAGCCCGTCATATGTTGGTAATCCCGCCGTATGGCCGGTCAGTCAGTGAATGAGTGACGTACGCTGATGGTGACGACGAATTAATAAAGAAAACAAATTAAAATGATGGCCAGCCCGGCCGGGATTTAAACCAACTGAATCCGTACGAGTTATGTCATCCATCCCATTCGTACTGTGACACGTTGTCATTTCGCTTACTTTAGCCGCTGTAAGTGTTCGATGTAAAATTTAATAATACATTTTCGCAGGAAAAACTGTCCACGGTTATTCATACCTTCAGTTGACAAACTTGAAACTAGGTATTGCGATAGTTAAAATATTTGGGAAGGGTTGTAGGGCCAGCACTCAATATAATTAGTGAATGCGGGAAACTTTGTATAAAAAGGTTCAGTCAGGATTGCCGGTTGCGAGTATCGAACCAGTAATCTCCTGAATTAGAGCCTCGTGTTGAGCACTGAGCCATCTCTATCGTAAATACAACTGTTCTGAGCAGTGAGCACACTATACATACCATCTACGTATACCCACACATTTCATTATTTACATACGTTTTTTCAGTTATATTTTGAGAACGCTCTAGACAATATTGAAAAAGTGACCAATATCGAACATGTAGTTTTTAGTTCTCACATAAATACATGTGCGACATTTGACAATTTCTCAATATTGTGTATAGCGATCTCCAAATAAGCACATTAATTTGGTCTGGTTTTTACAGTGAGACTCACATTACTAAACACTTTTGATTTTGAGCGGTTTTAATACATTATTTATTTATTTAATGTTTATCCTATTCAATTATAAAAACTGATTTACAAAGGAGGACCTTAAGTTAAAACTCACCTTTTCCCTAAACTCAACTTCCGAAGCTAAACGATTCCTAGCCCTAACCTGGAATCAAACCCTTGATCTTCAGCATTAGAATCTTGAATAATCCCACGGTTTATGCTGAAAGGCAGTATTTCAGTGAGAGGCCCCTGAACACCAACCTACCTACGTAGAAGTCTACTAACGCCTTCCACACCTCGTTATCAACCACGCAGAATTATTCAATGATCGTAAGTTATAATTGTACCACCTACCCTACTCGGGATCCTAACGCTAACGTGATGTAACTATTTATCGCAAAAAGCACCAATATTCTAAGGGGAGGGGGGATAATAATTAGGCCTTTAGTCTGTGTTGGTACAAACGCATTAACGCTGAAAATTGCTTCCATAATAATAATACGGAACATTGAGGAACATTTTACCCCGCGCGACGAAAGAGGAACTTCGTAAAGTATTCACGGCAATGGGTCTGTTGACTATCCAAGTATTTACAGAACGCTCTTTGGATAAGACTACACAGACTAGTCTGGCCTTACAGAATATAGGAAACAGTCAAAAACAATAATATAATATAAAGAAATGTTTGGATGTCCCGCACTGAAAATCAGTTCGTTTCACAGAGAGAGTTATTATTTGTTAGTTATTTATTCTATTTATTCTTTAATCTCTTATCAACTGTAGATTACTGTTTACATATAATACCTTAGAACACATACAAAGTGCAGGCATTACAAAACAAATATTCTATTTGAATCGAGTAAAGGTGTACTACAGAAATGTGATGTAAAGATGTCGTTTTATTGAAGCAGTTTCAATGAGTTAATCGCATTATAAGTATTTACTAATGATGATCCACGTAGTCGCTGATTTTCTCAAACCATGTTACGCCACATTAATGGCCGCCTATAATTTGCAATCACAATAGCAGTGACTATAGTCGTACCACAAAACAAGCCTCCAATATCGCATATCATTTAGGCGCGTTCAGACAGAATGACTTTTGGACTAAGACTAACAATAGAGTGATTAAGCCTTGGGAAAACAACGTACTCGGAAACATCCATCCCCAAATGTATTTCAACAATGCCAACAATCGAAAATCAACTTTCTTAATCACTCGTTCTTAAACACTAATCACTATAAAAGTTTGTTAACGCTTAGACATAAATCGTATACTTCAACCCTGTTAAACCTTAAATCGTTAGTCTTAAACACTTATCGTTAGTCTTAGTCATTTTGTGTGAACCCGCCTTTAAGGTCTGCTCTGTTTGCTTAGGTGTTGGTAAGCTATTTAGTTGCTTAGTGACAGCTAATTTCAGTGTTAAAATGGCCGCCAATGTCACCTATACCGGAAATGGGAATCGTGGGCATACTCTCTAATATTGTTAGGGGTCCAATGACACGGTTACTATATACGCGTGTGCGTGTACGTTTGTTTGTTTTGATTTATTTTCATAATAATTTATTTCAAGTTATCACAATTATTACAAATCATAAAACCTCTTCGGGTGTACACGAAATTATCAGTAAATGTAAAACTGAATACATTATACTATGTGCTCTATACTATGGATACTATGTGTGCTTGTGCCTTACAGGACACCGTGTAGGAACGCCTTGCCATTTGTTACCGTCATATTTAGCCCAAACCGCCTCCATTTGTCTTTCTTCTGGTTGATCAATTCGCCGCTTGCTCGAAACAGCGGCTTCTGTGCGCGCGGCAACACACAGCCGCCTTTATCAATAACCGCAGCGAGGCGCGACACGTGCGCCCGGGGAGGCTCGGGGCTTTGCACGCGGACGGTCTCGGGGTCGAATCCCCCTCCTACTGAGTAGTCTGGGCCCGGGGTAGAATAGGCCCAGAGTGACTCTGCTAGTCGTAAGAGGCGACGAAAGGAGACCACGACCTTTTGCGCCTCTCTGTCGCACTGAAAGTTTCTCCTCCCACTTGGCCCTGCCCTCCTTTGCTGGACTCTCCTTATAACGACCCCCGCGATGTGCAATGGCTCTGATTCGGACATGTGACGTTAAATCTTAAAATAAAGGCAATATTACGAATATGTATCCAGATAATATACTGGAACTTTCAACCCCAACGATATTGGTCGAAAGTTCACCCTCATGGAATAATGGCGAACAAACGAACAAGAGCTGTGACGACATAGGTCGGACAAACAAGTTTCGTGGTTCTCTCTTTGATTCGCGCGCAAATTCAATGTTTGCCTCAAAGAAAACACTGTGGAGTGGCTGTTTCTTATTCTTAATGAACGCTATCGTAGCGAGATTCAATATAGGGTTGGTTTTATACTAGGGATGACATACTATTCAAAACTGTCATAATCGACGAAGGAGGATTCCTAAGCAAAAATCTCATTGTGTATAGGTGTAGGTAGGTATAGAGTATGTTTTATATAAAACACCTTTCAATTGTTAAAATAATTGTCATTTTAGCTTGTTGTATTCGCAGGTCGTAATTCTGATCGTGTTCTCTGTTACTGCCTACCTGCTACCCCTGTCAGAAAGTCGCACGGCTGAAACCTGATTGGATTTAGTAAACAAGGCAATTTATATCGAATGCTTCGAAAAAAAATGCATTTTTGGATCATTTAAAGGTTGGAATTCATAGTCGGCCCCTACACCTAGGGGCGCCCATTGTTACCAAGGTAACAATTGTTTGCATGTTATTTCCCATAAACAAAACAAATCCATAGCAACAATGGGTGCCCCTAGGTGTAGGGGCCGACTATGAATTCCAACCTTATTCTTCCCCGGCACAAATACGGAAATCGATCTTCAAATTTGGTATCGATTAATCGATGTTACTTCTGTCTCATACCATCTGCACCTCTTGGTTGATTGTGTCTGCGATAGTCCAGTACTAGGACCACCAAGGGTAGCGGGGTAAGAGAACGGACCAAGTAGTCCAGTACTAGGACCACCAAGGGTAGCGGGGTAAGAGAACAGACCGAGTAGTCCAGTACTAGGACCACCAAGGGTAGCGGGGTAAGAGAACGGACCGAGTAGTCCAGTACTAGGACCACCAAGGGTAGCGGGGTAAGAGAACGGACCGGGTAGTCCAGTACTAGGACCACCAAGGGTAGCGGGGTAAGAGAACGGACCGAGTAGTCCAGTACTAGGACCACCAAGGGTAGCGGGGTAAGAGAACTGACCGAGTAGTCCAGTACCAGGACCACCAAGGGTAGCGGGGTAAGAGAACTCACCGAGTAGTCCAGTACTAGGACCACCAAGGGTAGCGGGGTAAGAGAACTCACCGAGTAGTCCAGTACTAGGACCACCAAGGGTAGCGGGGTAAGAGAACGGACCGGGTAGTCCAGTACTAGGACCACCAAGGGTAGCGGGGTAAGAGAACTCACCGAGTAGTCCAGTACTAGGACCACCAAGGGTAGCGGGGTAAGAGAACGGACCGAGTAGTCCAGTACTAGGACCACCAAGGGTAGCGGGGTAAGAGAACGGACCGGGTAGTCCAGTACTAGGACCACCAAGGGTAGCGGGGTAAGAGAACTCACCGAGTAGTGATCGTCAATCTCTCGATGTCCATTCAGCCAGACCGGATAGTAAAATGTTTTATATCTGCCAACTCGATTAACTTTTTCCTGTTTAATGGTGGGGTAGTATTAAGTGAACTATAACGATAAACGACACGGACATTAAATGAGAAGGTACACGGTAAAGTTCCGGTCAAATAAAAAGCAATTCATTTTACCGAAATAAAGGAAATTCGAAGAAAATTGAAACTGTTTCAATTCTTCGAGCATAAGAGTAAGAGTTTTATGTGTGCTGGCTTTCCTAAAATGAAACCCGGATCATTGTTTGTAGTGATATTTTTAATGAATATTTGAGATTAATTATCAAATTATTTAGGGTGAAAATTATGTAATTATAAGACGAGTAAACACAACATTGATCTAGTTTAGTGCTTTGCTCATATGGTTAATCTCGGCACTTTTCAGGACAATCGTCATTGGCATATTTTACAGATAGTTTTATACTTTTTATCATTTTCTGTTATACCATTACCAAACATAGTTTTACCGATAGGCAGTACAATTTAGTTAATAATAATTAGTGAACACAACTCTTTTAATAGATAATGCATATTACAATACAAGGTTTCGAGAAATCTTTAAACTTCTCCCGTCTTCACATGAAAAATAAACATCAAAATCATAACGAAAACAAGTCATATATACGTATAGCAATCTTTCAAATTTAACTTTTAGATGTTGTATTCACTTATTTGTTTCAAGATGAACATTATTCCATGTAGGCCTACTGTAGGGGATCAAAATCTGCGATGAGTGCCACCTGTTTGTAACTTAATAAATGAATAAATCTCATGATGTAACAGATCTTAGACCTACTATAACTAGTCACGCCTGCCGGGCACATAGGAGCTGTGTTATTTGCAAGGGGTCAACGGTCAGGCACCCCCTTCTACCCCTCACATTTCGTCACGACTCCATGGTGTCTCGCGTTTATTGCATTTTTGTGAATAACTTGACTCTCAACACTAGTAGAATGTGCTCCGTAGTCGAACACCACTTCCGTGTGTGAAACATTTAACACCATTGTTTTACTACACAGTTCCTAATCTAAGCGTCTAAGCCAGCGGTTATCAATCATCTCTATCCACGGACCTAAAAAATTATAGTTTTGAACACGGACCGCCATGTACCACAGAAGAGCAAAACAATGTGTAACATGAATCGGGGCCCTGGTGACTAACTAGATATGTTAGAGTGTTTAGATATTTGGGAAGTAATGTTTTAGGACTGTTAGTTGGTATCAATCCCAGCATTAGCTTTGACGACTGAGGAAAACCTCGGGAAAAACCTTTAGGCAGGATTGTCGGTGGCCGGATTCGAACTGGCGACCTCCCGTATTCGAGTCTCGCTTCTTACCGCTGGCCACCTATTCTATCAGTGATTAATACAGTCAGGGAAACGGCTGCTCGCTCGATGCAATGGGGGGAGAGGGGGGAGAGGGGGGGGGAGGAGAGGGAGACCTGCCACAACAGCGATATGGGTAAGCAAATAAGTGCAGGTTGTCTGCTGGATGGAATAATTCTATCAGATTCTTTAAAATACTGATTTGTATGGTTTTATTTCACTATTATCAAGAGCAAAATATAACTACTGATTTCATTTCACTCATACATCATACCTAAACATTAGGTGTGTGAATGTTTTCAATTTGGCAGTATATTCACTAATTATTTACTTAAACCCAAATTGAGCCCCGTTTTCACTCATCCGATGTGGTGTGACATTATTTAGATATGATTAAAAAACGTTAATTTTGTGCGGCGTAATAATGTCCGTAGTCTTTCCTCTTAATAAACGCGCATTCGCTAAATTGTCTTTCAAACAACGGCCGACGACCCCAACTAGGTAATCTTTTATATATTTCAACTACGCTTTCACCCCTCTCAGATAATTAATTGGCCACACGTCACAGTAGTGTTGCCCCATATGGTTTGGTCCAACTCCCTTAGGTGTGCAAGCGTGCTGGCAGACCGGGGCCGGTTGATAAGAAATTAAAATCTGAATTCCAGTCTCGTTTCGTGCGACGGACACTGGCTGTTTTAATAACTTGGCGCGACCTGATCACATTCAATGTTGCTGGTGATATGGAGACAGGGTAGGCGGGGCAATCTGTGATGTGTGGACATCAAGGGTAGGAGAGATACCTTCTTTTATCGACACCGCTTTGGTTCTGTAATGTTTCGTAGGAATACAGATGTTAAAGAGTGCTTACTGCTTTTGGTTTAATTATAAGGGAAAATACTATAGTCGCGCGCTAAATTAACGTTCTTGTCTAATCTCTTAAGGAAAATTAATAAGACGTGGTTTAGTAAGACTTATAATGTAGATCAAATAAATTTCAAATATTTTAGTCATTATGGTTGGTGGTAATGTAAATGAATTATTATGAATTACCTAATTTTACAGTAACGATACAAATATGTAAAAATTTTGGAATCTAAGTTTTAGTTCTTTTGAAACCGCATCATGCTATGATTTACCTATCATGTTTTCAATATTAAGTATTAATATAAAGATATAAAAAAATAGTTACGTGGTATTTATAGTGAGACTACCCTTCCAAACTAATGCAAGACATACCATCATTTTTAGTCTTAAAAATGCAATATAGATTTTTAAAAGAGAAGAGTTACCTTATCAATTCCCATGAATCCATAACTAAAGATACTTTTACGAATCCTTTAGGACTCAACCTACTACAATAAACAATTGACAGCTATACTCCTCCTCATAACAGTTTACTTTCTTGCCACCAGAATGCATCTAGTCTACTTTGAGTGGTCATGACCCTAACTAATTATCATCTGCAATGTCTAACTTATTTCCAATCCAAGAAGTAAATTGATTCAGGCAAGTTGACAATAATAGATGGCGGCGACAAAGTCTTCGGACAGAGAGACAGAGGGACAGACAGGCAGACAGACAGACAGACAGACAGACAGACAGACAGACAGACAGACAGACAGACAGACAGACAGACAGACAGACAGACAGACAGACAGACAGAGAGACAGACAGACAGACAGACAGACAGACAGACAGACAGACAGACAGACAGACAGACAGACAGACAGACAGACAGACAGACAGACAGACAGACAGACAGACAGACAGACAGACAGCCAGACAGACAGACAGACAGACAGACAGACAGACAGACAGACAGACAGACAGACAGACAGACAGACAGACAGACAGACAGACAGACAGACGGACGGACACCTTTCCATCATCATCCGTCACGCTGCGGCCCTGTGCTGCGCCTGGCAGGGTCGATTTAACTGTCACGACCCTACTTGGGCCTCTTTCGTTTAGCGGGGTCTTACGCGGCTGCAGCCCTACAAAGACAAGACGTAGGTAACTGTGTTTAGCGGGGTCTGACGCGGCTCCAGCCCTACAAAGACAAGACGTAGGTAACTGTGTTTAGCGGGGTCTGACGCGGCTCCAGCCCTACAAAGACAAGACGTAGGTAACTGTGTTTAGGGGTCTGACGCGGCTGCAGCCCTACAAAGACAAGACGTAGGTAACTGTGTTTAGCGGGGTCTGACGCGGCTCCAGCCCTACAAAGACAAGACGTAGGTAACTGTGTTTAGGGGTCTGACGCGGCTGCAGCCCTACAAAGACAAGACGTAGGTAACTGTGTTTAGCGGGGTCTGACGCGGCTCCAGCCCTACAAAGACAAGACGTAGGTAACTGTGTTTAGGGGTCTGACGCGGCTGCAGCCCTACAAAGACAAGACGTAGGTAACTGTGTTTAGCGGGGTCTGACGCGGCTCCAGCCCTACAAAGACAAGACGTAGGTAACTGTGTTTAGGGGTCTGACGCGGCTGCAGCCCTACAAAGACAAGACGTAGGTAACTGTGTTTAGCGGGGTCTGACGCGGCTCCAGCCCTACAAAGACAAGACGTAGGTAACTGTGTTTAGCGGGGTCTGACGCGGCTCCAGCCCTACAAAGACAAGACGTAGGTAACTGTGTTTAGGGGTCTGACGCGGCTGCAGCCCTACAAAGACAAGACGTAGGTAACTGTGTTTAGCGGGGTCTGACGCGGCTCCAGCCCTACAAAGACAAGACGTAGGTAACTGTGTTTAGGGGTCTGACGCGGCTGCATCCCTACAAAGACAAGACGTAGGTAACTGTGTTTAGCGGGGTCTGACGCGGCTCCAGCCCTACAAAGACAAGACGTAGGTAACTGTGTTTAGCGGGGTCTGACGCGGCTGCAGCCCTACAAAGACAAGACGTAGGTAACTGTATTTAGGGGTCTGACGCGGCTCCAGCCCTACAAAGACAAGACGTAGGTAACTGTGTTTAGGGGTCTGACGCGGCTCCAGCCCTACAAAGACAAGACGTAGGTAACTGTGTTTAGGGGTCTGACGCGGCTCCAGCACTACAAAGACAAGACGTAGGTAACTGTGTTTAGGGGTCTGACGCGGCTCCAGCCCTACAAAGACAAGACGTAAGTAACTGTGTCTAGGGGTGTCTGACGCGGCTGCAGCCCTACAAAGACAAGACGTAGGTAACTGTGTTTAGGGGTCTGACGCGGCTCCAGCCCTACAAAGACAAGACGTAGGTAACTGTGTTTAGGGCTCTGACGCGGCTGCAGCCCTACAAAGACAAGACGTAGGTAACTGTGTTTAGGGGTCTGACGTGGCTGCAGCCCTACAAAGACAAGACGTAGGTAACTGTGTTTAGGGGTCTGACGCGGCTGCAGCCCTACAAAGACAAGACGTAGGTATTTGTGTTTAGGGGTCTGACGCGGCTGCAGCCCTACAAAGACAAGACGTAGGTAACTGTGTTAAGGGGTCTGACGCGGCTGCAGCCCTACAAAGACAAGACGTAGGTTACTGTGTTTAGGGGTCTGACGCGGCTGCAGCCCTACAAAGACAAGACGTAGGTTACTGTGTTTAGGGGTCTGACGCGGCTGCAGCCCTACAAAGACAAGACGTAGGACACTGTGTTTAGGGGTCTGACGCGGCTCCAGCCCTACAAAGACAAGACGTAGGTAACTGTGTGTAGGGGTCTGACGCGGCTCCAGCCCTACAAAGACAAGACGTAGGTAACTGTGTCTAGGGGGGTCTGACGCGGCTCCAGCCCTACTAAGACAAGACGTAGGTAACTGTGTTTAGGGGTCTGACGCGGCTGCAGCCCTACAAAGACCAGACGTAGGTAACTGTGTTTAGGGGTCTGACGCGGCTGCAGCCCTACAAAGACAAGACGTAGGTTACTGTGTTTAGGGGTCTGACGCGGCTGCAGCCCTACAAAGACAAGACGTAGGTAACTGTGTTACGGGGTCTGACGCGGCTCCAGCCCTACAAAGACAAGACGTAGGTAACTGTGTTTAGGGGTCTGACGCTGCTCCAGCCCTACAAAGACAAGACGTAGGTAACTGTGTCTAGGGGGGTCTGACGCGGCTCCAGCCCTACAAAGACAAGACGTAGGTAACTGTGTTTAGGGGTCTGACGCGGCTGCAGCCCTACAAAGACAAGACGTAGGTAACTGTGTTTAGGGGTCTGACGCGGCTCCAGCCCTACAAAGACAAGACGTAGGTAACTGTGTTTAGGGGTCTGACGCGGCTGCAGCCCTACAAAGACAAGACGTAGGTAACTGTGTTTAGGGGTCTGACGCGGCTCCAGCCCTACAAAGACAAGACGTAGGTAACTGTGTTTAGGGGTCTGACGCGGCTCCAGCCCTACAAAGACAAGACGTAGGTAACTGTGTTAAGGGCTCTGACGCGGCTGCAGCCCTACAAAGACAAGACGTAGGTTACTGTGTTTAGGGGTCTGACGCGGCTGCAGCCCTACAAAGACAAGACGTAGGTAACTGTGTTTAGGGGTCTGACGCGGCTGCAGCCCTACAAAGACAAGACGTAGGTAACTGTGTTAAGGGGTCTGACGCGGCTGCAGCCCTACAAAGACAAGACGTAGGTAACTGTGTTTAGGGGTCTTACGCGGCTCCAGCCCTACAAAGACAAGACGTAGGTAACTGTGTTTAGGGGTCTTACGCGGCTCCAGCTCTACAAAGACAAGACGTAGGTTACTGTGTTTAGGGGTCTACTCGTCAAAATTTCATTTAGTCTGCGGCAGCGAATCGTGAGATTTTAAGGTTTGCTGTTTGTCAACTTTTCAATTCGAAATTTTGGGTAGATACACCAGACACATATTATACGGGTCTACAGGTAACGAAAACAAATATGCAAAATTTATTGTTTGGATTCAATGCGATAATACGATATTATTGCATTCAATCCATACGTAATGAATTTTACATATACTTGTTTTCGTTGCTGCAGTAGACCCTTAAAACATGTAATGTGTCTGGTGTATCATCCCACAACTTTGATTTTAAAAGTTTTTGCAAAGATATGAACACAAAACCTACGACGAATGGATATGGGAAGTCTACTGTATTCATAGTCTACACGTGACTGTACAGCGGCCATATTGGTCTCTTATATAATTTACGCATAATCTACTGGATGAGCAGTTACAATGTTTCAATAAAATTACAGTAATGCTTAGAATTAAAGATATCAATCACAATTTACAAAAAGTGAAATCAATTTTATTTTTTTAAAAATGCCTAATCTTAACGAAATGTATTTTTTTTCTATACTACTATTGGCTTTAACTTTAACTATATCTCAATAACATAAACATATCACCAAAATGGCCGTTACCGGCATAGTTTTAAGGTTCGTGAAAACCCTTTTGTTCGCTTTTCAATACTATGTTGTAGGATAGTGTAGAATAGTTGGAAATAAATAGCCCAAGATTTCTGTAGGACTTGAATAACGTTTCCCTTACACCAGAGAACAGGAGAGAACACTTTGTAAAACCCTCCAGCAAGGTTTTCCGGTGGTAGGAATTGAATCTGCGACCTCCACAACTGAGTCTCGCGTCTAACCACATTCTATCTGTTTTAACTGTTCTACAACTGTGTCCCGACCTGGCAGTAGGAGCAAATTCATTCAGCCGTCTCGACTATAGCCGCGTAGTAGCATTTCAATCTTCTTTATCAAACATATACAGGTTACAACCAGTGGTGGCTCTGAGACAATACTGATGAGGTTAAGAATAAAATAGCTAAAAGTATAAAATATGATTCGTCACACAATATGTCAATAGTGTAGTAACATGAAGTTATGCAGATCCTAGGTGAGGCTCAGTCTCATTTGCCTCACTCGACGAGTCACTATTGGTTACAATATTGGAATGAAATTAAAACTACAAAATCCGACACGTCCTGTGGTCATATCACAGTAAATTTACCAACATTACAGTCGTAAACTCCTATATTCTACAAACTTGAGCTGTTCAAAATGAAAATATGGCGCACGTAACCAATATATTTTATTTTCACGCTCTCGTCCAGACTTTCCACTTTCCATTATTTTGTGTTCCTTGGCCGAGAAGAAAATGAAAGTTAAAAACAAAGATACAGTAATGTTCCTATATAATAATTTCAACCCATGACTGAAGTCAATGTCCGCCACTGTGGGCTACTGTAACAGTTTACTATAAGTGATACGACCGAACCTGCTCTGGAAGTGAACACAAGACTCGTGCGTGTATAAACAAACAAGCAGTGATAACAAAACAGGACAGTTTGATACAATGCTCAATATCAAGCGCAAAACTAAACACGTTATATACAATTCAAATCTGAATTAAGTTTCATTATTGTATCGTTTGTACGCAAGGGTGCTTTAAACCAGTTTCTGACGTCACAGTAGAGGCGATGGATTGAAACAATAGTAAATGTGGAGGAAAAGATAACATGTCACAACTGAGATGAGCTTCATATACAGTAGTTTCTATGGCGGCGGCGTCAACGCAAACGGTTTATCGGGGAAACAGGCGACAGAAGCTCTTTCTAGCGTCCGGCTTGCCAACTATTGTTCAGGTTCGTTTGTTCATTGACTATGGACACTTACTTGATAGTTTTCACGTGACTTAGCGTGATCTCATTATTTTATACATGATTTAAGCGTAATTCATAACCTCGCTAGAAGATGAGTGAGTATGATTGTTATATTGATGTGTTGATTTGAGTACAAGTAATTCCATTTTAAACTTCCTACATTATTATATGTGTCGTAACCTCAGGAATTCTTTCCGTCTATCAAAACACTCCCCGTGCAACAAACACTACAAGTGTACTGGAATCTGCTTCTCATCTCACACTAGTCACGTTTATTGTGATTGTGTTTGGCCCATCATGACTGTAAAAGCACGTTTCTTAATTTATATAACGATTTCACTTATAAGAAGAAAGGCATGAGACAGATTTTTTTAAGAAATTAAATTTGCAGCTCCATGAAATTAAAATTAATTTTAAAATTATAACACGAATTAAAAAAAAAATTAGAGTTAGTTTTCCAGCAACAGTTAGTTTTAATGAAGTAACCATTATTTCGCCGTAATGTCACACGAGAAGCTGGAGAGTCGTGTCTCGTAATATTGCTCAACAAGCTTCATCTGCAAACATGCGACTGTCTCTACATATATAGTCTAAAGTCTGTGACCTCTGTCTATAATTTTGGCATTATCATGAGTAACTATACTAGTTATAACCAAAACTTAAACTATTCATAGTTCCCACGTGACGTCACAGCGGCCTTGATTGCGACACAGTTGATGAGGACCAATCCTAGATCATTGGCAAATACTACTCAAATTTAATAAATAAGCCTCATTTAGAATTTAAAAAGTTAACATAAATAATAAAAAAAGAAATTACCACACACAACAATTATTGTCTTTCAAAAACATGCTGAATTTTAGAGAAATAAGGATTTGTGTGTTCTACCCAACAGCCTTCAATTGTTTCTCCATAGCAACGTCAAAGTTTGGTCACAAATGTGGCCGCCTTGCGAAAAGATGTGACGTACGTGCAACCTATGAATAAGTGCGGCCACTCAGTAAGCTCATCTGTATGGATGTATAGCAAATTAAATTTTACTTATAGCGTGGGAACTAAAAAACACAAACAAGTAGAATTTACACGTATCAAGTATTCTCAAGAGAGCCAAGATATTGTATTTTTGTGTGGTACTGGTCCTATTCAATAATTTACACAAATTAAGCAGATACTAAAGTGATACATATCTGTAAGATGTTACAAATTATACTGAACTTCAAATTGGCTTCTATAAGTTTGGGCAAAATAAGAAAAGTAAAAATATTTATTGGAATTGCTTATTTCAACAAATTAAAACATGTATAATCAGCAATCATTCTTACAACACAGTACACATGTTTAATTAAGTAATATCTAGTGATGGATGAGTACTTCTCAAAATTGACAAAGTTTTAAGAACATCGAATTCTCACTGTAGAAAAATAATCTCAAACTACGAAAACAGAATCTAATTTGAATTATTAATATTATAATTGTTTGAAACTAGTTTCGCTCACGACAATCATAGCGATTACCAACAAACCACACTACACTACTACTAGTTACATTGCACCACTTATATATTGAATATTCCACGTGGTAACGTGAAACAGATCCCTGCACTCCGTCACGAAACCCTTATTGACGACGCAGTTCAACACAATTACTCCTTCCATCTTCGACGACGTTAAATCGAATACAACAGATCGTAAACTAAACAAAAAAAAACAAACATAAAATAAGTCGTCTGTTCTAATTGTGAACACTAAATAATACCTGGTCGGATGCCGGGTGGGTCTTGTCTAGGGTTAGATCCACTAGTCACGAACGTGTAGCTAGGTTGGCAGTAGTGGCTGAGTTACGACACTCCTACTCCAGTGGAAAACATCTGTAAAATTCACCGCCCTCTGAATGTGGCCGCCTGTAAAATCCACTGCCTCCTCGATGTTGCCTACCTGCATCAATATCTTCCTCGCTGAACATAACTTCTCTCGGCCAGCACTAATAATATATAACATTCCCGTGGGTACAGACACGGGCGAGATGTTTGCAGCATTCAACCGATATTGGCGCGTAGGTACAGGCAAGGGCGAAATGTTTGCATCAGTCAACCGAGAACGGAATATACCATTCTCCGCTGTTTTTTTTTTTAATTTTTTATAACGGCCCTCTAAATATTCAATGACAACAATGCAAAACATTTTAATTGTAAGATCAATGTTAATAAATTATGAATTTGAATGCATTATAACAAACTAGTTTTTAATTGTTTTGTATGTGTTCTAGAATACTTAAGACAACAGAGGTGATAACTAAACAAAGTATAGCCTACTACACCATTATTGAAATATTCTGTATGTTGGAAAAGTAATTCACTGTTAAATGCATCAATGAACCGTGATATAACAACTAGTGTTTAATTGTTGTGTATTATTGATCTAAGATGTTTATAGAACAGTGATAAATACCAAATAAATGTGTAATCGGAGATTTTCTTCGATTAACAATGCCGCCTGCTAGAAGACACCATTGCATTTCAAATTATTGCTCCAAAGGATAAAACAAAACTCAAACTTTTAAAAGGAAACACGTTTTTTTAGGACGTATTGTATTCCCGATATCATAACCAGTAATGACACTTTTCAACGTGTCACCGATCGTCCCATAACGGACGTATATTCAGTTTGTGACGTCATTACAATGTAAAATAATCTCTCGTTCACAGTAAAATATTCCAAAAAGAAATGTACGCAGCACAGTATCTATTGTGCACACAAAACATTCGAGTATATTGATTTCACTGGCAATTATCAATTAACATTTCACATGAACGAACACATTGACAGAATGCCAATAATTGGTGAAACTAGGTTTTAGAGTTTTTACTCAACCCTGCCCGGCTGTGTATTGGTTTCATGTCAAATTATTCGACTAAACATACAAAACACATCGGAATTAGTTGCCAGTTTTCTCTTGTGGGGCGCTGGTGTGTTATGATTACATTGAGTAACTGTATCATATAGATTAGTATCATATTTCATGGTGCATTTTCCGAGACATTTAGAAAATCATTAACCACACTAAAGAAAAGTTCTGGTCTATTTTTATTTTGAACCACGACTTGTACTCGTAATTTTGTTTTGTTTTTATAGAAGTTTTACTCAGTTTAGTTTGTTTCGATTTTCGTTTATAAATATTGTGTGTTATTCTGTGTGTGGGTGTGTTTACTTGTATAATGACACTCTGCCTATAAAACAATACTTTGTGTGTCTTACTCCTGGCAATACACTGCATGGCGCCACTGAGGTCTAGTGTCTTGTCGTACGCCACGTAACCCATATCATGCACAGAGCGAAGACAGCTACCCAGGTAGTTTACTTGTATAGTGACACTCTGCCTATACAACAATACTTTGTGTGTCTTACTCCTGGCAATACACAGCATGGCGCCAATGGGGTCTAGTGTCTTGTCGTACGCCACGTAACCCATATCATGCACAGAGCGAAGACAGCTACCCGGGTAGTTTACTTGTGTAGTGACACTCTGCCTATAAAACAATACTTTGTGTGTCTTACTCCTGGCAATACACTGCATGGCGCCACTGGGGTCTAGTGTCTTGTCGTACGCCACGTAACCCATATCATGCACAGAGCGAAGACAGCTACCCGGGTAGTTTACTTGTATAGTGACACTCTGCCTAATAAACAATACTTTGTGTGTCTTACTCCTGGCAATACACTGCATGGCTCCACTGAGGTCTAGTGTCTTGTCGTACGCCACGTAACCCATATCATGCACAGAGCGAAGACAGCTACCCGGGTAGTTTACTTGTATAGTGACACTCTGCCTATACAACAATACTTTGTGTGTCTTACTCCTGGCAATACACTGCATGGCGCCACTGAGGTCTAGTGTCTTGTCGTACGCCACGTAACCCATATCATGCACAGAGCGAAGACAGCTACCCGGGTAGTTTACTTGTATAGTGACACTCTGCCTATACAACAATACTTTGTGTGTCTTACTCCTGGCAATACACTGCATGCTGCCACTGAGGTCTAGTGTCTTGTCGTACGTCACGTAACCCATATCATGCACAGAGCGAAGACAGCTACCCGGGTAGTTTACTTGTATAGTGACACTCTGCCTATACAACAATACTTTGTGTGTCTTACTCCTGGCAATACACTGCATGGTGCCACTGAGGTCTAGTGTCTTGTCGTACGCCACGTAACCCATATCATGCACAGAGCGAAGACAGCTACCCGGGTAGTTTACTTGTATAGTGACACTCTGCCTATACAACAATACTTTGTGTGTCTTACTTCTGGCAATACACTGCATGGCGCTATGAGGTCTAGTGTCTTGTCGTACGCCACGTAACCCATATCATGCACAGAGCGAAGACAGCTACCCGGGTAGTTTACTTGTATAGTGACACTCTGCCTATAAAACAATACTTTGTGTGTCTTACTCCTGGCAATACACTGCATGGCGCCACTGAGGTCTAGTGTCTTGTCGTACGCCACGTAACCCATATCATGCACAGAGCGAAGACAGCTACCCAGGTAGTTTACTTGTATAGTGACACTCTGTCTATACAACAATACTTTGTGTGTCTTACTCCTGGCAATACACTGCATGGCGCCACTGAGGTCTAGTGTCTTGTCGTACGCCACGTAACCCATATCATGCACAGAGCGAAGACAGCTACCCGGGTAGTTTACTTGTATAGTGACACTCTGCCTATAAAACAATACTTTGTGTGTCTTACTCCTGGCAATACACTGCATGGCGCCACTGAGGTCTAGTGTCTTGTCGTACGCCACGTAACCCATATCATGCACAGAGCGAAGACAGCTACCCAGGTAGTTTACTTGTATAGTGACACTCTGTCTATACAACAATACTTTGTGTGTCTTACTCCTGGCAATACACAGCATGGCGCCAATGGGGTCTAGTGTCTTGTCGTACGCCACGTAACCCATATCATGCACAGAGCGAAGACAGCTACCCGGGTAGTTTACTTGTATAGTGACACTCTGCCTATACAACAATACTTTGTGTGTCTTACTCCTGGCAATACACTGCATGGCGCCACTGAGGTCTAGTGTCTTGTCGTACGTCACGTAACCCATATCATGCACAGAGCGAAGACAGCTACCCAGGTAGTTTACTTGCATAGTGACACTCTGCCTATAAAACAATACTTTGTGTGTCTTACTCCTGGCAATACACTGCATGGCTCCACTGAGGTCTAGTGTCTTGTCGTACGTCACGTTACCCATATCATGCACAGAGCGAAGACAGCTACCCGGGTTGTTTACTTGTATAGTGACACTCTGCCTATACAACAATACTTTGTGTGTCTTACTCCTGGCAATACACTGCATGGCACCACTGAGGTCTAGTGTCTTGTCGTACGCCACGTAACCCATATCATGCACAGAGCGAAGACAGCTACCCGGGTAGTTTACTTGTATAGTGACACTCTGCCTATACAACAATACTTTGTGTGTCTTACTTCTGGCAATACACTGCATGGCGCTATGAGGTCTAGTGTCTTGTCGTACGCCACGTAACCCATATCATGCACAGAGCGAAGACAGCTACCCGGGTAGTTTACTTGTATAGTGACACTCTGCCTATACAGCAATACTTTGTGTGTCTTACTCCTGGCAATACACTGCATGGCGCCACTGAGGCCTAGTGTCTTGTCGTACGCCACGTAACCCATATCATGCACAGAGCGAAGACAGCTACCCGGGTTGTTTACTTGTATAGTGACACTCTGCCTATACAACAATACTTTGTGTGTCTTACTCCTGGCAATACACTGCATGGCGCCACTGAGGTCTAGTGTCTTGTCGTACGCCACGTAACCCATATCATGCACAGAGCGAAGACAGCTACCCGGGTTGTTTACTTGTATAGTGACACTCTGCCTATACAACAATACTTTGTGTGTCTTACTCCTGGCAATACACTGCATGGCGCCACTGAGGTCTAGTGTCTTGTCGTACGCCACGTAACCCATATCATGCACAGAGCGAAGACAGCTACCCGGGTAGTTTACTTGTATAGTGACACTCTGCCTATACAGCAATACTTTGTGTGTCTTACTCCTGGCAATACACTGCATGGCGCCCCTGAGGTCTAGTGTCTTGTCGTACGCCACGTAACCCATATCATGCACAGAGCGAAGACAGCTACCTGGGTAGTTTACTTGTATAGTGACACTCTGCCTATTTGTTGTCTCTAAAACAATACTTTGTGTGGCGACTAGGTCTCCTGTGTGCAGCCTTTACTCCTGGCAATTCACTGGCCACGCTGAAATATTCAGCCGATAGCCTCGGTCCGGGTTGCCATGGCGACCTAGTCGTGTGAGGGGGTGTAGGGGGGAGTGGAGGGGGGTGGGGGGGGGCTCTTTTCGTGCCGGCCGCCTTGCCGAGTCTTATTGCACACAATGTCATTGCACTTGCTAACAGCGAATATCTTCAATTGATAGTTTGATGGTCTTTGTGCGGTATATCCCCCACTCACTAATGTTTCGCACGTACATCATTACTATAGTACTTTTATTGCAACCTTTCGAATGCTGACTTCATAGATGTGGTCGGAGATAATCTGCGGTGGCATTTTCAAATACTACTGACATTTGGTTGGCCAATGCATCAGTCATCTATGACGTCAGAATCCACAAGGTTGCTGTGGAACGACGTTAAACTAGTATAAACGTAACTAGTTTTATACTGACCTCAGATATACATTATACACATCTACTCCCCTTCCTGCAAGACTTTTCGGTGAAAATCTTCAAATTCCTGCCGTTCTTTCATACATTCCTGAAAGATTTCCATTTTTTTTCTTTATTATTTTAATAAAATAACTCTTCGTTTTGAGTTATTGCAATTGAATATCTCACCAAAAGTAAATTCCAAACCACTGTTCCTATCTATCCTGAAAAACACTTTACAAAAGTGCCGTTATTGCTCGTTTATCAATAAACGATATTGAAAGAAAAAATATCAAACACAACTTCCTTAGAAATGTGTTCTCGGTGGCTTCAAAACTGACTCGTACCAACGCTGAAAACTGGTGAATCTCCCCCCCCTCCCCCTCTCCCCCCCCCCCCCCTCTATCCCTCTCCCCCTCCCATTCACCAACATCGTTCTCTAGTTCCATAATTAACCTTTAGGGGCTTCGATTGCTGTTTCGTGTGCCTATATATATATATATATCTACGCCCGCCCAATGTAAATATAATTGTAAGAAAACGCAAATTGGCTTCCATAGGGACTTAGCTTTGCAGAAGGAGATATATTCAAGTGTTTCTGCGTACAGTATAGGAGCTGTGTTTAAATATGTATAAATGATGGGGTACTTAGCCCTTCATAGAATAATGCTACGTAATTTATAAATAGGAGTTAAGAGATTCAGAGGGTGATGTTTTCAAGGTATTGGAGGGGGGGGGGGGGCGGGTAAGGAGGAGAAGGAGGGGGAATTATTCACCGTTCCCTGGCAGGAAATAAACGTTCGTGGCATCAACTTAAAATGATTAATTGCTCAATAAATATTTGATGAATAAAATATGCATACATTTTGATAATCTCAAGTCAACTTGATTTCGAAAATACATACTTGCTTAGTCTAGAATACGTAATAAAGTCGTTAGGGTGTGTTTTAATATTTAAAAATAAAAAAATAAAACCACCCGAGGATGGTTTATTGAAAGTTGATGGAAATGAGCAGACGAGATGTTTTAAGGGAATATCTTAAAGAGATTCGTTTCCTGGAATTTTGTTTTGTTATCAGAAATTTGATGACTTTTTCAATCACGCAAGTAAGATGATTCTAATTCTACTTGGTTTATCTAGTTTTATGAATTCACCATGGGGCTACCATGCTTGTCGGTAGAGGGTTGTATATCTAATACTACAATCTATATAACCATCGAATTTTCAATTAAACACTTGTAATAGTTTTTACCCACCATGTTATAGTAACTGTAGTGACATTTTCTTGTTCAATCTTTAAGGACAGCCGTGAACCTTCAGCGCTGCCTTCAGCCTTCAAGGACAGCCGTCAACCTTCAGCGCTGTCTTCAGTCTTCAAGGACAGCCGTCAACCTTCAGCGCTGTCTTCAGCCTTCAAGGACAGCCGTCTACCTTCAGCGCTGTCTTCAGCCTTCAAGGACAGCCGTCAACCTTCAGCGCTGTCTTCAGCCTTCAAGGACAGCCGTCAACCTTCAGCGCTGTCTTCAGCCTTCAAGGACAGCCGTCAACCTTCAGCGCTGTCTTCAGCCTTCAAGGACAGCCGTCAACCTTCAGCGCTGTCTTCAGCCTTCAAGGACAGCCGTCAACCTTCAGCGCTGTCTTCAGCCTTCAAGGACAGCCGTCAACCTTCAGCACTGTCTTCAGCCTTCAAGAACAGCCGTCAACCTTCAGCGCTGCCTTCAGCCTTCATGGACAGCCGTGAACCTTCAGCGCTGTCTTCAGCCTTCAAGGACAGCCGTCAACCTTCAGCGCTGTCTTCAGCCTTCAAGGACAGCCGTCAACCTTCAGCGCTGTCTTCAGCCTGACACGCTGACTCACTGACCATACCGAGCGGAGTCTATTTATATATTAATTACTTACACTAACCTTCTTACCTACTTAAAAGTGTTCGAAAGAATCAACGTCAGTCAGTACCCCTAGTATCGCTAGTTTGTAAACGGAAACACAGAACCATAGATATCGTGTATTTTAGTTATATGTGGAAGACCTGACCAACTACTGTTTAAATACATTAGGGAGAGAAACTGTATTTTCGGTCCTATGTTGCTAAATTACTATCGAGGATCTGAGGGCAAACGTATTGAATCTTTTAATTTTCGTAAACATTTTCAGTTATGAAAGAAGTTGAAAATTCTACACAGTTATGGCCAACCCGGGGCATTGTCAGCTCCAATATGTGACGACATAATATTGTCAGCAACAATGTGTGACTGAGTACACTGTCAGCATCAGCTCGTGCCGCGATGCAATGCATGCCGGGAGCAACCCAGTGTGACAAGACGAGACACGCACGCCCCCCCCATCGCTCCACGCATAGCGCCCGATCTTCCATTCTTCTCTTATAATTCTATTGAAATCCGTCTTTCTCCATCTCACGCACTCATTATTTCTTCCTTTTGTCTCTACCCCCCACCCCCCACCCACACCCCCCATATCTTCTTTCCCCGGCCGGCCGGCTGTCACTCAAGCAACCCCTTTCTGCGTCTCTCGCTCTCATTATATCTGTCTGCTTTCGCATTCTTGTTTCTCATCATGTTCATATCTATCTACTGCAACTTGTTACACGCCTCTCTCTCTCTCTCTCTCCATGTGTCTCTCTGTTCTTTCTTCTATCTCTATCTCTCAGCTCACAATACATCTCACACACATTTCATCGCTTAGTTAAATTCAGAGATTATTTGAGAAAGTATTTTCTTCGAAAAAGAGTATATCTGTTTTTATTCAAAACCCAGTTTCTAGCGCACAAATAAACTTGCTTATTAGTGCTTTGTCTAGGGATATGTGAAATATGATACAGACAGGGAGCTAGGAGCAGTCATAGCCACGAGACATTACTAATAGTACAATGTATCCAAATAATAATTCTTGAAACTGAGAGGGTTGACATTAAACATATTGTTATTTTAGAGCAGTGACAATACAAATTTGGTCACTGAATGAGAATTAATAAATAAATAAGAGAAAATAAAGGCTACCGGTAAGGAGGAGAAATAGTATTATTACATAGTAATATAAGGAATAATTTCTTTTTTTCCTTTTCCTCGCAATTCGATTGTAACTATCATAAGACTGACATAGAATAATGGGAAATAACCACTCTCCGCTGATTTTGATGTACCCTAAGTCTTAAAACACCTTAGCAGAGGTGAGCATTGGTGGTGGTACAATTGGTCTCTTTAACATTCTTATATTCTTTCCAACTCTTATATTCTTTTTCAACTATTATTAAACGTGAATTCTTTTGGGCGTTTCTTAACCCATGAATGTGAATGTAAAATATACCAACTAGGTAGTTATAATCGCTAATAGAGTCCCCATCTATGTAGACACAGCTGTTACTATATATATATATATATATATATATAATATATATATTATTCCAGTTTTACCAATTCTTTATTCTATCTAAAAATGGTAATGTGGAGTACATTACTGCGATGCTGGAGTGGAAAGTGTAGAGATAGTGCACGCGTGTAAAGCGGTGTAGACTGGTGGAAGAAGAAGGGTGAAATCTCTCTCTCTCTCTCTCTCTCTCTCTCTCTCCCTCTCTCTCTCCCTCTCTCTCTCTCTTTCTCTCTCTCTCTCCTTCGCCCGAAGGCTGCGTAGATTCACTGTAAAGTGCAGCCTACAGCGATTATAATTTTGAACGCGAAGTTCCAACAGAAAAAATGCGTATCTGAGTAATTGCAAACTGAAAAAGATAGTACAAATCCATTTTTTATGTGGTATTAAGACTTATTAAATTTGCAAACTTGTGATGTGGCTAAAATAGCCGGGGTGTCGGAATCCTGACTGGTGGAGGAATAGGAGTTCACTAATATATATATATTCTTAAGCCTATATCGTAGGCTAAACACTCACACAATTAACGTAAACGCTAGAGACATACAAATACATATGTATTCCCCAAATGGGTGTACTCATCCATTGAAGAGGTTATTCCGTTGGCCCGTTGACGGGAGTCCAGGAGAAATCCAGATGCCGGACTGTAGTTGGCGCTGTCGTGGCGATCGTCCTCCCGTCGGAACACAGTCCCGACAGTTATGTGGAGCAACGGATGTAGCTCACGAAATGTTACAGCACGAACACTCGGAACACAGTTCCGAATTGGCACAGTACACGGCAACACGATATCGGAACACAGTTCACGATAACACGGTATTATCACAACCGTGATTGGAACACAGTTCCGAAATGGTTCGGTATGATACAGATATAGGAACGCAGTTCACTAAATCAAAACAAACTTACTATTTGACTTCCTTTCTTTATTATCAAACTCACAAGATCACAATCAGATCGTCCGTACAAGAAGCAGAAAACAAGTGAAGTCGTCCCCAGGAATCAAAACACAACAATGAATAACAAAGAAGTTACAACAAAGATATGTTAGTCGATCAAACCTCAATACAAACAATATAGGTGGCTGTGGAGGTGTGGTCGGGAACGCTGGTTACCATTACAAACTTAAGAGCTGATAAAATTAAAGAAAGTGTACGCTTATTTAAAAATATGTGCTTTGGAAGACAGATTATACAATAAGTTCAGGCAGAAGTTTTTTACTTCTAACAAGGATTCAGTTTCATTACTTCTTGTCTTAGGAATAAGTGTAAACGGTGACTTTGGAGCCGTCCCAGCAACAAAGCACTCAATAAATTCAAAGTTGTTCTGAATCGGCCTTGTTGATTCTGACATTTGTCCGCAGGTGTTCTCACTGTCCAATCACTGATTAATATGTTTCGTGTTTGAAATATCGATCTTTGATTGGTTATCGCTCACTCGTCGATGGTGTTCGGATCCTACAGGGTTGGTTTAGTCGCGTTAAATTAAAGTCCCCCACTGCAAATCAGTTTCGTTACTGAGCGGGTAGACTCTAAATGTGAATTTATTTATTTATTTAATAACTTGATAATCGTTAGAATTTAAAATTTGTGTTCATAACTTTTAAATAATATTCACTGTAAAAATGTTAAATGCTATGGGGATAGCTATACTATTGTCAAGGTTTACAGACTTTCTCCTAAAATATTGATATAATTAGACAATTTCTATAGCATCTCAATTGTATGATTTGATCCAAAGGTTATACATTTTGAATCCCTTTTCTTCGGATATCCGTATAGCTATCTTGATAATACAAAGCAAAATATTTTGATATTGAATGTTATTTTGAGATACAAATTCAAAGCCAGTCAGTAAATATGTCCATGCTTTTCATGTTATTTGTATTAACAAACTAAAGGTATGCGTGATTGCTTTCTTCATTTTGTCGTATGAAACCTGCATAGGAATAACTCGATCATACCCCTCTTCATGTGACCAACTAGTATGGCGGTAATTGGTAAGGGATGTCCGAGGGTTGTTAATATGACTGAATCCCAGCATTGATCTAGTGACTGAAGAAAGCCTCTAAACAGGTACAGTAGCGGTTCCCAAACAAACGACCTCCCGAATTAGAATCTCATGTTTTACCACTGAGCCACCTCTATCAGGTAAAAACCACCAATAAACCTCAGCTCTATTTTATTTACCGGTATTGAACACCGTTAACATAATGTAAGCGAGGATTCATAGGCGCGATAAGGTTCTGTTGGGTACCCACGCCATGTTTACACCTTGATCCGCGTGTTGAGAGGGGGAAGAGGGGAAAGCGGGGGGGGGGGGGGGGTGGATTCATAAACCTTTAACACCTTGAGATAAGTCGCATAAAGTGCAGAGAGAAGTGGACTCAAAGATCCTTTGACATGAGGGAAGCCACCGCCGCTCGAAGTCGGGTTCGTCAAACACTGTGCAATGATAATACGCGGGTAACAACGTGGACCGCAAAATGGGTAGCTCAAAATATTTCGAAATTGTAATATTATTTTAGTCAGTTTGCAACCGTGAATCAAATCCTGGACCTTCTGCATTGGAAGCAGGAATAAACCCCCCAGACTAACGGCCCTAACTATGTTCAATATTTTCATGTCCAAATTTTTGTAATATTATATTGTTAGTAGTTTATTACACGCACTGGTGATGTGTAACAATACAATTCAAAGTTTGATCCAACTATATGACTCGAATCCTGGCTACTAAATCTACGTACAAACATCCATATAGGTAAAACACGCACGGATAATCTGGCTTTGGCTAAGAGTTGGAACATATTGTTGTTTGTAACTATTATTATTGTTTGGGCAGAAGTTTGTTTTGATTTCAACATTCGCAGTGATTTGACTAAACCAGTTGTTGTAATGTCACGGCCTCTATCAACGTTGTACACAGTAGGTATCCGAGTCCGATAACATCAAAGTTTTAATTCTCTAATTGTGTTTTTTTCTGATTGTATTTCTACTTTTTATTATTATTTCCTTTTAAATTATAATTTTATTTGTAATTTAAATTTTTCGAGAACAAAACTCTAGTTCATAACATCTAGTTGAAACTGATCCATTAGGGTCAATTTTAGACAGTGTATCGGAATTATGGAAACCCCGAAAATAGTGAGCATGACTTTGGTCTATGACAACTTATTAAAATCAGGAAACACCCCCCCCCCCCCACCCTCATCACCATCCTTTCATCCCCCTGAATGACGGTAGCAGTTTCTGATTAAGTGGAATATAAATCTGAAATTAGGAGTGTTTGTTCACAATATTACATTTATAATGGACCACATAATGTGGTACCTAATAGGGGAAGAATTTAGGAGCGAACCCACGAACCATCACATAAGTAACCTGAAACCACTGCGACCCCGACTAATGTTGTTTACTTTAGGTTGTAAACTAGATTACAAATACGATTAATTAAATACCTGAAGAGATAAATAGAGCAGGTGAACATAAATACGTTGGATGAACTGTAGCTTAGCCGTCGTTCAACTAGAAGGGTGCAATAATTGAGTATATAACAGGAGAACAAATACAGGATAGTATATAAAAAAAAAAGGAAAACGCTCTGTTTGACGCGTTGATAAGCGAGCGCGTCCATATCTACGAACTTTCTGGCGAAAAGATCTCTAGGCTAATAAAAACAACAATTAACAACAATTCAAGAATGCGCATTACAAAAATGTTTCTAATTTCCTTAGCTATTTTACTTCCCGATATTGTTGAATGCAGTGCAAAGTGCGTTGCTAAGAATTTTCGTTGTCATTCTGTCTAGTGTTTTCGCCGCGGTCCGCCACCGTTACTAACAGTTATTGACAGCATTTGAAATGTTAGTTCTGCCTCTAATACGTATCAGATTGCGTTTACATTAGTATATTCGTGACCGGACAAAAATTTACTATAAGATAGCCACTTCACATTTTGCTGTTACTGTGTTTCATAAATATATTTTCGAGTAACTTTTGTGTAACTTTGCCAATATTTATCAGATCGCCCTAAATCAGATCGCCATAAAATGATTCGTAATCGGAAAAAGCTTTTAAAAAATATGGCGATCTCACATTTTGCCGCCATTTTGTTTCAGAAAACAAATTTGCAGTAACTATGGTGTAACTTTGTAACTTTTGGAACGATTTTGCCTCAAAACTATACACCTTCATCAATCCACATCGAGGCTTGTGGATGGTCCAAATTTCAAGTTGATGAGAAATTCCGTTCGACCGCTATCGACAGACGTAAAAAAAACAAAAAAAAAACAAGAACAGAACGAAGTGCCATAAGAGTCTAGTGGAGACGCTCGCTTCGCTCGCTTAATAAATAAACTAGGACTAGGAAAACGCTCTGTTTGACGCGTTGATAAGCGAGCGCGTCAATATCTACGAACTTTCTGGCGAAAAAATTTCAATGCTAATACAAACAACAATTAACAACAATTCAAGAATGCGCATTGCAAATTTTTTTCTAATTTCCATAGCTATTATACTTCCCGACATTGTTGGATGCAGTGCAATGTGCGTTGCTAAGAATTTTCGCTGTCATGTTTTCGCCGCGGTCCGCCACCGTTACTAACAGTTATAGACAGCAATAGAAATGTAATTTCTGCCTCTAATATGTATCAAATCGCGTTTACATTAGAATATTCGTGACCAGACAAAAATTTACTATAAGATAAAAAACAGAAAAAAACAGAACGAAGTGCCATAAGAGTCTCGAGAAGACGCTCGCTTCGCTCGCTTTTAACAAACAATAATTAACAATTCAAGAATGCGCATTGCAAAATTTTTTCTAATTTCCATAGCTATTATACTTCTCGACATTGTTGGATGCAGTGCAATGTGCGTTGCTCATAATTTTCGTCGTCATGTTTTCAACACGGTCCGCCACCGTTACTAACAGTTTATTGACAGTAACAGAAATGTAATTTCTGCCTCAAATACGTATCAGATCGCTTTTGCATTAGTATATTCGTGACCGGACAAAAATTTACTATAAGATAGCAACCTCACATTTTGATGTTACTGTGTTTCAGAAATATATTTTCGAGTAACTTTTGTGTAACTTTGCCAATATTTATCAGATCGCCTTTAAGTAAACATATTTGTGACCGTAAATAGCTTTAGAAAAACATGGTTATCTCACATTTTGCCGCCATTTTATTTCAGAAAAATATTTTTCAGTAACTATGGTGTAACTCTGTAACTTTTCTAACGATTTTGCCTCAAAACTATACGCCTTCAATCCACATCGAGGGTTGTGGATAATCCAAATTTCAAGTTAATCGGACTTTCCGTTCGGCCGCTATCGACAGACATAAAAAAAAAAAAAACACAAACAAACAAACAAACAAACAAACAAACAAACAAACAAACAAACAAACAAACAAACAAACAAAAAAACAAAAACAAAAAAACAGATCGAAGTGCCATAAGAGTCTAGTGGAGACGCTCGCTTCGCTCGCTTAGTAAAGAAATAAAAACTACATTTTTGAGTATACCCACTCAGTAACGAAACTGATTTGCAGTGGGGGACTTTAATTTAAAAGGCTCCAAACACCATCGACGAGTGAGCGATAACCAATCAAAGATCGATATTTCTAATACAATACATATGAATCAGTGATCGGACAGTGCGAACATCTGCGGACAAATGTCAGAATCAACAAGGCTGATTCAGAACAACTTTGAATTTATTGAGTGCTTCGTTGCTATTTGAACACGGGACTTTCTGCATTGGAAGCAGGGATGCTAACCACTGGACCAACGAGCCATACTAGTACCAACATGACTAGTTAAGCAAGGTAGAAAAGAGTGCTACAGCCAGACCCTGCTAGCCCATCTTCTGCATCATGTCTTCTGCAGTAGGCGGTAGCGGTACTCTACCTCTATGTCCCCCCCGGTACAACACACTGTGAACTACTTCAATCTGCTAAGAGGGGTGTATATCATAGCCCATCTTCTGCATCTTGTCTTCTGCAGTAGGCGGTAACGGTACTCTACCTCTATGTCCCCCCCGGTACAACACACTGTGTACTACTTCAATCTGCTAAGAGGGGTGTATATCATAGCCCATCTTCTGCATCTTGTCTTCTGCACTTGGCGGTAACGGTACTCTACCTCTATGTCCCCCCCGGTACAACACACTGTGTACTACTTCAATCTGCTAAGAGGGGTGTATATCATAGCCCATCTTCTGCATCTTGTCTTCTGCAGTAGGCGGTAACGGTACTCTACCTCTATGTCCCCCCCGGTACAACACACTGTGTACTACTTCAATCTGCTAAGAGGGGTGTATATCATAGCCCATCTTCTGCATCTTGTCTTCTGCAGTAGGCGGTAACGGTACTCTACCTCTATGTCCCCTCCGGTACCTGTGTACTACTTCAATCTGCTATGAGGGGTGTATATCATAGCCCATCTTCTGCATCTTGTCTTCTGCAGTAGGCGGTAACAGTACTCTACCTCTATGTCCCCCCCGGTACAACACACTGTGTACTACTTCAATCTGCTAAGAGGGGTGTATATCATAGCCCGGCTTACCTGCCGCCCCCTCCCTCCCCTCCCGCGCCCCCTAGGGAGATCGGTCGACCGTATATATCCCATATCCCCCCCACCCCCCACAGGGATAATACGTGCCAGCCTACAGCAGCTTACTGCGGGCAAACACACACACACATATACACCTTGAGATGGTTACAAATAAAAAGACCGAAAGTTTCGGGTCGAAGTCTACCTGATGTTTTTGGAGTGTTAACTACTCAAGTTTGATATGTTATGGGTGTGAGGGCGGACTGTCTTGAGTTTAGCAAACTAGACTCAATATGTGTGTATAGCAACATGAACGTTCTTATTTACCGTTCGTTGGCCATGTTGTAACTCGTATCATGTTACCGTTGCCTCACAGAATACATCAAAATAGTTCGTCTTGGTGTATTGACTTTTACAGATAGAACATAATCGTTATCTTATCTTGAAGTTATACCGTTAAAAAGAACATAGATTAAATCCGCGATTTCCTTTCTGGTATTTGATATTGGCGGCCATTTTTACACATTTTATTTTGAAACCTTATAGGTACCAAAAATGTACACGGAAGAAAAGTACCAAAATTTGAATGTGAAAATGGTAGCTTCCACGTTTAATTACTTAATTTTAAAGCAAACTTGTAAATGTTTACGTCAAAGATGAGTGTATTGAGCCAAACAGCGAGTGATTTTTTTCAAATACTGACATTTGGTTGGCCAATGCCTCACTCATCTATAAGGTCAACATCCACAAGGTTGCTGTGGAATTCAAAGAGTAAATTGGTTTATTTTGGTGGAGGTGCCGGGTCAGTGTTGTTTTATTACTAAGATTGCGAGTTAGGTAAATATACATTCCATTTCACGATGACCTACTTACTTAATGCAATTAATCGTATAGTTGGGTTAATAACATGTTAATGACACGTTCATGACACGCTAATGACACATTTGAATGCATTGACCTCATATAATATCTAGTTTCTCTGCATTGAAAAAGGTAGCTCAGCAATAATACAAAAAACTCTATTCGGTTTGAGCCACCGACAACGTTTTATCGATATTTCTTCGGTCACAAGAATAATGCTTGTATAGGTTATTTAGTTTAGTTTTAAGTTATCTGCTTAATCAACACCTCTGCGGTTTCGGTTCTAGTTGTTATAGCTTTTGAGTGTACAACGTGAACTAGCTAAATAGCCCATGGAAGCTACAAGGAAAAGTGGGTTACCTATGTCCAAGGACTTGAGTATTTAAAACCATACAAATGCGCTATTTACGCGCGTATGACATGTATATATTTGAAATAAACCTGCGCAAATGTTACAGCGCATTAATCCGAGCCAATAATATACGCCAAGCATAATTTATTATTCTCTCCGCCTATGACCAAGTGTTTAAAATTATCAATATGCAATTCGATGACCAAACAACAGCAGATATACGTAATCTCGCCATTGCTTGGTTCACACAACGAGTAACCTACGAACTAATCCAAAGAGTTGTTGATAAATGAGGTTTCTGTACTCTAATTTATTTCCATGTCGGCGAGTGTATACGAAACAATCAAGTTATATTAGTGACCGCATACGACAGGCAGAGCCAAGTGTCTAGATACTCTTGATGATTGTGTCTTGGACCACGTTGCAGCGTCCAGCATCTCTACAGAGAGACAATGAATACCTCAGCGTCTAGAGAAGTCTGTATATCACTCGAACATAACTGCGTTTAGACTCCCCGGCTGCTTCTATCAAATCGCTACTCTAAATAACTGATAGAGTTGAACTGAACTGAACTCACGGAGTAGCTGGCTACATATTTCAAAGTCTCGACTTATCTAAGTCTAGTCTCACCGCAGAGCAGGCTAACTCATACCCGTGCAATCTTGCGTTTGTACATAACAATGGTGGAATGAACACTATTTTATAGCGTGTGCATCAGTTTAGTTAGAGGTATGTTGAAGACATTTACACCTTAGTTACTATTGCAGAGTATAACCCCTATACGGTTAGTTACGACTTACGATCAACAACCTAGAAAACCCCTCACCCTAGAAGTAAACCATAGTCCAACCGCGGTACCACAGTCACAGTAGCCCTAAACAATGCCCTCAACAATGGAATCAAATAGCTAAAAACAAAACAAGTTTTCTTCGCATATTGCAGAAACGGAAAAATATGAACTAATGCTGACAATCAGTCGGATTGTCCGAGGGCTGCCACGCCCACTCGTCGCCTATCCATTTATTCCAGATCGTTGGTTGCATTTTGGCCCGCCTGCGTTTGGCGCTACCTATCACCTATCTCTGGAACTGCCAACGCTATTGGAGTTACGGCTGCCATGATCTGGAATACATACACACATTCTTTATGTGGTGGTACACTTCTTTACAATCAGGTGGCTGCTGCCGTGTCTTAAAACGTTGACTACACATGAATACAGTAAAATGACTAAAGTCCATGTCCCAAAAATACAAAAACAAAATATACCAGCCTATAGCAGGGCATTCATGCATACAACTAAAGCGTTATCTATTTACTAATCTACCAATTTCGTTGCTCGTGATCCTTTTCAGTATACAGCTAAATGCGGGTATTAAAGTAGGAAGCGCCTTCATAATATAGTCTGCTATCCCGTCGTCTCGATATACCTAGTTGCACGAACGGAACGCTCTTTGTGCAGCCACAGCATCTAGTCACGTGGCCACGCCCACATCTGTGCTCACGCGTCGTCTTGATAGACCTAGTTGCACGGAGGGGACGATCTTTGTGCAGCTACAGCATCTAGTCATGATGCCACGCCCACATCTGTGCTCACGCGTCGTCTAGATAGACCTAGTTGCACGGATGGGACGCTCTTTGTGCAGCTACAGCATCTAGTCACGTGGCCACGCCCACATCTGTGCTCACGCGTCGTCTAGATAGATCTAGTTGCACGGATGGGACGCTCTTTGTGCGGCTACAGCATCTAGTCACGATGCCACGCCCACATCTGTGCTCACGCGTCGTCTCGATAGACCTAGTTGCACGAACGGGACGCTCTTTGTGCGGCTACAGCATCTAGTCACGATGCCACGCCTACATCTGTGCTCACGCGTCGTCTAGATAGACCTAGTTGCACGGATGGGACGCTCTTTGTGCAGCTACAGCATCTAGTCACGTGGCCACGCCCACCTGCGCCCGGGGCCGGCAACGCAACTACTTGACTGCCACCTAGCGGTAATTGAGTTGAACCACTTGACAGCTAATTGTCGTCGTATGGACGAGACTCTTCATATTTAATTGCAATCTTTATTCTTCGTGTCTTCGTGCTAGTTAATTACGGCGGCCACTTAATGCCCACTTAGTGCCCACTTAAGACAGGGGTGCGAAACTCACTTGATTCTCTCTTGTTTGCGTTTTCTTTAGGACATGTTCTTTGTTAAAGAGTTGTTTTAAAATGTTCTCGATGAACGTGGCAAACCTCGAGTTCTTGGAGACATAGAGAAAATTTGTGGTTTTTGGTGCAGGTGCCGGGTTCGTGTCAATTTACGGGGGGAGGTTGGTACCTGCCTTGGTTTTTTTAAGGGGAGGAGCCGTATGAACGTTTAAATGTGAGAGGGATGTTAATAATAATAATGTTTCGTCGGAAACCTGCCCAGGGACAATTCATGCCCTTATTCAGGTGAATTACTATTGGTAATGCTGTGTTTGGAATAATTGGACATGAATGTCCAAAGACTGTTAATATGACTCAATCCCTGAAATAACTTCGGCAATTGGGCAAGACCTTGGAAGGGAATCCAGATTAGCCGAACTTCCTTATTAGCTTTTAACGGGTATTATGTTTTTTTTTAATTAACTATTTTTACTAATTAATATCTTTTTCTTTTCCGGGATATAGTGCTTATCACGTAAGAAGAAGCATATCTTCTTGTTATTTTAAATTTCTTCAATACACTTGGAAGGTTTAAAAAGCAAACCTTATTTCAATTCAGGTAGGTGTAGAAGACTGAGTAAAACAATAGATAAAAATAACAGGTTTTGTGTGTTAATAAAGGGTTGTGAGATGTGTGTGGTGGGGGGGGGGGGGGGGGGGCTGAAATGTTTACAAATGAGATCGTACTAGTCTGATTTTAGAAATCACTTATTTATAAAATATTGTATTCCATACATCTCGTGTTAAAGCACGCGAATGAGGCGAACAAATAGTTTCTGGGCCAATCAGAAGACTGGTTTCTGGGCCAATCAGAAGACTGGGATTCGCATGACAGGAGAACGCCGCGTATGCAGGGTAAACATATAGTTTCTGGGCCAATCAGAAGGCTGGGATTCGCATGACAGGAGAACGCTGCGTATGCAGGGTAAACAAATAGTTTCTGTGCCAATCAGAAGACTGGGATTCGCATGACAGGAGAACGCTGCGTATGCAGGGTAAACAAATAGTTTCTGTGCCAATCAGAAGACTGGTTTCTGGGCCAATCAGAAGACTGGGATTCGCATGACAGGAGAACGCTGCGTATGCAGGGTAAACATATAGTTTCTGGGCCAATCAGAAAACTGGGATTCGCATGACAGGAGAACGCCGCGTATGCAGGGTAAACAAATAGTTTCTGGGCCAATCAGAAGACTGGGATTCGCATGACAGGAGAACGCCGCGTATGCAGGGAACACTCAACATAATATTAACGTTGGTCGCTCGTACAATGTATTCGCTTGACGCTGTTTATGCACTAATCAGTTACGGCAACCAAGTATTACAACCACACGTTTTGCTCGTCAACGTGAACAGGAGACCTTATTCATTGCAAACGTTTAGAATTACACAGGTTGGCAATTTTTTTTCTGTTTATAATTTATATACATCATTCATTTCTCACTGTGAGGATGAGAGAAAAATGTATGATTATAATTATAGATAGTTAAATAGTAATTCAATAATATGATGCTATATGCCCCGAATGAATTTATAAATAACATTAACATGTTTTACGTTTATATTTACCCTTTGGTGGGGGTGCCGGGTTATTTCACAATAACGAACGATTTTTCCATGTTGTTATTCTTGGCATATCTCGTAGCTCACCCACCTTCGTACACAGCACTGCCACAGCAATCGTGATTGCGATGTAATTATTGTAGCAATACCCTAGAATATGGGCGGATATCGCTCACTCGTCGATGGTGCTCGGTACCTACAGCGTAGGTTTAGTTGCTTTAAATTGAAGTCCCCCACTAAAAGTCTTGTTACTGAGTGGGTAGACTCTAAATGTGAATTTATTTTTACTTTTTATTTATCATTTAAGACGAAGCATAAGGGTTTTTATTGGTAACCTCGACAGGCTTCAATGGCTACGCCATGGCAACGTACTCAAACTATACAAGTTTGGTAGCAAAGATGGCCGCTACGCGCACAGATGTGCAGTACGTGCAGCCTATGAAAACAGTGATGAATGGGAAGACGCCATATTCAAGTAGACGTGATTTACAAAGTAGGAAATGTGTTCCTTTAGATTGCACATAATATGTAAATAATGTTTCGGGGGAGACTGACAGATTGTGTGTGGAAAGAAGAAGCTAGTTTCGCAAGTGTCAGTTGTTTCTTCTTGGCGGGTTGTAGTTAACAAAAAGGTTATTTTTACTTGTCCGTACACAGCCTACGCGCAGCGCCCAACGCACAGAACATCTGAAATATTGTTCTTAAAACTATCAGATTTGACGTTCAATTTTTGTAACATCTAATTAAGGCTGAGGGGTAGTCACACTATTACATTTGATTGACTAATGTCTTGACATGCTGGACAATATTGAAAAAGAGACAAATAATCTCGATGTGTTTGGTAAGAATTGAAACCTGGATTACATTATAATGTTAAAATATATTGACAACGATTCAAAATATTGAAAATGTGATCTTACGTATGAATTCAAAAAATTTTAAATATTGAAAATGTTACGATTGGTTTTTCTTAATTACTTAATTAATTGATTAATTTTTAATTAATTTATCACTTTTTCAATATCTTCTTGAAGCGTTCTCAAGATATTAATAGATTACCGTTAAATTTACTAGGATTAATATTGAGAGAACCAATTCGGCGTTAAAAGTAAATTAGATAAAAATTCACCGTATTACACTTGAAGACAAACATCAAACATCATCATCATCAACATCATTTGTAAAACACATCGAAAGTATATGTAACTACGTCGCACACTATCTCTGTGCTGGATGTACCAGACAGGGTAGGAGGGTCAAGGGTGGGGGGGGGGGGAGTAACTACCCCTAACGGGCCGTGCAGTTATTAAAAGCAACCCTTGGCCGCTCGAAGGTGAACGATACAGGGATGAATGTGCGAGTGATGGAGGGGGGGGGGGGGAGGGGAAGGGGATGCTATGTAGGGTAGTTGGGCTCGAGGGGGGAAGGGGGATCGATCGTAGGGGGGGATTAGGGTTTAAGTCGTTCTAAAATATGTTTGATGTAATCAGCATCTCTCGGTACAGGTAGAACTAAGTTGAGACTCCTCATATTGTTAACATTAGGCGTCTTAAAAAAAAAAATGTAACTTGTGCTTTTATTTTTAATTCATATGTCTATATAATATCTAAACTCTGTCATTATCCAATTTAAAAATCCTACCCGGTCATCGTCCAGGTAATGTTTAAGACATCTAGGATTCTACGATTCTACGGTTTCTACGATTGCTCGTAGAAACGAGCAATCTTTATTGCCAGCAATAGCAATGTTTGTTGTAACTATGTACTCGTCCTTGCTTCCCCTTGAGTGGCATCCACGCCACGCCGCATCGCCGACGCGTTGTCTACCCCTGCCCACCCTGGCTGTACTCGTCCTTGCCTCCCCTTGAGTGGCCTCCACGCCACGACGCATCGCCGACGCGTTGTCTACCCCTGCCCTGGCTGCTCGAGGTGGCACAAACAGCAGATTCAATTACGCCCGCTCAGTTTACTAATGTAGTCTATTGTAAGGTGTTAAATAGCCACCCGGCCTGCCAGCCAACCCGTGTACTGACTACATCGGTCGCGTTTAACCTAAAACAACCTCATAAATAACTGGAGCCTTATCTCGCTCACCGTCACTGATAAGAGCCGCGCAAAAACAACACGGGGCGCGCCACTCTACTGCCCGGCCGCCCCCCCCCCCCCCCCCCCCTTCAATACTTTCTTTGCATCTCTCCGTGTACAGTCGCCGGCACATATAAATCAAGTGTATAGCCTACTATACTGGTCACGCCGTAAGTTGCAAGGTGTCGTCATAGATTATGCAATAGTGAAGTGACGTATGTGACAAATACCAACCTAAATCTAGTTGCATCTCGTTCTCTATCTCAAGGACGAATTATCATGACGTCACGGTCTAACATGACGGCTACAAAGAGTACCTGTGGTGGCCTTTGTTTACAAATAAGGGTAATGTCGTCCAATCCGCACAAAGCTATAGACGAGCGTACGCTACGTCAGTACTCCTTGGCTCTAAGGACTAGTTGTCCGGCTATTATCTCTGTTATCCGCTATTATTAACGCGAATGTTGTCACAGGGCGTATTTCAAGCGAGGCTGGTGCACTCCATGCATTGGACATTGACAAGGAAGTACCGGAAAATCTTGCGGCGAATTCTGTTGAAATAGACCGTGTGGAGCGACCGTCTCTTCTGAGAATTTCAGAGCTCACATTGCTTCTTTCGAAGTGACCAGTATACGTGTATCTTCTTCATCAACGACTCTTTGGGGCTGTTCGTGGGTTCCTAGTTGCGTGAACCTAGGCATTAGTGATTTTACTAAGGGAATTTTGGTGGCCTGTAGCCCAGGCTAATGACCTCTAAAAATAGGGGATGAAAATATCCTTATAGCTAAAGCGACAACAAGGATCGCTTCTTCAACCATTTGGCCTCTCCGACATAATTCAAGGGTAGCAGTATAGAAACCTTCTTTATCTACTCGGTCGGTGTTATCTTCGGGGTAGTTCGTGTTTTCTGGTTGTGTGAACATAGCAATGATGGCCGTTGACGGCAGACATTCAATAATATGTCTGCTTCGTGTGTTTGGTTATCGTATTGCCTATTGAAACATTTGAGCACTTGATCGTAGGCGGGGAGGATATTAAATAAGCTTGGCATTATATTATTGGCGTTGCTAGCTTTAGCGCAGCCAAATTTAAAATTTTCAAAATTAGTGTTCTTTTTAGTTTGAAATACGCGCCATCTCGGTTTCCTTGGTAGTATCGCGTAATAGCTAGATTCACTCAACCAGAACTCACAAACTATCGCGAAGAGGTGATGATAAAGAAGACACCTTTATTACCCTTGATTTATACATTTCGGCGAGTGTACACCCCTCCCCTCTTCCTCCCCCACCCTTAAACTCCCCTCTTCCGCCTACACAAACATTCAACACCGGGAAGCGACCATAGTGAAACTAGGGTCATTGCTTCGAAATCAAATTTACACGCGAATTATTAATCCCAATATTATATCGAACGAGATTAATCTTTTCCAGTTCTTTTTCAAGAGAAGGAACCATATACATTTACATTTGCAGACATAAGTAAATCAACGTTAGGAAATAACTTGTATTCACTCAAACCACTCTCCTGCCCTCATTCCTAGATATTTGTTTGGTTCAATATTAATTTACTAAACAATAGTGCAACATACTTTCATAAGAAGTAACGATCATTAACTATGTCTATATCGGATGCAAATAATATCTAATCAAATATCTAAGCTTATATAATAATTATCTAATCTAATACAAAAGAGATGTTAGAGTAAAAACGTGTTTTCACCTATACCGGTACTATTATATTATACCCAACTATTCCAAATACCACAATATACCTACAATCATTCCAGAACAGTTTTAGGCGGTTGTTGTGGTTATAAAGTTGCGCTCCCCATTCATCCCCCCACGGGCGCCAGTTGCAACCGGTAGCATCTTGCGTACTGGAATGAGGGCCCTGAAGAGGGACATGAATTATCCCTGGGCAGGTTTCCTATGAAAACTTATTTTAACTATTACAAGTCAGTGATACTATACTGATGCTGGGGCAACTTGATCAATGATTGTCTAGTTATTAAGATCTTATTATTAGCCCTGGATCCAGTTGTAAGTGGCGACAAGATTAATACCAGGTATTGACCTGCAAGGGAATATCCCTCCACTGTTTGGATCACTTCCAAGGGAACCCAGTCAGTCCAATCGAATTCCGATATCTTATTACCAACATTCCTAAACGAAGCTGGATGTGTGCGTGTCCGTGGATACGTATCCCACACTGGTGCATGTAACAGCCAACAATTATTAGGCGCAAATCATGCAGCTGTCTTCTTTATTTGTATCACCTTCAAGACGTGCGTGACTTATTAATTAAGCTCAGTTTACACACTTATTTAAGATTTAAGGTTTAACAAATCAAATCAAGCTAAAAGCAATACTGTAAAGCGTTCACACACTTTCAAAAGTTTTAAGATTCAAGGAAACCATAGCAATGCTAGCTCTTATACCTAAATTTGTTAGCCCACGGCCAATGAGAGGCGATGTTTTATAAATCCGGCCAATGGTAGCTATCCTAAGTGTAAAAAAGTAAGGAAAAGAAAACCTTAAGGCGCCCAATGTTCAGCAGCCCCCCCCCCCCCCCCCCCAAATGTGCATTTGTTTTTTTACTTGTGATAAGATTCTGTCGTGTATCTAAACGCGGTGACTTTGAAACCATCATAACAAAGAGGCACATTATACATTGCGTAATGTCGCACATTCAAAATCAGTTATTGTAACCAATATAAATGTATGTATACAGTATTTATTTATTCGGGAAAGTTACCTCGAGTAAGCGAAGACCGTATTTGAGCATGTCCAAAAGAACTACTTGAAAGTTGAAAGTATTGATTTTCCTTGAAATAACATGTATGCAGCGGGTACATTCCATGGTTGTACTTACTCTGATAGAATAGTTATGTATAAACCACAGTTGTAATAATGAAATGCCAACAGTGATGCATCAAACAAAACAGTGGCAGACCATTTACGTCACTATGCAACTACATAACCTACATTCCATTAACTACATCTAGTGTATGTTTGATGTGGACTCGTCCGCTCTAGTTATATAAATTAATAATTATTATCTTTAGTCTACATTTATCAAGGAAATTATGGCTGTGAATTGAAAAGCTAATAATTATACTGTCTCCATTAAATGTTCGAAACTATGCTTTTAAGAAAGTTTCTTCGAGTGGTTTTTACGATCTTAGATCGTTGTGATAATAATAACTGATGTTAATGTAAGCACTAGTTAGGAGGGTGGAATGCTGGGTTAATTCAAGACATTGAGGGAGGCGGAGTCAAGATCATGAAAAGCTTGCAAAACTTGAACGATATGGTGTTTTTCTTGTACTTTGTGATAATTTAAATTTACCTGGAAATGGGTTTGAAATGGGGTCTCTAAAAAACTGCTACAAAATTGAGATGTACGGATATCAGAAGATATTCAGATACGTATTTAAAATAAATACGAAAATTACTCCGTTTATTTTTTAATTATCTTAAAAATGTCAACTCTGTATTTGTATGGAGTTTTGTAAAAATTCACTATCTTAGAACCTACCTACAGTTTCATAAATTATTTTGTTAATTGTAAGTACATGTTCCGTTTTTTTGTTGTTACTGTAAGCCATGTTTTGGGTTTGTCTGCTCTTGGAGTAGTTTCAAAGTGTTCTTTTCTTTGTGTTTATCATGTATCATGTATTACGATATAAATAAATGGATTAATAAAACAAAACTATTTTGTATTATTTTGTCTTATTTATGTTCTTTATTTGAAACAGGCAATTGTCAATCAAAAAGCCTTTTAAGGAAAGATTTTTTTAAAGTGTGCTCTACATGCCTGGTTGTATGAATTAGAACAATTATATCTTTGGAGGAGGGGGCAAGTGCTTTTCCCTTTTTGGAATTCTCTATCCCTACTGTTTTTCATTTTCCCTTCTTATCTTATACTTTATTCCCCCCCCCCCCCCTCTCGTCGATTTATGACTGGCACTAACATCTAATATTAATTCACTGGTAACAAGGAAGTAACAATGAAAGTATCATTTGAATCAATCCCATTAGCTTAGCTGTTAGTCGAGGTTAGTAACTGTTACTTTTGCCTTGACCTCAGCCAATGGGATTGGCTAAAACGTTAAACTGCTACTGTTACTTTTTCTGAACAATTTCCAATTCAATACTCTATTCGTAGCTAAAGCGCGGAACTTCGTGTGTCATTCTATATAATTCCTTTTCTACGTCAACATTATGAATTCATCGAGTCTAAAAGAACAAATAACTATTCTCAAAATGTCTGGTATTCCGTTCGTTCACTTGCCTGTTCAACTTCAACTGTTCAAAGACCAGAAACACAAGAGGATTTTGAATCAAAGTGTTTTCTGGCATTTCTCAAGACGCTGCGAAAAATGTAAAAAAAGGTATATACATAATACGAGTGGATCACAGATGAAGATAAAGAACCATCCCAAAAAGTTCATATCCGATTCTGGGTTTCAACCCATGCCCCAAGGTTTAGCAAGGTAGACATATTCACGAATAACAATAAGCTACACGAATATACAAAACGGTCATTGTGCGTTGGGAGAGGATTAACTAGAAACTATTATAGTTTCCCAAACGTAACTGGCCCCATCCACAAGAAAAACTAATTCTAAGGCCCGAAGAAAATACTATAGTTTCCCAAACTAACTCTAGTCCTATGCTTAAGAAATAGTTTATTCAAAGGCCCGGTACTATAACGGCCGCTAAATATTTAGCCCACCGCTAACTTATTTCTCCTTTGAAACCACGCTTCCAATTAGTGGTTACCATGGAGAAAACAAGCTAGCAGTGGGCTAAATGTTTAGCGGCACCGGACCTAACAGTACTACCTTAATTTTCGACTTCCTTAGTTCCCATCATCTAACTTGAAACAAGTCCTTTAGGGACAAATTTACGAACTTGGACTGCATACTTAAAAATTGCTAATAGATTGGATTAATTAATATGGTTTGTGCAAAGAAGAATTGCGTAAATGATTGTCTTTACGAATTTGTGAAAGAACGCCAGGAATCGTTGAAAGGGACTAAGGGCGGAATGCATAGTCGAGTTATGTGATTTGTTTATGGGTGCTATAAAGTTTTTTCGTCTTATGGAAAATAGTATGTAGTAAAACAATTCCATAGCAATAAATGTTGTTCTTAACTTGACACTGGACTGTGCATACGGCCCTTATGAAAGGAGCGGTAGATAAAGAGCATAGGTCGGTACGTTGGGGCTAGAACACTATACTGTCGCAGTGGTGTTGCATTTGTCTCGAGCGCAACTGTACATTGTCCTTGTTTAATATTTCAACGCCATCTATTAACTACAGGCCGACATTAAAACATGTCCAAGTACCCAACATGTCTAGTGTGTTCAGTGAAAAAGACTGCGATGCTAGCGCCTAGAAGCGCGGTGGCGTGAACTTTAACTATCTATATACACCTACCTACATAAGTAAATAAATACAAGTTCGGATAGAACATATAGCATCTTTACTAAAACCACTCTCCTGCAAACATCATAATATTGTTTCGGCTCAATCAATTTTACGAATCAAAAGACGTTGATGAGAAATAACAATCAGTAACCAACGACCACTCAAAATAGACTAGATTTATTCTGGTGGCAAGAAAATAAAGTGCCATGAAGAGGAGTTTAGTTTGTCAATTATTGTTAACACATCAATGTCACTCACTCTTAGGAGGTTGCTTAGCAGCGTTATGTATGTGTTAGTTCAAATCCTCATAAATGAGTGCAGAAGAATTGTTTGAGTAAAGTGTGTTCTTTCCCACCTCGATTTACTTGTCTCGCATACTGTACACGACTTAGCGACGCTCGGAGCAAGACTGCGATACTAGCGCCGAGTTGTGTGCGGTGGCGTGAGCTACAACTATAGACATCATTTCAGCTGTCGATACACGATGGGCTACATAACTAACAGTGCTGAGGTGTGAGGGGCAACAAGGGTTAGTATTATTACTAGTGAGGATGGCAGAAACGGGCTGCTGTGAGCACTTTAGCAACCGAGATACAGAATGTGTCAACTCCTAACTAAGTAAGTTAGTAAGTAAGTAAGTAAGTAAGTAAGTAAGTAAGTAAGTAAGTAAGTAAGTAAGCAAGTAAGTAAGTAAGTAAGTAAGTAAGTAAGTAAGTAAGTAAGTAAGTAAGTAAGTAGGTAAGTAAGTAAGTAGGTAAGTAAGTCAGTAAGTAAGTAAGTAAGTAAGTAAGTAAGTAAAGTAAGTAAGTAAATAAGAAAGTAAGTAGGTAAGTAAGTATATAAGTAAGTAAGTAAGTAAATAAGTAGGTAAGTAAGTAAGTAAGTAAGTAAGTAAGTAAGTAAGTAAGTTAGTAAGTAAGTGAGTAAGTAAGTAAGTAAAGTAAAGAAGTAAGTAAAGTAAGTAAGTAAGTAAGTAAGTAAGTAGGTAAGTAAGTAGGTAAATAAGTAAGTAAGTAAGTAAGTAAGTAAGTAAGTAAGAAAGTAAGTAGGTAAGTATATAAGTAAGTAAGTAAGTAAGTAAGTAAGTAAATAAGTAGGTAAGTAAGTAAGTAAGTAGGTAAGTAAGTAAGTAGGTAAGTAAGTAAGTAAGTAAGTAGGTAAGTAAGTAAGTAGGTAAGTAAGTAAGTAAGTAAGTAAGTAAGTAAAGTAAGTAAGTAAGTTAGTAAGTAGGTTAGTAAGTAAGTAAGTAAGTAAGTAAGTAAAGTAAGTAAGTAGGTTAGTAAGTAAGTAAGTAAGTAAGTAAAGTAAGTAAAGTAAGTAAGTAAGTTTATTCACCATAATTTTGTACATACATAATTTGGGTTTCGTCAAACAGTTCTACCTGTATTATTTCTCCATTCTCTATATTCTCTAAATACGAATAATAACTAGAGAAGTTGTATATATAAAGCGCGTGTACTGCGCAAGTCAAAACATTATCAAGATGTACAGCTATTTTAAAAGAGAGACACAAACAAATATGCAAAATCGGTTGTGATAAAACAATGCCAATAATATGTCGGTGTCTTATTTGATCAAAACGAAATACTTTTCTAATCACATTTTTTAACATTTTTTGTGTGTCATGTATTGGTTTAAAACAGTTCCTAAATTCTTTCCTCTTTTATGATAGTATTTTTTCATTTCTAAACATCCACTAAAACACATATCCTGGATTATATATTGCAATATACCATTTTCAAAATGATCTAGATAGGTTTTAATCACGGTCCTCTAAATCTTCAATGACAACAATGTACAACAATTAAAATATACAATTACGGTTTTAATAGTTGATGATGATGTATGTATAAATGAACCTTGACATAACAATTGAAAACCAGATTCTAATTATTGTGTAGAACTAGACTGTAGATCACTCATTTTGAAAATGATCTGTTTGTTCTATTTCTATTAATTAACTTCCTTTACCCTTCCACTGCAATTACCTCAGTTACACCGCGACGCTCTAGATGGCGACACCAGCAGATAAATGCGAGGACATCTCGTGTCTCCAGAGAACACCGACTAATGTTTGATAATGTACAGTATTATAGTACCACGTGATCTCACAATCCTAAGCCATCTGGACTCCTACTTGATATTGGTATTAATACCTCGAGCTAAATCTTAATGCTCGGAAGTGTTTCCACAAGGCGTAGAAATTGATGCCGAAGCTTAGCATAAAATATCTCGTAGCGCGGCGGTGTCGCTCTCTGGGGAGGTGGCGGGGAAATACTCGCGGTATATTATCTGCTTCCGAGTGATCGAGACGCGCCTCTGAGGATCTGGGCCCCTGGGAGGATCAGCTAGGCCGCATAAACATCCACAAACAAGAGCTCCGAAATAAAAATCTCGTAATTGCGTCATCAATACGCCATGGGCGCGTGAGGGGGAGGGGGAGGGAGGGTAGACTGAGTTGTGACGTCATAACTGGATGGGGCGTGATGGTGTGTTCGCACGATGCGCTCGTGATGTAGAGTAGATATATATCTGTACAATAAGTTGGAGGGCTCGTCAAGAGATAATTGCGTTGTTTTCTTTCTTAGGTAAAGGGAAAAAGAGACCTGGGCCCGGATTCACAAGTGGTCCTAAGTATTTTTTTGGTCTTATCTCGAAGACCGGCCTAACATTGAACCTCTTAAAAAACCAGGAAATTATCTTCGAACGTATTTTAAAACATATTATTGAAAAGTTCATTATGTCCTTGTTCTCACCAGTTTCATATGTGACCTGGGTCTGGTTTTACAAGATGTTCAAATTTAGGCCGGTCTTAGAGATAATACTAAAATAAGACTTAGGACCTCTTGTGAATCCGGGCCCTGGTATCTTGAGAACGCTAAAAACTCTTAGGAAGCCTAAGGATCACCAATGTCATGTGACCTTTATACCCGCATCACCTGGGCCCTCATTCAAGTTGGTACCGGTACCCAAGATGCAAACGGTTGCAACTTGCGCCCGGGTTACGGAATAGGGAGCGCAACTTGACTATACAACCGGTTACAACCGCCTAAAACGTTTCTGGAATAAGAACCCTGAGGTTTAAGAACGCACCCAACCCAACTCAGCAACAGTTATAAGTCGTGTTTCATAGTCCTCAAATGTATGGTTGTTAAATGTATTCCTAGCAAAGACTAGACTATCCAAACTTATAAAGTTTTACGTAGTCCTAAATATAACCATTTCATAATAGATATTTAAAATAAACGGCGTGCGTTTACTGATCTACTGCAGTAAGCTGCGCCGTCGGCTGATCACTAATCTGATGATCCGACTTAAGTGATCTGATCAAGTTAACCGACAAGTTAACCGACTGATCGGATCTCGTTGAGGTAAGCAAAGTAGTTGTTCGGATCAGGTAAGCGTACACACCCCAAGAAGGTAATGGGTAGATTCTCCCTCCTGTGACGTCACATAATCTTGAACACGGGCGCGTGATTCAAAGTCATCTCCAGCATTCTGACAGATAATTATACACATGTTGTATTTTCCCTCGGCCGAAGCGATCAATAGATGTTTTCAATCGGCTGCTGCTGGCTGGCTGGTGTCTGAGAGAGGAAACCTGAGCACCTCAACGCTCGTTACCCCCCCCCCCCCCCCCCCCCTCCCCCCTTCCCCCCTCCATTCGGCCCACAACACTTCCAATACACATCTACTGGCATTGGAAATATTCTTGTATTCGAGTAAGAAGAACTTTTACGGTAATAAATGTATTAATTTTTATATATACATAAATGTGTGTGTTCCCATTATATGGAAATAGAATTTTAAGAAAGTTTCCACGGTCAAATTGTTCAATTTTATTTATGTATTTAATTAATATTTATGAATGCCTCTTGGAAAAACTAATACACTTGTTTGAAATAAAAAATAGATAACAATATCATAACTGCAGGTATTATATTATATTATTTACAGTTATAGAGGTGTGTTATGTGCGAGGGTGTGAGTATCCTAATAGGAATTACAATCTAATATCTTCTGGCATCTTCCTAAGCATTGCACCAACAACACGAAACATTGCATGTATTAGGCCCTACACTAGAGAAAAGTAGGAGAACTATAAGGAGATATTATATTATAAAAGTTGTAACTATGGAGACATCCACCAGTTCTCAAGTTCTTGACGACACCTATCAAAGTCTACTTGATCTCCGCCTAGCGGAGGCTCGTCGAACTCCCAACTTAGGTCATCGCAGTCCGTTTCACAATGTTAAACATCACATGTTATTCAAAAGGGAGAAACGTAAAAGAAAACAAATGAAGTGATCTGTCAAATAGAATTACCTCCTAAAAAGGAAAAATCATCGAATTTTATAATCTTCAATCATTGTATTCTATCAAAATGTCTCTTTTAGATGTTTTAAGTATTGTATTACAAACAGTTTTTTTAGTGGGATACAAAATGGCGATTTTGGTTCCCTTGCGACGACCTAACTTGGGAGTTCGACGAGCCTCGACTAGGTGGAGATCAAGTAGACCTTGACACCCATAAGAAAACTCTAGAGGGCAGTGCATCGCATGATCACACTACCCGTATCTACAAGGCCGTGCGTTGAAGCAACACCTTGGGCTCAACCTCCCGGTAAACGCACTCGAAATATGCGTAGTTATTTTTCTTGTGACGTGGCGTGACGGGGGGTGTGGAGGGGGGGGGGGGGGGGAGGCACGCACGTCATGTCCACGGCGACACGGGGCGGGGGGAAAGGGGAGGAGGACGTCCAAAGGAAGGCAAAGAAATTAATTAAATTCACCGAGTATGAAATTATCTTTTAGAAGCGTTTGTAATGGACCCGCATGGTTGAGCGACTCGGCGCTATTTAGATTCGTTCCCCGGTTCTCACTTGGAGCGCTGCGACGCGGCCTCGTGATGACGTCACGCGAGTACTCGACCGGGGATCCCTGTTCAAGGTCAACCCTCTACCAGTATTCATAGTTCCCACGTAATGTCACAGCGGCCATGATTGCGACACAATTGATGCAAACCAATCCTAGGTCATTGGCAAATACTATTGAAATTTAATAAATAAGCCTAATTTAGAACTTAAAAAGTAAACATAAGTAATAAACGAATAAAATAACACACATACCAATTTTATCTAAAAAAACAGACTGAATTTTAAAGAACTAAGGATTTCTGTGTTCTACCACAACAGCCTTCAATTGTTTCTCCATGGCAACGTCAAAGTTTGATCACAAATGTGGCCGCTACGCGCAAAGATGTGACGTTCGTGCAACCTATGAATATTTTATTAAATTTAATGCATATCACGTTTTTAAAATAATTTTTACTGTTCTTGTTCTCTTTTCTATAGAAGTTGTTTTGTTGTTATCTGTATGAATGTTGTTCAGCGGTTTTTGCGTTGTTTCATTACTTATTGTATAGCTTTTTTGTAAATAGTTTTGTAATTGAATAGCATAGATATTAAAAAGGAATGAATGAATGAAATAAATTAACTAAATGCAAATGAGTATTTATTTATGACACACACAATAAGAAGTAACGCACATGTGACGTTTAGTTGTCGAATGTAACCTTTGTTGAACATAAAATGACTCAGACAATAAATAGTACAGCCATTGAGTGATACAGCCTAGCAGGGATAGAACTCATGGCTTCCGTTACGACAGGTGTTCTACAAACGTGTGACAAGTATGAGCACCATTCACGTAGAACACGATGTTTATATATTTCCCAGTCCATATCAGTCAAACCTGCTTCGTTAGGAACTTAGAGAAAATAGTAATATCATTAGGTACCTATTATGTATTTGGTTGACTTCCCTAAACTAAACAAAAACGATGAGAAATAGCTTGGATGTCCACTGGCAGCAGTCTGTTTAAAACGTATCCTAGTCTCCTAGTTACCGTCTCTGCCGCTAGGTGTCCGCTTGCTTTACGGTGCCGAATAGCTAAGCTGTATTTTATTTAATATCATCTCCAACCAGAACACTACTTTCAAAACGCTTTTAAACCTGCCAAACCACATTTTGTCAACCATTAAGTATCCACGTGCCTCTCACCCCTTCACGCGTCATTTCCACCCCTCCCCTCTCCCCTCTTTCCCCTCCCCTGTCGATCCCACGGGAATAAGAGCGACTCCTGTCCCGGTTTGTTTTATAAATATTGATTTAAAGCTGTTACATAATTTATGCATTAACGTTCGACTCTGGGTGAATTGATGTTCCCATCTGTACATACGTGTATTGAATTCTGCTGTGTTCTTCATATACTGCTTTATGTACTTTTACAATATACTTACAGATTGTTGATTATATACATACTTGTTTATTTTCCCACCAAATAAGAATTGTTTCTAAGTAAACAGTATGAATAATTGAAACAAAACTTGAACTTGAAAAGGTATAATTCCACTAGTATAGTCCCTTTTAAAGTAATATAAATCACATTATTAGTTCTTTTTGAAGTTACATATTCGTAAAGTAGACGCTAATTCATTTGGTGCACGCACACATGCATGTCACATGCATGTAACTTTCAGGCCAGCCAAGAATCGTTTTAATTTGTTTCAACATTCAAAACTGTGAACAGGTGAACAGGTTACTAGCCACATTCAACAATATAGGCGTTTTGAAGGATTTTGTACTGTTAAATGTATGTGCAATGTATTTTGAGGGCTCAAACCAACAAATAGATAGCGCTGCTAAGAAACCTCCTTTAAGTGCCATTTATGATTTAACAGTTAAACAGCAATTAACAATGAACGATTTTCAGAATTGATCTAGAAGGTAGCGATTTCTTCTATCTAAGGGTCCTTGATGGATCAACGACAACAATGCTCAACAATAACAGCTAGTTATCAAATGTTATGTTCATGTATATTTTTTACTGTAGTGCATTGTTGTCATTGAAGATCTAGAGGACCGTGATTAATTCTATCTAGTAATTGCAAATCATTGACGTCCAAAACTATAGTGTAAAATACACAATGGTTTTGGACGTCAATGATTTGAAATCACTTTGAAAGGTCCCACCACGTCTCCAATATCATCGCAACATCAATACAAATAAAAAAAACTCTGAAAACAACACTAATGAAATAACGAATCAATAAATCATTACGGTCCTAATACTTCTTGATTAAACCCAGGGGGGCGGGGGGGGGGGGAAGGGGGGGGGGGAATTGAATCACATTATAAGTATAAAACAAAAACAACGGATGCGCCATTTTTTCCTCCCAAGACCAGTGTAACAAACTTTCCCGCGAATAAATTAAACCTACGGATAATATCCAAGATGTAAACACGAATACAATTAACTTAATTGATCGCGGAGAAGAAGCAGAACCGGCTGTGATGTTTATTTAAAACAGTCTGTTTGAAAATATTTTAATTTTTCATCCCGTCTCGGGTCGACTAAATGAGCCTCTATTTGACTAACAGATCGGCTGGTATTGGGCGGCGCCCTCTAACGGGGTTTGGATTCAGATAAGACATGCAGCGCGTGCTACCAAGGCGGTGCACTAGGTACTTGAGTCTAATCTCACGAGCACAGTTAGCTGATCGCCGCTAGATCAAAGCTGAAGGCGGTTTTAGGCGCATTCGGAGAGAAGTTTTTTTTAACGCGCGTTTCGTTTTATTTTTATGCGACTTTGTCTCCTCGTTTTGGGGATGTGAAGTCATTCTGGTTTATTATTTTCAAGGAAAACATTTGCCATGTAATAGTCTATTGAGATCGTGTTGAAGAACGTTGAAAGAAGCATCTAGTATCTACTAAACGTTACATTAGCCGGGTAATGAGGGAAACGTGATGTGATTTGAGTTTCCTATGAGAGGGAATCAAACCCAGTACCCCTAACTCTCACTCTCTCGCTATGTGTATATATATATATATACACCTGTTTTCAGAGTGGGGGGGGGGGGGGGGGCAATGATACCGAAGTTCATCTCCTCGTAGCCATTGAGAGCTAAAGGATGATTAAAAAATGCATACAAAATTAATTTCGTAGATGTGTATAAAAAATGGGTTGATGTTACTTCAAAGTCACTTCTGTCAACTTTTCTCAATTTACGTAACGTACCCTATTTTTATGCACGAGTTCTTTAATTGATCAGAAACGTGATCAAGTCAACATATTATTATACCACTTTCTTTGAATAAACCAAAAAACATGAACCAAACAAACTCAAATAACCGAATCATGTAAAACTGACATATTATTCTAATGTCCATAATGTTCAACGATTACAAAATACGACTTTTCATGAAAATTGAATTTCGAGTAACTTTAGAAACGTTTACAACGAATTTCCCTGAAATCACGCAGCTTTTTTTCTGAATTCTCCTTGTTGCGATTTAGGAATATATCTTCACTTTCGGGATATTAAACCATTTGAATAATGAATGTTCAGCATACTATTTACACACCCAATAAGAAATTAAATTTAAATAAATGTAACACTGACACACAACTGTAATAAATACCAACATTCGCTTTACGGATTGTTAAAATTTAAAACCTTCGATTGCCACACATGCGGATACAATCACGGCAAGTTCTGTGTGGGGTTGGTTTTAGCTCCCCCAATCTGCGGACGCAAAACGCGGCCAACGCGATGATGATATAAACAATATTAATTGTCGTGGGTGGTGGGGAGGGAGAGCCAAACAATAGATCTCGGTCCATTATGCTCTTTGTGATTGATTAATTATTCGCCCAGTCGAGATTGGCCGCGCGGTGGTGGATGGATGGACGCTGCTTCTTACGCGCGGCAAAAACAGGCGGGCGGTGAGTGGCGTGACTCGGTCCCTTCTATTACCATCGTAGCCGTAATATGGCAACAGTAGGATTGGTATTTTATTTTGTCCCAGCTTTCAAATGTATGCATGCAGTATGTATGCAGTATGTATGTATGTATGTATGTATGTATGTATGTATGTATGTATGTATGTATGTATGTATGTATGTATGTATGTATGTATGTATGTATGTATGTATGTATGTATGTATGTATGTATGTATGTATGTATGTATGTATGTATGTATGTATGTATGTATGTATGTATGTATGTATGTATGTATGTATGTATGTATGTATGCAGTATGTATGTATGTATGTATGTATGTATGTATGTATGTATGTATGTATGTATGTATGTATGTGTGTATGTATGTATGTATGTATGTATGTATGTATGTATGTATGTATGTATGTATGTATGTATGTATGTATGTATGTATGTATGTATGTATGTATGTATGTATGTATGTATGTATGTATGTATGTATGTATGTATGTATGTATGTATGTATGTATGCAGTATGTATGCAGTATGTATGTATGTATGCAGTATGTATGCATGTATGTATGTATGTATGTATGTATGTATGTATGTATGTATGTATGTATGTATGTATGTATGCATGCAGTATGTATGCAGTATGTATGTATGTATGTATGTATGTATGTATGTATGTATGTATGTATGTATGTATGTATGTATGTATGTATGTATGTATGCAGTATGTATGTATGTATGTATGTATGTATGTATGTATGTATGTATGTATGTATGTATGTATGTATGTATGTATGTATGTATGTATGTATGTATGTATGTATGTATGTATGTATGTATGTATGTATGTATGTATGTATGTATGTATGTATGTATGTATGTATGTATGTATGTATGCAGTATGTATGTATGTATGTATGTATGTATGTATGTATGTATGTATGTATGTATGTATGTATGTATGTATGTATGCAGTATGTATGTATGTATGTATGTATGTATGTATGTATGTATGTATGTATGTATGTATGTATGTATGTATGTATGTATGTATGTATGTATGTATGTATGTATGTATGTATGTATGTATGTATGTATGTATGTATGTATGTATGTATGTATGTATGCAGTATGTATGTATGTATGTATGTATGTATGTATGTATGTATGAAGTATGTATGTATGTATGTATGTATGTATGTATGTATGTATGTATGTATGTATGTATGTATGTATGTATGTATGTATGTATGTATGTATGTATGTATGTATGTATGTATGTATGTATGTATGTATGTATGTATGTATGTATGTATGTATGTATGTATGTATGCAGTATGTATGTATGTATGCAGTATGTATGTATGTATGTATGTATGTATGTATGTATGTATGTATGTATGTATGTATGTATGTATGCAGTATGTATGTATGTATGTATGTATGTATGTATGTATGTATGTATGCATGTATGTATGTATGTATGTATGTATGTATGTATGTATGCAGTATGTATGTATGTATGTATGTATGTATGTATGTATGTATGTATGTATGTATGTATGTATGTATGTATGTATGTATGTATGTATGTATGTATGCAGTATGTATGTATGTATGTATGTATGTATGTATGTATGTATGTATGTATGTATGTATGTATGTATGTATGTATGTATGTATGTATGTATATATATATGTATGTATGTATGTATGTATGTATGTATGTATGTATGTATGTATGTATGTATGTATGCAGTATGTATGTATGTATGTATGAATGTATGTATGTATGTATGTATGTATGTGTGTATGTATGTATGTATGTATGTATTCTGAATGGACGTCGATAAGTTTAACCCGAGTTTTTGTCGTTAAAAGAAGGCGATGAGCCAATCACCGCCTTGCAATGGTCTACTGTAACGACAAAAAGCATGCGTTAAACTTATCACGGCCATTCAGAAATGCACTGCTCTTCTGAAAAATTCTATTGACTTAGTTGGGACAACCAACGCCAGGATCGCACGCGCCTGTTGAAAAGGTTTTTTGTTCAAAGTTGAAAGACCTCCACAAGAAGGAAACTTCCTTATCGACTCTGCCGTATCGTGGGGTTTATTTCTGGATTCACTTGTTTTGGTAGATTCTAACATTACTTTTTACTTTTTACGGTTAAATTGACCGATGTAATTTTACCTCGTGATTTAATAAAACAAAACAAAACAAACCGAACAAAATTAAAAATAACCTCTTTTGACGAGTAGCCGATGTTTTTAGGACAGCGCATACAGCCACGCACAACCTTCTTGCCACCCTGAATGACTGACTTGCCTAGTTAGTATTCTCTGCAGCTTCTGTATTTTTAATTTCCGTCTCTCATTCATCAGTCAAACAGGATTATGACAAAGATATTCCGTTGAATCAATAACAATTTCTACAATCGTAGTTGCCATCCGTCATTTTGCGACGTTCTCGTTTAGCGTAGTAATACGCGTTGTTGGAAATCATTGGCAGTGTTGCCACCCTAGGAACATGAACAATAGCTGAAGAAGAGGGTGAAACATGCATTGGTAACTTTTTATTCAGAATTAGACAAGTTGCAGTTAAATTAGATTCAGTTTTGTTTGAATACCCCTTTTCTCACCGTGGCTCTTAACCTCCACGTCCACGTTTGAGGAAATCAATTTTTGGAATTAGTTACAGTCCAACGGGACCTTAATTCTCAGTGACCGCTGTTGAAAAATTAAATATAGATGAAAACCATTGTGTTTTTTCTACGTTTCAACGTGACGAATGGTTCCTTTATCAGAGACGTTTAATAATTCATACTTGCAAAAACAATTAAAAAGAGATATTTTTGATGTCTCGGGAATTTGCTAGGTTTTCTTGTACTTGAGATATAAAAATATGAAAAGATGTGTACAATTGTGGGGAAAAAATTTGTTTGCTCTTCTGGGAAGAATATATTTTAGTCTCAAATTTTGGTTTTATTTAGAAGATAGAATCTCCCAAAAATTCTAAAAAGAAAAATGATGATATATTTTATCGAATCTATAAATCTTTATATCAAATTACAGAATTTATTGCAAAACATACAAATAATAAATAATATAAAATAATATAAATAAATAATATAATAAAGCGCAGGTGCTTTACTGACAATTTTTGACAAGGAATAGTGTATCCAATAGTGTTTTCTGTTCCAATAGTGTTTTCTTATATATTAAGTTGCTTTTCATAAACTTCTTAGTTCCTTTTTTTTAAGAGAAGTAACTTAACTTTTCAAAGTTTCTTGATCGAGGGAACTTGCCCAAGACTGGTGATGTGTATTGTGTCACATCCTGTACGGTCTACCACCAACATACATACGGTGCCTGTATTCCCCCCACCCTGTACGTGTTACAGCAATATGGCCACCATGTCTCCTAGTATAGATGTGCATTGTGTCACACCCTGTATGGTCTACCACCAACATACATACGGTGCCTGTATTCCCCCCACCCTGTACGTGTTAATATTACCAATGTAAAGCGCCGCGCTTTAAGAAGTGGGATCCGACAGCGGCAATATGGCAGCCTAGCCCAGCCCGGACAGCCAGGAGATTATTTCAATTCTTACTCCGTCGCTCGCATTCAATGAGAAACTTTTACCGATAATACTTTCATAGCTCGTTCACTTAGAGAGTCGTAGCCGCATTCAATGAGAAACTTTTACCGATAATACTTTCATATCTCGTTCACTTAGAGAGTCGTAGCCGCATTCAATGAGAAACTTTTACCGACAATACTTTCATAGCTCGTTCACTTAGAGAGTCGTAGCTGCATTCAATGAGAAACTTTTACCGATAATACTTTCATAGCTCGTTCACCTAGAGAGTCGTAGCCGCATTCAATGAGAAACTTTTACTGATAATACTTTCATAGCTCGTTCACCTAGAGACTCGTAGCCGCATTCAATGAGAAACTTTTACTGATAATACTTTCATAGCTCGTTCACTTAGAGAGTCGTAGCTGCATTCAATGAGAAAATTTTACCGATAATACTTTCATAGCTCGTTCACTTAGAGAGTCGTAGCCGCATTCAATGAGAAACTTTTACTGATAATACTTTCATAGCTCGTTCACTTAGAGAGTTGTAGCCACATTCAATGAGAAACTTTTACCGATAATACTTTCATAGCTCGTTCACTTAGAGAGTCGTAGCCGCATTCAATGAGAAACTTTTACCGATAATACTTTCATAGCTCGTTCACTTAGAGAGTCGTAGCCGCATTCAATGAGAAACTTTTACTGATAATACATTCATAGCTCGTTCACTTAGGCCCGAATGCATAGTTCACACTCAGGTTCTCCTCAGCCTCCAATCACAATCGTCACTTAGCCAATGTCCACATGGCAATGTCGTGCCGTGATTGGTGCATGGTTGGGCGAGGCTGAGGAGAGGCTGAGTTGAGGAAGGCTTGAGTCTGAACTATTCATACGGACCTCAGATTCTGTTAATTCATAACTATATTACTTAGACGGTGTATAGAAATTGATGATATTCTATAACAGTTTAATGTATTAGCCGTCAGTGCTCAGCATTTTCACGTAGCGTAGTTACTAAAATCACACGCGTTTGAGTTTGCGTTCGCATTCGCGTTTTCATTTGTAATTGAATACATTTAAAACTCTTATTTATTATTTGAATCTGATTTCTAGCCGATTTCTTAATTCGCGTTGGGTAGCAGGCGTTTTACAGTTGATTTGTCTCTCAAACTAATACTAGGATTATTATAAATATTTTCCTACTGTAACAGGAATGTCATCTACGTATACATGTAAGTACATTTGTGAATCTGTTAAAAAATAATGTTAACATTTTTGAACTGGTTCTTCGAATATTTTTGACGAAAGTAATTTATTTGCATAATTTTCAAAATGTTAAATTTTATGTTTTAATAGGCTTGTCACAAATGTACTTACACCTATACATAGATATGACCTTCTTGTACAAACAATAAAATATTTATAACAATTGTACTATTAACTAAAGAGTAATAGAGAAATTAGTTGAGTAGAAACATCAAAATGACTGCCGAACGCGCTTAAATCTCTCTCGCTATACCCGGCACCTCCACCAAAATGTAACCGTCGAGTTTCCTTGGACTATGTTAGTTTCTACAGACACTTGTCGGCGACCAACGATATCAGCTACTGGACTGATAAGCTGGACTATGTTAGTTTCTACAGACACCTGTCGGCGACCAACGATGTCAGCTACGGGACTGATAAGCTGGACTATGTTAGTTCCTACAGACACTTGTCGGCGACTAACGATATCAGCTACGGGACTGATAAGCTGGACTATGTTAGTTTCTACAGACACTTGTCGGCGACCAACGATATCAGCTACGGGACTGATAAGCTGGACTATGTTATTTCCTACAGACACTTGTCGGCGACCAACGATGTCAGCTACGGGACCATGATAAGCTGGACTATGTTAGTTTCTACAGACACTTGTCGGCGACCAACGATGTCAGCTACGGGACTGATAAGCTGGACTATGTTTGTTTCTACAGATACTTGTCGGCGACCAACGATGTCAGCTACGGGACTGATAAGCTGGACTATGTTTGTTTCTACAGACACTTGTCGGCGACCAACGATGTCAGCTACGGGACTGATAAGCTACATCAGCCGACTAACTTGGCGGCTGGACTATGTTAGTTTCTACAGACACTTGTCGGCGACCAACGGTATCAGCTACGGGACTGATAAGCTACATCATCCGACTAACTTGGCGGCTGGACTATGTTAGTTTCTACAGACACTTGTCGGCGACCATACGATGTCAGCTACGGGACTGATAAGCTACATCAGCCGACTAACTTGGCGGCTGGACTATGTTAGTTTCTACAGACACTTGTCGGCGACCAACGATGTCAGCTACGGGACTGATAAGCTACATCAGCCGACTAACTTGGCGGCTGGACTATGTTAGTTTCTACAGGCACTTGTCGGCGACCAACGGTATCAGCTACGGGACCGATAAGCTACATCATCCGACTAACTTGGCGGCTGGACTATGTGTGTTTCTACAGACACTTGTCGGCGACCAACGGTATCAGCTACGGGACTGATAAGCTACATCATCCGACTAACTTGGCGGCTGGACTATGTTAGTTTCTACAGGCACTTGTCGGCGACCAACGGTATCAGCTACGGGACTGATAAGCTACATCATCCGACTAACTTGGCGGCTGGACTATGTTAGTTTATACAGACACTTGTCGGCGACCAACGATGTCAGCTACGGGACTGATAAGCTGGACTATGTTAGTTTCTACAGACACTTGTCGGCGACCAACGATGTCAGCTACGGGACTGATAAGCTACATCATCCGACTTACTTGGCGGCTGGACTATGTTAGTTTCTACAGGCACTTGTCGGCGACCAACGATGTTAGCTACGGGACTGATAAGCTGGACTATGTTAGTTTCTACAGACACTTGTCGGCGACCAACGATGTCAGCTACGAGACTGATAAGCTACATCATTCGACTAACTTGGCGGCTGGACTATGTTAGTTTGTACAGACACTTGTCGGCGACCAACGATGTCAGCTACGGGACTGATAAGCTACATCATCCGACTTACTTGGCGGCTGGACTATGTTAGTTTCTACAGGCACTTGTCGGCGACCAACGATGTCAGCTACGGGACTGATAAGCTACATCATCCGACTTACTTGGCGGCTGGACTATGTTTGTTTCTACAGGCACTTGTCGGCGACCAACGATGTCAGCTACGGGACTGATAAGCTACATCAGCCGACTAACTTGGCGGCTGGACTATGTTAGTTTCTACAGGCACTTGTCGGCGACCAACGATGTTAGCTACGGGACTGATAAGCTGGACTATGTTAGTTTCTACAGACACTTGTCGGCGACCAACGATGTCAGCTACGTGACTGATAAGCTACTTGGACTATGTTAGTTTCTACAGACACTTGTCGGCGACCAACGATGTCAGCTACGGGACTGATAAGCTACTTGGACTATGTTAGTTTCTACAGACACTTGTCGGCGACCAACGATGTCAGCTACGGGACTGATAAGCTACATCATCCGACTAACTTGGCGGCTGCGGTGGGACCCTCACTAGTTGTGACATAAGTCATGCAATACAACTGGATGTTGTAACATTGGATATCGCTCAACGTAAATGAATGTTATTGTTGTGCGACTGCATATTAATGTATATGCAATGTGACTAGTTCAACAAGGGATAACTTAATTTGTATCCTACATTTTTAAATAGTAGAACCACTCTAGTTCGTTTTATTACCACCAGAATGCACATACTGAATCTTTGTTTAAAGCTCAATTTAGACGGTTCAACGTTCCGTTCGTTTCCATGAATTCAAGGGGGGGGGGGGTATCAGTCTTATTACTGAGTGAGTAGACTATAAATACGATTTTTTTTTTGTTAACATACAACGATGAACTCGTACAATGCTTTTTGTTCTAAAATTCAATGAAACTTGAACGGGACATTAAACCATCCAAAAGCAGCTTAAATAAAAACTCGAGTCTATAATCCGTCTCCAAACACGAATAGTTAATTGGTTTAAATTACCACGCATCTTCTTAGCGAGCTGAACCCGTGTGAGTGTGTGAGAGTACTAACAACGCCTTCAGAACTTCCACATTCCAACCCCCCACCGTACATCCCCTAATGACACTCCCTCTAAAAGCCGTTATTTCTCCGAGATTCGATACTAATCGATAACTGCCTATTACCCCCGAACCGATATCGGCAACATTACAACTTGTGCCACCACCGCGGGGGGAGGGGGGGGGGGGGGGGGAGGAATGTCCCGTCAGAATTGACAATTTCTTCTGAAAAATATGTGTATATATTATATAATTATGGATACTTAAAAGTTTTACTAACTTTCGGCTTAAAAGCTTTTAAAAGTGGGTGTGTTTGGTGGTACGCGTGAGAGAACATTGCCGCACTGTTTTACCGCGTAGTTTCTGTTGTGGGCTTGTTCGCGGTCTAATGGAGTAGCCGTATTAATTGCGAGATCACTTAAAAGCAGGGCCACGATTATATTCTTACTGGATGGGGTTCGTTTCCGTTTTTAAACGCCCCCCCCCCCCCCCCCCCCCTCCCTCTCCCGAGAGTTAACAGTGTCAATTAAAAGAGAACAATGGCTTTAAGAGGGGGAGGGGAGGTTCTTACTAAATAGATTGTTGTTACTTTCTGGGGATTATAATTGAAAATGGTGATAAAAAAAATAACAAAAAAGATCGGTTAGGTTCAAAGATATTAAAATGTACTATAGTGATTAAAAGTGTCAATAGTACGATTAAAAGTGTCAACAGAACAGACCATTTTTAAAATTATCAAGAATCCTTAGCCTAAGTAAATCACGGTCCACTAAATCGTCAATGTAGTAGAGCAGCAAAGTGTATCTCTTATGCTACGTTTACAGCTACGCGTTGCGAGCGAAGCGAGGGCGCGAGCTCCAATCAGCGGCCGAGTTTGTAACTTCTTTGCATGAAACTCGGCCGCTGATTGGAGCTCGCGCCCTCGCTTCGCTCGCAACGCGTAGCTGTAAACGTAGCAGTAGGCTATTCGTGGAAGAGTACAGCGGTAAACGGGATTATGCAAAGGCATGTATAACAATGATTTTGGACCAGGGTTACATCGGCGGAATTGCTGCAGACGGCGTCAGTGGCGCCGCGACGCCACCTGACGCCGCCACACGACGCCACCGAACGTTTTGGCTTATAACGTTTACACCGTTTGTTCTACAGAAAAAAGAAAAATGATTTTTCATTCAGGTTTTAAATACGAATCGATTGGTACCAAAAAAGTTAGGATTAGATGAGCGTAGCGAAGCAGAGTGAATCTCACATTTCAACTCGATTGGCGCTTTGTCTTTGATTGTGCACAAAAGTTTGTTCGTCACGCACAGGTCACACGGCTTGACGGACTTGGCTGAAATTTTAGATAAACTCTTGTGACTACAAGTATAGATGCTGTAAACATAAACAAGAAAATCTGTCAAGATTCCAACCTACAAAAAATTAATTAGTGAAAATATCGAGTTTTAATGTTTTTGTTCTTCGCGCACAGGTTAAACTTCTTAACGCATTTGGCTGAAATTTTAAGTCAACACTCTGGACTATTAAAGTAGATGCTGTTAACATAACCAAGAAAATCCGTCAAGATGCCAACCTACAAAAAATTTATTAGTGAAAAATATCGAGTTTTAATTTGTTTTATTAAAATTTATGGACAGATTTAAATATTGTTTTTATATTTATGTCCAAAATAAGCATATTGACACGTGATGAAAGTTTGAAAGTAGTAACTTGAACCGCCATTTTGTAAAAAAATATTTTGTTTTTTTGTATGCAAAAGTTTGTTCGTCGAGCACAAGTCAAACGGCTTGACGTATTTAGTTGAAATTTTCAGTGAACACTCACGCCCACTACACAAGATGCTGTAAGCATATCCAGCAAAATCCGTCAAGATGGCAACCTACAAAAAAAACTACTAAAACAAATAAAATATTTTATTTATTTTTTAAATTAAAACTTGCCATCGGATTTAAATAATTTTTTTAAATGAATTGCAGAATAATAGTTTCAACATATGACAGGAGTTTTTAAATTGTTTTGTTAACGGACATCTTGTAACCAAATATTTGTTTATTTACGGCAATATATTTTGCTATTGTCAACTTTTTTGCTAATATCTGTACTTCCGTTTGGGTCCTGGGTAGAATTAGGCCCAGGTAATATATCTGTCGATTATAAGAGGCGAGAAAATAAGGGCCCTCCTTTCTCTGTCCTCCAAGGAGCATTAAAAGCACGCATTCCTGTCCACCACGATAAGTTAACAGTTGCTGACAAGAGCATATGCTTCGGTAGGGCCACCGTAGCCGGACAAGTCGAAGCCAAACGAAACAAAATTATAACAGGTAAATGCCTTGTTTGATAAATCGGTTGATAAAAAAAAACGGTTAACGAAGAGCGTTTTCCTAGTCATTAAATATTTAGACTGGGTATATCATTACAACCTTACAAACACGATTTTTTTAAGTAATGAGTGCTATCAGCAGTCACTCTCTTGGGGAGGTGTCCCCCTAGCCAGTAAAAATATATTCGTTATGTCCTTGTTACTTGAAACCTACACGACGTGGTGACCGGTTCGCCCAACAGTTTAAACTGCGCATACCTTAAAAAATTAATAGTAGTTTATTTTTCAATCACATCCTTATACCGTACCGTATACCGGAGTAATGAAAATGCGTAGACAACGGTATAAGGATGTGATTGAAAAATAAACTACTATTAATTTTTTAAGGTATGCGCGGTTTAAACTGTTGGGCGAACCGGTCACCACGTCGTGTAGGATTCAAGTAACAAGGACATAACGAATATATTTTTACTGGCTAGGGGGACACCTCCCCAAGAGAGTGACTGCTGATAGCACTCATTACTTAAAAAAATCGTTTTTGTAAGGTTGTAATGATATAACCAGTCTAAATATTTAATGACTAGGAAAACGCTCTGCGTTAACCGATTTTTTTTTATTTATCAAACAAGGCATTTACCTGTTATAATTTTGTTTCGTTTGGCTTCGACCTGTCCGGCTACGGTGGCCCTACCGAAGCATGCTCTTGTCAGCAACTGTTAACTTATCGTGGTGGACAGGAATGCGTGCTTTTAATGCTCCTTGGAGGACAGAGAAAGGAGGGCCCTTATTTTCTCGCCTCTTATAATCGACAATATATTACCTGGGCCAAATTCTACCCAGGACCCAAACGGGAGTACAAATATTAGCAAAAAAGTTGACAATAGCAAAATATATTGCCGTAAATAAACAAATATTTGGTTACAAGATGTCCGTTAACAAAACAATTTAAAAACTCCTGTCATATTTTAACACTATTATTCTGCAATTCATTTAAAAAAATTATTAAAATCCGACGGCAAGTTTTCATTTAAAAAAAAAAAAAAAAAAAATATTTGTTTTAGTAGTTATTTTTTTGTAGGTTGCCATCTTGACGGATTTTGCTGGATATGCTTACAGCATCTTGTGTAGTGGGCGTGAGTGTTCACTGAAAATTTCAACTAAATACGTCAAGCCGTTTGACTTGTGCTCGACGAACAAACTTTTGCATACAAAAAAACAAAATATTTTTTTACAAAATGGCGGTTCAAGTAACTACTTTCAAACTTTAATCACGTGTCAATATTCTTATTTTGGACATAAATATAAAAAAAAATATTTAAATCCGTCCATAAATTTTAATAAAACAAATTAAAACTCGATATGTTTCACTAATAAATTTTTTGTAGGTTGGCATCTTGACCGATTTTCGTGGTTGTGTTAACAGCATCTACTTTAATAGTCCAAAGTGTTGACTTAAAATTTCAGCCAAATCCGTTAAGAAGTTTAACCTGTGCGCGAAGAACAAAAAAATTAAAACTCGATATTTTCACTAATTATTTTTTTGTAGGTTGGAATCTTGACGGATTTTCTTGTTTATGTTAACAGCATCTATAATTGTAGTCACAAGAGTTTATCTAAAATTTCAGCCAAATCCGTCAAGCCGTGTGCCCTGTGCGTGACGAACAAACTTTTGTGCACAATCAAAGACAAAGCGCCAATCGAGTTGAAATGTGAGATTCAGTCTGCTTCGCTACGCTCATCTAATCATAACGTTTTTGGTACCAATCGATTCGTATTTGAAACTTGAATGAAAAATCATTTTTCTTTTTTCTGTAGGACAAACGGTGTAAACGTTATAAGCCAAAACGTTCGGTGGCGTCGTGTGGCGGCGTCAGGTGGCGTCGCGGCGCCACTGACGCCGTCTGCAGCAATTCTGCCGATGTAACCCTGGTCCAAAATCATTGTTATACATGCCTTTGCATTATCCCGTTTACCGCTATACTCTTCCGCGAATAGCCTACGAGAGCCAAAAAAGTACATCTTGCGCTCCTACTAATGACAACAATACACAAACTAGTTTTCAAATCTGATATCAAGGTTCATTGATGTATACAACATCATCATCATCTATCAACCGTGATCTTATATTTTCTACAATTTGTTCTGTATTGCTGTCATTGAAGCTTTAGAGGATCGTTAAAGCCATACTAAATCCTATCGTGTGCCTAACAAATCATTTTTAAAATGGTCTATTTCAGAAAATATAATCATAAAATATGTTATATTAGATTGAATTTAACGAAGTCGACAACGACAACGACTCGACAACTATGGTGATATGCCGTCGGGTGGTGTTCGACGGAAAGGGGAAAACAGGAGGACGGGGAGGAAAACGAATATAATCATAATTATTATCAGAAAGTATAGACAAAATAATATTTTTTCTTCAATGTGTAACATTAAACTTATAAATCAATGCCCAATACACGGATAGGTTAATACATGTAACTTATATCTGTGAATCCTTCCTACTCTGTTTACCTCCCACCACTGAGACGGATCAGGAATGCTCGGACGTGTCTTGAGAGGGATTGTGAGCATTGAGTCGCGTGGCCACACCAGAGAAATACGCCACAACACGGTGGGGGCTGGAGATGCAAAGCTGAGAAGTAAAGGACGGTACAAAATGCGGTGTCCTTTTGCCTGTGCGTCAAATCACTGTGTACACCCCGGTTCTTTAATAGTCAATCGTTTTAACAGGTATCTTTGATGTCACTATAGAGAAACGTAGTTGAAACAGGTATATCTGAAGGTATTTTGTTGCAACAGGTGTCTGTTTACTCAATTCGAGAGAGTACAGTTTCCAACTGGTATCCGTGAAGGTCATTTCTTTCAACGGGTATCTTTGAAGGTCATAAGACTCGAATAGAGTAAAACGTAGTTTCAACATGTTTATCTGAAGGTCTTTTGTTGCCACAGGTGCCTTTAAACTCAATTTGAGATAATACGAGGTTTCAACAGGTATCCATGAAGGTCATTTCTTTCAACAGGTGTCTTTGAAGGTCATTCATAAGTCTTGACTTGAGATAAAACCTGCTTTCAACAGATATTCTTGAACTTGAAGGTCATTCCTATCAACACGTGCATTTAAGGTCATCACCATGTCTCAACAAAATCAAAATCTGATTCGAACTGGTGGTCCTTCAATGAAATTTCTTTCAACATGTGTCTTCGAAGATCAGCAACAAAACGTAGTTTTGACAGGTGCATTTAAAAGTCATTCCTTTCAACAGGTAGGCCTATGTGTCTTTGAAGGTCATGCGTCTCGATTAGAGTGAATGCGTAGTTTCAACAGGTGTATCAACAACGAACAGAGTTATCGTATCAACGCTTGTCGACAGCTATATAATCGCATGTAGATCTATAATCTCATAGCAAATTAGTTAACGCTCCAAACAGTTTAACGCCTTGGTATCTGAACCCTCGCAAACTATCACATTTGAAAGCTGCACATGATGGTATGGTCACGGCTAGCATTTAGAACTTTGCGTCATCATCCGTCAAAATACATCAAATTTGCATAGTTCATATATGTATATGCGAATCACAGCATCGAAATATGTACACTTTTTTAAATTAGCACACACCAAACATAAAAAATGATCACAGTGATTATGGTTTAGAAATGTGTAGAAGATAGCAAAAAAAAAAACAGGATATTAATAAATTTTTTAAATTATTTTCTATTTAATCAAAATTATAATTTATTGTCGTCTTTGTATGTATTTAAATTAAAGCCGTGAAAAAAGACCTTTCTGTGAGGTGAAAACAAAACGTCCTGTGGAGTTGCCCCTGCTGATCAACGGACCAGCGATGTGAGGTACACAACACAGTGAGGATAGCGTTTTAAATAGTCAGTCGCCCTTTCAGCAGATCATTGTTTGTCAAATCACCCCCGCCTCTGTTTCAGGCAGCCAACGTTACTGCTGCGCCCCTATCAACCTTGACTGTTATACATGTCGGCTATCAAACATTTATCAACCCCACTGCCCACTTTACGCTGGCTTCGCTTTACGGTGTGTAAAACTTCCACTTTGGCTAATTGTACTGACGGTGTAGTGATTCCGCTAGTCATGAAGCCCTGGCGGACGTTCGGAGAACTACTAGGGCGCTCGTCGCATGCGTCATGTTAGTGCTTTTGATTTTGGGTTTTCGATTTGTTTCTATCGTTCTTGTTTCACAAATAAAAACCCATTCAAAAGCAACATCTTCGTGTTTTAATACTTAGTTATTAAAAAGTGTTCCATTTTGCTTTTTGGTTTGTTTATATCGTTCTTTTATTTTGTTATTTTAAGTCATTCTGTTTCGTAAAATGTTCAGTGTGTGAACATTTAAAATTTTTTTTTTATAAAACGTTTTTGTCGAATCATTAATCCATTTAAAAATATGTACCTACTATTCAATTAGTTTCTTTACTAGATACCATTTCAAAAATTTTAAACATCTAAAGTTGTAGGGAACATATTTTAAATTGTCTTTTCTTGTTTACCACACGTCCCCTAAAGTAATCATCATGGCAAGCAACCAAAAATAGGTTTTTTGTGTATCAAGGTTCATTGATTCAGACATGATCACAATCTGTTTTACGTTTTACCAATGATATACAACTAAAATCCTAGACCCCAATATGGCGGTGAGACGCGTAGAAGCCATTTTGAATTGCGAAAAGACATTGTATCGGTTTATGGTATATTTTAATTCACATGTTTTTGCCAATTTTACGAAATGTTTTTTTTTAAATTATTTTAGATAAGAAATTTTGTTATAAATCTGCGAAACTAATGCTAATATTAATTTATTCATTAATTCGTTAATAATTAATTCTATAGTTTCATCAAACATTTTTCCCGTTTTATTTAACAAATGTTATGATTTAATAGACCATTTTAAAAATGATCCAGGTATCTATTCTTGTTCCTAGCACGGTCGTCTAAACCGTTACAAAAAAAAACGTAGAAAAATCAAATATGAGCTGTCAAATGTTGTCAAATGGTCTATTAGACCATTTTAAAAATGATCTAGGGCTCCGTTCTTGTTTTTCCTCACGGTCATCTAAATCTTCAAGAACAACAATACACAACAATTAAAAATGTGAAATCAAGGTTAATAGATGAAGATCTTGTGTCAATCAATGAACCTTGATATAAAATTTGGCAGCTCATAGAGATATTTATTAAAACAAAGAAACATTCATATCAGTGATCACTAAAGTACCTAGAAAAGGAGATATATTCTTTTACTTTTTGTGACAAGTATTTTAATCCATTGTAAAACCATTTTAACAGAGAGAAATCGGTGGTTTCGCAGCCTAGGTGAGCATTCAATCTCACCCCAATTAGTCAATAGTCAATATTTCTAGTAACAGTTATCGAGAACGTTAGTCACCGTATCTGTAAGGTGAACAAGCTTTTGTGATTGATGGTACACAAGGGTAGATTTAATAATAGAATGGTGAATAGCGAAGGCGGTAATCTGAGATTTTCACTGGAGTGAACAGGCATTGTAAGAAAATCAACCGAATATATATTTCGACAGGCTACATGGTTGGCGGTCGGTGGTTTTTACAAATATTATTCCAACCAGCAGAACGAACGCCCACAGAACGGCTTCGCGATCAGACTGACACTTTGTTCTGGGCGAGAATTCAAACGTGGATTAAAATATTAATATAAAGCCTTCTTAAGAAAATTGTTTAGCCACGTTTAAGTGTTTTATGTGTCTCTTATCCCATTGTTAAACTTGTCGAATATTTAGTCGGAGAAATCCGCAGCTGAGGATAATTCCTTTGGGAACTTTAGGCTTAGGTATGGGGGAGGGGGGAGAGGGAGGGGGTTTAAAGCTGTTTGTTGGGTTTCTTGTACTCGCAGAGTAGACTTAAGTTTCTTAAAAGACTAAACTTGAAGGGGAGAGGGATCGGGGGGAGATATTTTAAAGGGCATTATTGTAATATAATTCCACTGATCATAGCAATTTGTTTTGGGAAACCTGTGTTCTTTTATAGCGGTGTCCGTATAAGTATATTACTGCAGATATTTGTCCGGTACCAATCAGTGGCGTTGACACAACGGTAAAGGCGGGTTGGTAGAACACGTACCCCTTTGGATTTCCAAGTGACAATGAAATAATGTTTAGATATATCGACGACTGTTGTTGTTCAACCCTTCAACAGATTTCAATTAATAAGGTTGACAGTTTGATTGAGATAATGTTTATAATATTGGGCTTCTGTATGTGAATATAGAGAAGGATACAATTACTGTGACATTGTAACATAAGTTTTTAAGACGTTAAAATCATTAAAGAACACAAAGAAACTAAATTACAAACGAATGTCAAACCAGAAAAGACCAATTTTCTCCATCCTTATCAAGATACAAAGAGAGACGGGAAAATCAAGATGCTAATTCCAATATGGAAAATATTTGTAGAGCAATCAATTTTCTAGCCCAAAATATACGATTACATCAATGTTTTCCTTTAATCTCTCTGGTGAAGAAACTTTTTACACTTCTGTATCATTATTGGCCATTAATGGGAATACAAATGATGCTAATTCTTTTTCGAATACTTCATTAATGTCTGCAGCCGCAGGTCATACATGTCTAACTGGGATTGTTGTGAGGGATTAAAAGCGAAAAGATACACAGCATGTTGATTGAAGTTGTGGGTCGGGACGTGGTGAATAGGGCTTCTAAATATATGTTCGACAGCTTGTTATAGTGTGGTGGCGCCTTGTCAGAAGACCGTTGTTTACACGGAAATAAGAACAAAAAGAATACGATGGAATAACATCGGTACTCCTACATTAGAACCTGTTTAGAGTAGTCGATTCATACATCCACACTTAACATTTTTAACTGATATTATATCTCAAGGGTCAATGTTTGTGGTTCCGCGTTTGTTTTTCGATTTTTCATTAACTCTTTATGTCTTTTCATGCGACTGCGATAGCCGCATTCAGTTCGGTGACAACTTAAAAATTATATTCACAGATCTGTGAAAATGTGAGTTTTAATTTCGGCACGTTTGATTTGAGACGTAAAATTAATGATTATTACCGCCTATGTATAACCGCCCCATCTGCGCTTTGTGAGACGGCGTTGGATTCTGTGTGAACGGGTCTTAACTTCATCACATGGCTAATCTACACAACGTTTGTAAGTTCGAAGCTTCTCATAACAAACATCAAACACAGTTTCTGATAGATATAAGCCTACATAGTTTTTTTTCTCGTAAAGTGATGAACATAACCACACAGTTTAAAATGTATGTTAAAAATGCAAAAATCAATCTATCAAAATGTGGCAAAATTGAAATAAAACCCCAAATACAAAGAAACATGGTGGTTTTATTTCAATCCGAAATTTGTCAAAATTTAAAATTTGATTACTATTGCCCCAAGATTAAAAGAAAACATTAAAATTATAAGGAAATATATCTACACATTTGTTATAGTTATGTAAAAATAAATGTTTTAATGGAAAGAAACGGTGCTTTAGTGGGTTTATACTCGTAACCAACATTGCCAATGCCGAACGTACCGGGAAACCTTAATTTTCGTCACATCTGACTTACAAGCATGGACAAAATAAAAAGTGACATTCTCTGATCTCTGAAAGTGGTGTAATCGCCTATCTATGAGTCATCAGGTTGGTATGACAATATTTGGCGAGAACACAGTTCAATTGTTTCCTCAATCCTTACAGCTTATTGAAACACATGCACGAATGTAGCGAGCTGTATATTCTTCTAGTCTAGCCACCTAATTTCAAAACATGATTTCCATTGGGGACGATTCCTACTGTTATGTTATTGTTAGCGGACTATAGTTGTCTTGTCTGTGACGTCACGCAACTCTTGCACGGCGTTGTGAGTATAGTGATGACGTCACTGTGCAACCCTTAGAGTCACTACACTCGGACTGTGCACAGAGCGAGAACCATAGCAACTACTGTACCACATGTCGACCGTAGTACCTATACCGAACTTATACCGAACTCAGATCCTTATCTACTGCCCCTATCATGCACGCTATGTTAACGAAAATTAACAGATTCCCGGCGTTCTTTCACGCATGCGTAAACGCAGTCTTCCACTTAGTAGAGTGCACAAGCCTCATCAGTCAATTGCCTGCTTTGTTAGGATTTACAGGTAACCAACCCACGTTCGTAAATGAAGCTGTTTCAAGTAGATGGTAGAAAATATAACAGTAGACGATAAATTTGGTACAATTGGACTCGACTATTTCCTAAGCATGAAGACTACTTAAGTCACTACACTTTTGACTACGCACAGAATCACACTATCTATAATGATATCCCTCTCTAGAATCAATTCGTGTCTCAGTACTATACTGTATTGATTGGGTATAGATAAATAATAGGGATTTATTTAGGATTGTGCTTGAACAATTCAGTAACTACGTTAATCAACACATCTACATTTACATGAGTATTTTTTGTTTAGACATTAAAAAACTTCCCAAGTCTTCTATTATGTCTAACTGCTCACCTCGCATTGTTCGCTAGACAGACAGACAGACAGACAGACAGACAGACAGACAGACAGACAGACAGACAGACAGACAGACAGACAGACAGACAGACAGACAGACAGACAGACAGACAGACAGACAGACAGACAGACAGACAGACAGACAGACAGACAGACAGACAGACAGACAGACAGACAGACAGACAGACAGACAGACAGACAGACAGACAGACAGACAGACAGACAGACAGACAGACAGACAGACAGACAGACAGACAGACAGACCGTGAAGTAATGTGAATGAAGACAGTTTGTATTAATTATGCTTATGAGTGTGAGTGCATGGACGTGGGACGGTACAGGACCTTCTGACAGTGACGGGTAATTGATGTAGCTCTTGTAGTTCGCGAGATGCCCGCATAGTTGCGCTGGCTGTTGCAATTAGTCAGCTCCGGTGGCTCCATAGGTATTGACACTTCATTACTCACGCGACCGCATTCTGTTCTCTGTAGAGCGCGAGGAGGGACAAAAAGGACGCCCGTTTCCGCTTCCGGTAGCTTTGGCTACTTCATAGATAGGCATTGTTACCGAGATACTTATGCTCAATGGTGGTTCGAGTATACCTTTGCTCGTTCCTCGTGGCCCGCCATATTGAGGACTCAAACTACCACTTAGATAACGCTGAACCTCTTTACAGCGACATTAATGATTTAACAATAAAACATGAACAATTGATAACTAAACTCTTCCTTTTAGATCACAATTCACAAACTTCGTTAAGGCCCGATTTAGTAAGCTCGGTTTTGTAACCATGGTTCAAAAACTACACTCAAAATGCATGGCCGTCACTGGCGGTCATTCCAGTATTGCATGTGTTGCACTGGCAACACATATTGAGTAATTTGTTTCAAATTGAAATGCCTGCTTCAAAATAATTATGATTGTATCTGTTATGATGTATGACAAAAGTATCTGTAAGGTAGTTTCTGGACAAGTATAGATAGGTATGCGTTTGTGTGGCCAGTAGTTATACCTTTTAGATAGGTCTGCATTTGTGAAGACAATAGTTTCACTGTTCCACAGCTAGATGAGGCTACTTGTGAGGAGCAAGTAGTTCCACTGTTCCACCGCTAGATAGCCGCGCTAGACAAGTCCATGCTACGTGTGAGCGGCAAGTAGTTCCACTGTTCCACCGCTAGATAGCGCCGCGCTAGACAAGGCCATGCCAGAGCGCTGCGGTTGATGCGGGCCAATGTTTGCGATACGGGTCGTACACTCGCGCACACCCTAGTATAATTGAAACTGAAATGAACCCCCATAAAACAGTTGATAATATTATGATGTGGCCGACGATAGGACGAGGAGTCGCCTGATTAGCACGAACCTCGCATAGCCGTGTTGACTCGCGCCAGCTTTATGCTACTTCAATCGGTCTCTCTCTCTCTCTCGCTCTCTCTCTCTCTCCCTCTCTCTCGCTCTTTTGCTCTCTCTGTGCTCGGTGTATGTAAAACACGGCCTGACGGTGTTAAACACACCTGTTAAAAGTCTTGCTCGTCCTCCGACCAACGTTGTCTAGTAATAATCACGATCCGGGATTATCGGACGCTTCATAAATGGCAGCGGAATCGTATCGTGGTAACCGAGTGCAACGTATAACGCGGAACTTCTGCTCTCCTGGATTGTTTGCATAAAGTTTATTAAACTGATTGGATGTAAGCAGGATATGAGTTTTTTGTTTTGTTTGGTTGGGGAAAACTACAATTTTTATGCAAATGGATAGTTTGTGAAATACATTTGCAAAACGTGTTCTAGAATTAATTTTTGTGTAAAATCTGTGCGTTCCAAATGTTCAGTCTCAGCAATATACAATAATTAACAAAATATTGTATTGATTGTTAAGGCACATCCGCATTGAAAATTAACACTCATATTAACAGGTAAGGTAACGTTTAAAAGCCAATTCGATTGGCTGAAGGAACCGAAGCTAACAGAATTAGCCAACGGGATTGACTGAACGTTACTTTTATTGTTTCCATTAATGTTCTATGTAGATGCGTTCTTATCTATGTCACATTCACATCACATGTTGTATTGTTGATTATGTTGCTTGAAGTTCAACTGTTGTTATTACGACTGTATCAAAGGTGTTGAATGTGTACTTTTGCGTGTGAGAACGAGTGTGGTATAATGTAGGTTATTGAAATATTCATTATCCACCCCTCCCCCTCTCCCCCCCCCGACCCCATCGTAAAAATGTTTTCCCAAGTTCCAACATTGTTTGGTATTCATTTTCTGAAGATTTAACTTTTTGAAGATCTGACGTTTTCTGAAGATTGCATAAAAGAACAGTAATATTTGTTAATAATATATGTTTTATATCTGTTACATAATATTTGTTTTATCTATGAAGCAGAGACAAATTTAACCATGAGCAGTGATTTTACGAGATTTTGACACCACACGCCGTTTGAAAATATTATTACGGCCATTACCGAAGATCGAAAACTTTGAAACTTATAGAGAATTATTTAGTAGTTTTTTGTGTGAAATTATTCGTATTGAAAACTCTCAAAATTCCCTATTGAAAAGTAAGTAAATTAATAAAATGTGTTTTGAATAAGATGAGGTTTATCCTACAGTGGAGCGCGCACACGATGCAGAGTAATGGTTTATTTCACAACTGCTTTTACAAAAAACAAAACGCTGAGTTTACAGACGGAATGCGGCGCTGAGCAACACACGACATAATGGAAGACAACCCAACCCACATACTTGACTTTAATGAATTAAGCGCACCTTTTAAAATTCCACCAGATTTCAGATTCTCTGACATTTAATTATACACGTAGAAGTTTCTATCTCATTTTTTGTCACGATTACGAAATGGTTTTTAAAATGGTAGGATAAATCATATCTAGGGAAAAAAGTGAATTTCAATTATTCTAATGTTAAACATTGATTGCTGTGTATAACTACTGCGCGTTAAAATAGTCAGTTTTTTAGAACATAATTTCTGTTGGAATATGTTACTTAAAATTTCAAAATTTTGGCCTTGATGTACAACAATGCTTGATAATACAACTATATGGGCGATGACAGGGGTGGGGTGGCACTTTGCTCCCCTTGAGAAAGCTAGTGCAATCGTACGTAGGTACGAATATGCGCATGTATTTTGTAAACACCCATCACTAAGTTTCAAATTTGTTGAACGAAAATTGAAGCAAATAAAAATATGGGTTTGAATGGTCGTAAAAACATTTTTGGATTTGGCGTTCGAGAATAGTATAAATGGGCATTTATCATTGTAAAGTACAAAGGTCACCCTCTGTCGTTAGTCTGAAATAAGACAATAAGAATGTATATTAGATATATAATGTGATGTATTTCTGTTAAAGTTGTTGATATCATAAGAAAATATGAAGACAGTTTTCTGGAAGCCAATGGTTGTAGATGGGGTGTTAGGAGAGTAAAGAAAAAATAAACCTCCCCTAAGAGAGATCAAATTGAGAATAAAAATGAAATCGCGAAGACTAAAAGAGAGTATTAAGTGATGTAACAGTTGTTTGTAATTGCCCCCAAAGAAAAATGTGCAAATGATGTTCCCCCTCTCCCCTTAAAGACCCCTGTAACCGTCTAAAACATGGGTTGGAGGCGCGCGGGAACAAACTATACCTCGCCCCATTCCCGCTTGTAGCAATAATAATTGCAGACATTAAAATACGGTGACACACTTGATTCCCAACTCGACGAGGAATTGAATCATAAAAATAATATCTTTACGATTTGTGAACAACGTAAGTTTAATTAATACAAGACGGGCTACAAGAGCAGCCGGCGTTAATGCGGGTAATGGCAGGCGCGTATTTCAACTTGTCCGCTTGCTTGCGCGCGCGTACACTTTCAGTCAACGAGGAGTGTTTTAATAAATCGCTTTTCTTGAAGTTTGGCTGAGAAATCAGTTTCCGTGCGAACAAGAACGATGGGAGTTAGCTACTTCACACTCTGTTATTATTATTTCATTAAGTCGTTGATTCTTAATTAAATTATTGTGCGTTCTGATACTTTTGGCTTTTTCTACACTGTATTTTATATATTCAAGGACATGATGATGAAGATATGAATTGCATTTACAGGACGTGGGCTGGGGGGCTCTACCCCCCCCCCCCCCCCACCCTCCCTCCCAAACTACAACTTTAGTGATTGACACATTAAATACTGGAACAACTGAATAGGATAGGCATTAAATAAATAAATAAATAAATATAATTCATAAACCGATGCTTTAGATAAAGTATAGTGGTCAGTAATCGTATTTGGCACTTGCTTACAGTGCATTAAAATAAATACCAATGTTATCTTCAAAGAATCTGGTGAAGTTACCCCATTCATCAGACATTCTGTTATCTTCTAAAAACGAACAAAACAACATACAAAACCTTTATCCAATTTTTTGACTGCGGTGCTGTACGAAGCGTGGAGCCAGATTCCTGATTACATATTATATCTTATGATGAACAATACAATATGAACAATATGAACAATAAGAAATAAAAAAACTCTCTACATGGTCAAAGCCATATAAAAATAAAATTGTTACGTCTTTTAATATTCCATACCTTTCCCTTTATCATGTCAAAACGGTTAAAGAAGCTATATATTTTACTTTTCGTTTTATCTTCCGTCTCCAAGTATGTCCACAGGCTGCTATACTTGATATCATAATTATGCATTCACTTTATACACCGACGTAGTTTGAATTACTCGACTTCATTATAGCGTCTATTTCTATGAAATACAGCGTATTTATTACCAGCCAGGTGACAGTGTTAATCAAACGTCAGCATAACTCAGATCGCACGTAAAGCTCAATTGTAAATTAGGCACCGTATTGTGCTGAGCGCCTTGTTCATATTTCTCCCCCCCCCCCCGATATTAATATGCTGCGAGCGTGCGTACTCGTTGCGAATACGATCATTCACGACTTACTTCAGTTTAGTTAGAGTCAAACTTGTCATATCGCGCACCTTTCATTAGGTGTGTGAATTGAAATCGCGCCCCCGCCTGTTTGCGACATGTGGAAAATAAAGTTGTTATTTGGGGAGAAAATTTATTAATGAATATTCATGGGTTTGCGTACATACTTCAAAAACAGTTCGAAAATACTATTACTACAGTAAACTAATGAGTATGAGTTTATGTAGAGGGATATATTTCCATCTTTGTACAAAGATATTCATATGGTTTGAATAATAAATATCAAGTTAAAATATTAGGTTTTCGTAAGTTCCCGATTCGTTGGGCGCAGAATGGGTGAAGTTTTAGGTGAATGTTTATTTGTTTTGGCTTCATTGAAGATTGAGTATTATTAGTTACAGAACACACTACGTTTTCAACTATATTATAAGTATAAAAACAAAATAATAATTTAATGTGGACATTTGTTTATGTGGCCCCAAAAGGACGTATCATGAGCACCTGTACTCTCCGAAATATTTACTGATTGCAGTAAAGATATCTCCTTTATCGTCAAATCTTTGAGTTAGTTTGTGAGCTCATATAACCCTTTAGTTTACCGCGGGTTGCCTATGTATATGGCCCAGGACTGTCAATTTTAAAATAGGAAAAAAAACTCTTTAAATAAGACTGCGCTAAATCTAGAGCACGTTTAGAAAATCTTGTGAAATATACCAAGCTTATTTTAATACTTACATACATACTAACATGCATATATTGATACTTGCGTGAATGTTAAACAATGAATTTTGAGCCGTCATAGCGACGAGGCACATGATTAATGGCATAATGTCCCCTACAGATAATCAGTTATTGTAACTGTGGGTACACTAAATACGAATTTATTATGATGGTACTTATTTATCTATTCATTCATTCATCCACTCACTCACTCACTCACTCACTCACTCACTCACTCACTCACTCACTCACTCACTCACTTCGTCGTTCGTTCGTTAGTTCATTCATTCAATCATTCATTCATTCATTCATTCATTCATTCATTCATTCATGTATTCCTTCATTCATTCATGTATTCCTTCATTCATTCATTCATTCACTCATTCATTTATTCATTCATTCATTCATTCATTCATTCTTCATTCATTCAATCATTCATTCATTTATTCATTCATTCATTCATTTATTCATTCATTCATTCATTCATTCATTTATTTAAGATGACAGAAATATCTCTACCTGCGGAGCTAATACTGCTTCAATAGTTTGTTGTGTCTGCGTGCATTACACCCGCGGCCTGTGTAGTGTAGCTTATGCTAACAGCCAACAGTCCCCCCCCCCCCCCCCCCCGAGGAACTAGCTCGCTGCTCTATAAAACCAAACCAGCGCATTATGAGCGGTTCAGCCATATCATTACGGACGGTTTGTATGTATATACTTTTGAAAGTATACTTCCCTCCCTCGGTGCCGCTTGCCGAGGAGTGGGGAGGGGGAGGGGGGGATTATAATAGAGCGTACCAGAGTCGGGTTCAGCACGTCCAATGTTGTTTACTTGTCCGCGAGCACCGACTACTGGAATCATCGTTTTACTGGTTGTTGCCAACGTCATATCAATTAATTGTTCAGTTTATATATTAAAGTTTTGTGTTCGATTCGGTGAGTTGTTCAATATTATGTTATATTATATTCTGCAAGACTTCCTATGAGGCGAGTTCGTTTCTCCCCCCCGCCCCCCCCCCCCCCCCCCCCCCCCAACTTAAATTTATATAATTTTTAATTAAAACTCCGCTTATGCTCTTCGCAGTCATTCCCAAATATCCGTAAGGGTCCTTTTATGTGTAAATGTATAATGCTTTTAATTTATCTTTTATTAATGTATATAATATATTTAGGTGTTTTTATTCTATTCTAACTACTTGAACTGAACCCACGTGGGCTCTGATCAACACTCAGAAGTCTAACCCAACTGACTCAGCTGACCAAAGTGCGTCATTGTGTCATTGTGTGTTTGAACACAACCAATATCCCCAGTATTATATGTATCCACCCCCAATCTCGTCGCCTACTCTGTTCTTGGTGTTCTGAGAGTGGAAAGCAAAGTGTTGAATTGCTCCTCGGGGGCCATAACACAACACAGACAAGTCGAGAGAATACACACACGCCACTATCCGAGATTAGTACGAATATCTTAAAAACTATACATCTTTAGCAGAAACAAGGGCTAGATTTACTAGCTGGTAAATCAGTGGCGCGTATAGCTATACCTACCATGGAGGGAAGGAGTGCCTTTGCGCTTTACGGGGGGGGGGGGGGGGGGGGGAGAGGCTTTCTCCTAGTGCACAACAAGTTATTACGCATGATATTAAATATATATTTCATTTAACTTTGTAAAAACTGAAAATTTAATATGAAAAAAACAAATAACTTATGGAAACTTAAGTGTCATTGGCAAAACAAAAAATCAGTTGTAGGCACAGACAGGTATGCCCAGTTAATTTTCAAACGGATTCTCTACCTGTAAATGGCTTTTGGCATGTTAAATATTCGTTATTTTGTTTAATAAAGAGATTTGACTTTTGAATTCGACCTTCAATTCTATGCTCATTCACATTTTTAGTGTTCTTGAGATATAAATAAAAACCAATAGTTTATTGCGTCTATAACAATGGTAGACTGGCACTTACTTGTCTCTTCCTAATTGTAAAAACTTCTCGACATAATAGCAGTGGTATTCTCGGTAAAGACGGTCACTCCACGCGGTCTAATTCAATGGAATTCGTCGTGGTTCCTGATTGTTGTTCTACCGGTGCGTGGAGTGTAGGAGCCGTGCTTGGAATGCGCCCAGAGAACGCCTGCCAACAGACACACTGCCATTATCACTACGATGCCGTATCGAAAGAATAAGACGCAACTATAGATTTAGTTTGGTATCTCACATACCCCACTTCAATTTTACATAATCTATGACACCACCTAAATAAAAATAAAATAAATAAATTCACATTTAGAGTCTACCCACTCAGTAACGAAACTGATTTGCAGTGCGGGACTTTAATTTAAAGTGACTAAACCAACCCTGTAGGCTTCGAACACCATCGACAAGTGAGCAGTAGCCAATCAAAGATCGACATTTCAAATACGAAACATATGAACCGGTGATTGGACAGTGCGAACACCTGCGGACAAATGCCAGAATCAACAAGGCTGATGCAGAACAACTTTGAATGTATTGAGTGCTTCGTTGCTAGGACGGCTCCAAAGTCACCGTTTATCGTTTTTTTGTTACCTGTTAAGAAGAATGAAACGACTTGTAAACCCGCAAATTATCCGTCTAATTTATTTTGCTTATGTTCATTCACATATCATATATGCATTGATTTGTTGGGGGGCAGCGCCACAAGCCAGCAGGGTATTCCTACTTCAGAAACGTGCCATCCGCATAATGGATGGCGCTTCCTGGCGTAAATCATGTAGAGACTTGTTTCCCAGAATATACATACTCACTTTAACAATTGTCTTATACAATCATGTGCCCAATTCGTCCGCATGAACCCAGATCTGTTTCCACGCAACAATGCAACTCACTCTCACTCTACTAGATCACGTTCTGACATACACGTCCTGGCTCACAATACTTCCCGCTTCTCCTCAAGTCCAACCTACCTTTGCCTCACAATATGTAACAAACTGCCATCGGACATATAAAATGCCCAGTCACTTGGTTTATTTCAATCAAAACTAAAAACTTCCTTACAAGGAAATTGTGATTATACTGTAAAAGAGTTTCTTTATTCATAAACTCTCATAAACTCTCATAACCACTATATACACAATATTTATTATTTTCACGCCATTATCACCCTGTAAATTTGTTAATTTTCATGTATACATTTATTTATTTGCACTTTATTGGTATGGTACTACTGTAAATGTACTGTGTAATTTACGTTGTAAAGAAATTGATACAACATACCTCACATGGGGCGGCACTATGGTATTATTTGTATTATTTGTATCACTGCTAATACTACAATATTATTGTATACCTATGTATATACATATAGGAATTCTATCACTTCGCTAACCTTATCAACTTACATTGTACCATATTTTGTTTTCAGTTTTCAGTTTGTAGTTTTTAATCTTTAGTTTTACTCACTGCCATGTAGTAGTTTAGTCTAGTAACTAGTTTTAATTACATTTCAAATTTATTCGCTCTTTCTACAAAGAGTTTAACAATGTACCATGTACCTCGCAAAAGAATAAACATATATTCTTATTCCTAAGACAAGAAGTAATGGAACTGAATCCTTATTGAATCCTATGAATCCCTAGCTACACAGTACACACGTCGAGACAAGCATATACATATGGTCGAACTATTCGCTTATCCCATCAGAAACATTCACAGACTTGACCCCTGAACACACATGGATATACATGAGTCTATCTCCTGTTAACAACCGCAATGAATATCCCAGAGGGGTGGATAAATCGTGTACAGTAAACACTGGCCCAAATGTGATATTACCCTAATGGCTGAAGTATGGTAAGTAATAAAAATTAAACACAATTCATTATTTTAGCGACTGGTATAATGTTCCACTAGGACTCGACGCGAGTATTGGACAAATACACCGCCAATCAAACGACGTGTACATCCAGATGTATGGAGATAATATTATTATTTTCTCCCTTTCTTACTCTTCGTCGCCTATAACACCGTTGTCAAAACCACTATCGATATTTTCTCTTCTTGCCTTGATTTCATTTGTAATATTAAACCTCTTGGTGGCTATCGTTTCTGTATTAAGCTGAATAGGGAACCAAAGTGGGCGTTGACTGGTTCACTCGCGTCTCCCGTTCCTATCTAAATAACCCGTACTAGATTTTTCGTAAGCGCTACCGCCTGTACCACAGAACGTACAAGAAGCACATGCACATTCTAAGAAACTGTAAAGTTTCCTCTTTACAATGATATAAAACACTTTTATTAATCTCAAGCTTATATAGGTATACTTTCGAGTTGAAGTAAACGCTGCTTGTACAGTGCAGTATTGGCAAATCTCAAGTAAAAAACTTATGCATATTTTTAAAGCCTACGCCCGTGACAACAACTTGCACTTGCTTAAGAAATGTGTCTGCTGTTGCCATGAATTGTTAGTTACAATAATGTTTCATGGACATGCCAAAAATATGTTTAAAATTGTATGTTATTGCAACCCGTGAATACAATGTGGCAACCGCGCTCGGTCGGCAGCCGCCGAGTCCGCCTAATTTGGTGGTATTCTCGACACATTTACACACATATCTCGTACTCATTTAAATTTGGGCTGCGTTCAGTAACCAACTGATAGATTATATTGAGCAGTATGGACTGTCGAATAATGTGATGTAATTTGTTTTCATAACTTTTGAGTGTATCAAAAGATATAGCGAGTTACATTTTCGTTCCATGCTTACTCTTATGGACGCGCGGGGACCTGTGAGCCAAAAACCTTCCCGCCTTCGAAACTTGGGTTCCCTATTCTTACAACCCGGTTTTGCTTGTTATCGTCTGCCTCTCCTGTGCCTAATTTGGAGTTATTTATTATTTTATTCAAAATTTAAATGTGCCAGTGGCTGTAAGTTATTTTTGTTACAAATAAAAAATGCATTGTGAGCATACATTTCTACAGTTGACCTACAAGACCGAATAAGTTTGCTAAGAGAAAATGTAAAACTCTGTTAAATTATAAATTTATTTTCTAGTGAAATAAAATATGCTACCACAATCATGGTAGTATTTAACTCAATATCCGTGGGATGGACGTGATAAACATATAGGTTCTGACCAAGGTTGTATAAAATGTAGTATTACTCAAGTTATTCTCAAACTTTAATAATGATATGCTATTAATGATGTAACATATTAATCAGAATACACAAGTGACAGTTCGAGCAAGGAAATTGTGACGACAGAGATCGTAGTGACATAAATAAAATCACACAAGAGATCTGACCCCCCCCCCCCCCCACCCCCAAAAAGCCGCTTTATCAGCAAAATTCCAATGGGAAAATGTCATCGGAAATGGGGTATTGAAGAAAATCAGTCAAAGATCAATTTACAATATTTCACGACAGATTACGTTGAATAAAATCATGTAAAAAATAGCAGAAATATTGTTAGAAAACCACTCATTCGAGCAACTCACGAACTAACCCGATGAGACGTCGGTACAGAAGGTTTCTGTACTACCCTTGATTTACTGATGTCGGCGACTGTACAAGGAGATTTTCGATATAGACTGATGAATAATTTTACTTATTTACAGTACAGATTCGTGATATGTGGGAACCAAATGATGCACACTATGGTTTTCGTGGTGTTCCAGTGTACATAATGTAGAGTAAATACTAGGTTGGTGGATAATCTGTCAACATGGGTGTTTACTGAGTTTGTATATCATGCTAACAATGGAACATCAATAGCATTTTCAATTTTCAACACCGTCCGCAGTGATTACTAAGCAACACGTACGTGTGTGTTACCCAGTTTTAAAGTTGCCGCACCATTATCTTTATTATTGTTACCTCATTTTACGAAACCGATTAATCCAATAGTACCAACTCAATTTTCTACTTCTCTAGTTCATTGAAACTGGTCCAATAGGAATAAGTTACAACCTTCTGGGTTGGTTACCTGTATAGACAGCGGGCGTGACTGACTGAGGCTTGTACACTCTACTAAGGCGTGACTGACTGAGGCTTGTACACTCTACTAAGGCGTGACTGACTGAGGCTTGTACACTCTACTAAGGCGTGACTGACTGAGGCTTGTACACTCTACTAAGGCGTGACTGACTGAGGCTTGTACACTCTACTAAGGCGTGACTGACTGAGGCTTGTACACTCTACTAAGGCGTGACTGACTGAGGCTTGTACACTCTACTAAGGCGTGACTGACTGAGGCTTGTACACTCTACTAAGGCGTGACTGACTGAGGCTTGTACACTCTACTATGGCGTGACTGACTGAGGCTTGTACACTCTACTATGGCGTGACTGACTGGGCTTGTACACTCTACTAAGCGGAAGACTGCCGTTATCGAATGTGATGAAAGAATTCCGCTAATCTGTTGGTATTCTTCGGAACAGCGTGCATGTAATGGGCAGTAGATAACGATCTGAGGGCAGACTTGCGGTATATCCCAAAGCTCTAACTATGGAATAAATATTAGTTTGCTAGCTCACTCCCAGCCAATCACATCTCCACCATCAATATACGTCAATAGACCGCCATCAATAGACGTCACTTTCATTGTTGTTTAGATTTAGATGAATACGAAGCACTTACAACCACAGTGTTAACAGTGTTAGGGCCAGTATTACAATGTAACAATCAACAAATAAGAAATTTATTTGTAGCAAATAAGCTATTAGGAGGATTTCAAAGGTTTTGATTGCTGGTTGCCATGGAGAAAACAAGCTATAGTAATTGGGACATTGTAATACTGGGCACTAGCGTACTAGATGGCGTGTCCAAAGCTAGTAAGTAGCAGGCTAGTATATAGTGAATAGCAAGCCATGATCACATCGGCACACACCCTCACAACCGACCGAGTACTAGATGGCGTGTATAAAGCTGATACCGTCTAGTAAGTAGCAGGCTAGTATATAGTGAATAGCAAGCCATGATCACATCGGCACACACCCTCACAACCGACCGAGACGAAACTAACCCAACAAAATGTCACCCATGCACCAAACCAACCAACCAACTATAACCCGCAATCTCGTCTAAGAAAGCGGATATCTCTCAAAGAAGGCAATTTCTCCCGCCAACCAACTCCTGTAATTACCGTCGTCCACTGAACACCTGGTCAACTCCCCCGGCGCCGGGCACGTCTGTACAACCCCCCCCCCCCTACACAACCCCCCCGAGAGAAAACACGATAATTGAAAAAAGAAAGCGCCACTAACCCCCACTTAAAGCAGGATTATCCTAAGCCGGGTTTATTTTCTACGTGTTGTGCATGAGAGCAGCAGCAACAGTAGCGGCCGGGCGAAGGAGAGAGACAGGTGTTTTCATAGGGGATTATTTTATTTGTCTTGGCGGAGAGTCACTTTGCATGACATTGAACGAGGGAGTCCCCACGGCAGTGTATAAATACGCGGCTGTCTTGTCTCGCCGCCGTGTTTCGTGGTTCGTACGTTTATTCAAACGATGAAGCAGCGGTCACGGTTTGTGCGGTGTATTATTTTTCGAATGGGATTATTTAATTTCGTTCGAGAAGACGTTAAAACATTCTAGGGTTGATGTTGAAAGTTGGACAGTGTTGAAGGGGAGGGGAGGAGAGGGGGAGGAGGTAAAACAACTGGTGGAGAGTTGTACTTAGCTTGGTGACGCTATATAAGTTATGCCTTTCAATGAAAACCATAGACAGAAAAACCAAACCCTAGCGGGGAGTTAAACAAAGACCACGTTTTGAGGTTTTGTTGAAAAGGACAATACGACAATACAAAATACAATACTACTTATTAAATGGTAGAGGCCGGCCAAGAACGGAATATCGAGAGCCAGTGGTCAAATAAATGTCGGAGAGTAACTGTTAATTTCTTTCAAACCACGATTGGTAACATACGAAGACGAAGACGAAGACGACTCTCAAACTTCCTAGTTCCAAGAATACGATCTTAAATGCATCCTGTCAAGCTTTATGATGCTGTCTGTGCCGATCACTTTCTATTACTGACATTGCACCTCCCATAACCTCCCCCCCCCCCGCGACATTTTAACGTTGTGTTTACAATGTAGACTAGTGTGTATATAATTAAAGTTAAAAAGTAATGTTTTGGTGCATTATAAAAAAGTTTTTGTGGTTTAGTTCAATCTTGACAACCGCTATTTATTCATTGGTACAAAATACAATTTGAATCTGAAATGTTTTTAAATAAAAATAAATAAAATAAATTCATATTTAGAGTCTACCCACTCAGTAATTAAACTGATTTGCAGTGGGGGACTTTAATTTAAAGTGACTAAACCAACCCTGTAGGCTTCGGACACCATCGACGAGTGAGCGATAACCAATCAAAGATCGACATTCCAAATACGAAACATATGAATCAGTGATTGGACAGTGCGAACACCTGCGGACAAATGCCAGAATCAACAAGGCTAATTCAGAACAACTTTGGATTTATTGAGTGCTTCGTTGCTAGGACGGCTCCAAAGTCACCGTTTACTTATTCCTAAGCCAAGAAGTAATGGAATTGAATCCACATTATAAGTTAAAAACTTCTGCCTGAAGCGGGATTTGAACCCGGCACCTTCTGCATTGGAAGCAGGGATGCTAACCACTGGACCAACGAGCCACCTAAAACCTTTTATTAGAAGATCCACGTATGTTCGATAGTCTTTGCCCAGATCGTTGTAAACTGCACGGTAGTTGACGAAAGGGGGGTAGACAAACAGTCACTATTCACAACTTAGTCATAACCGATAGCGGTGGCTTAAGGATAATTGGGTCGCCGATTCGATACCGGTCACTGGCAGTACTGACTGAAGCTTTTTTCTGAAGTTTTCCTTAGTCACAGCCGAATGCTACAGTCATTAGACATTCCTACTTTAACTGGTTATAATCACTTGAAAATGCATATTAAATATAGTTCGTCCATGTTGTTTACTCTACAGCAAGAATTCCTACAAACAAATTATTATAATTGAATTTAAACTTTCGTGGCTAGATGTAATGTAATTAAAATTAATGAAATATCTTGTTCATGTAATCGTGTTTATATTGGTCAGTCAGGCCGCACCGTGGTCGATCGTATCCGAGATCACAAGGGTAATCTTAAGAGGGGCGAAGTCCACCACTCTGCGATAGCCAAACACATTGTTGACAACATAGGTAACGACGCCCATGCTATAGATTTTTGCAACGTAAAGCTATTAAAACAAGAACCCAAGTTTTGGCCGCGCTTTGTACGCGAGGCACTGGAGGTTGCTAAAAATCCCAACAACATGAATGCTGATGACCATAAGTGCTTATACAATCTAAGTGATACGTGGGCACCATTAATAATAAATAACCATCACCAACAACAAACTCAGCAACATCAACAGCAACAGCAGCAACAACAACAACAACAACAACAACAACGACAACAACAACAACAACAACAACAACAACCACAGCAGCCATCACGTCATCAACCTGCTAATAATTCTAATCTATTTGTGACAACGGCTAATAACCATAAGCCTTCTACTAAATATCGTGACAAGGGTAACTATTCAGGCACAGATGATAGGTTCAATAACCCCGGGTGTCACGTTCGTATTACGCGCGCTATGTCAAGAGCGAGATTACGAAGCGACCCCTCGAACCTTCGAGATTTTCGAGACACACCCGCCAATGACGCAGACGACAGCCAGTAGCTCTCGATCTGCCCTGAGGACAAGACCGATATTGGTCTTGAAACGTCGGCATATGGCCTACGGTAAGGGACGTGGCGTAATAGCCCGAAGTGTTTTCAATTTTATTAACAAAACAAATTATTATTAGAACTTTATACCTCCATAGTACAACACCCACAAATATATGAAATTCAATGATTGTATTGCATGGGTTGTTTTTAGACGCGGTGAGTAGATTTTCTACACCCCTGTTACGTTTCTAAATTGGAATCGTCCATTACTACAAATTAACGAATGTGTCACGGATATTAAAACTCTATGCCTAATAATAAACAACATAACCTTTTCAATCTAACATTGTTAATCTGAACTAAGACTAACCCTAATAATAACGTAGGGATGTATAATATTTACGTTGTGTTCCACTTATAAGTATTTGAACAATAATTTGACATACGCTCATTAATTATATTTATTTATCTATCTGGTATTCAATTAGGGGTGTGATGAGGGTGGGTATGAAGGGTACATGCGCGCTTGTCGCTACACGGGGTGTGTTGTAGTCTGTAGCCCGCCCCACAGTATTCTATTATCGGCAACACTAACAAATGACTTTGGATTACAGCCTGGGTACCCAACCCAACCCATACCAACGAACGGAATTGGGATTTTCTTTTTAAAAAGCAACCATTTTTCATGAGTTTCTAAAACATTCTTATAAGAAAATATATACAAAAATGTTAATAATCTAGATGGTAACAAAATATGTTTTTAGCGTTGCACCTGTGTCCTGGCGCGAGGTTTTTCAAAACTTTTAAACCCACCCTGATCCACTTAGAACCTCTCCTCTTCTCTCTCTCTTTCTCTCTTTCTCTCTTTCTCTCTCTTCTGGATATTTGTATTCACGTTAAGCCAATGTTCCGACCATTAGATAAAGTACGGTAGCTGTTTGCTCAAACCGCTCTGGCAAAATACAGGGAAATGGGATCTTTGCGGCGGGGAAGACAGATAAACATATGAGGGAATATTCATAGAGTGACCGGACTGCCGGGTGGGTTGTCACTCATCGTCAGCATTGTCTGAGGGCATTGTTGCGGACAACGCATGACGTCACGCTGGCTAGCAGACAATGAGGAGCGAGAGCGGTTGTCAGAGAGAGAGAGAGAGAGAGAGGAAGATTCTCAGAGTTCATATTTATATTTGTCTGCTGAAAAATGAATACAATTAAAACCATCTACATAATTCTCCTTGCAAAGTGATAACAAAACAACTTCTTCATAGCTTTAGATATTATAGCCTTATCAGAACCACGACCTCGTTTGATGACACCAATTTTTGGATTTTATTAGAGTAAAATGGAACTTATATTCTCAATGACCGAGATGTTGAAAAAAAAAACTATAGGCCTACTTGATGAAAACCATTGTGATTTTTTTTTTCGTTTTAATGTGACCAATTGATTCAAGACGTTTTAAAATCAATACATGCAAAAAAAGTAAAAGCAAAAATATATAATTTTGATATGTACCGGAAACGTATTTCATTTTTAACAAGTCTTGCGATTGAGAGCCAAAATATGAAAAGACGTGTACAATTAATAAATAAATCTATTCTTTGATAATTCTGCAAAGAATTTATTTTGGTCTCAAATTTAAGTGTAAGGCCTAGTATATACTAATACAAATTTCCAAACAACTAAAACAATCATGATCACATATTTGTTTTAGAGAATGCATAAAGCTTATAAACGAATCATAATATCACATAATCTTTTGTGAATGTTTCAGTTTGCTTTATCTGCCCAAAGAAAGGTGAACTGAAATGGTAAGAATAATAATAACCTCTTGACCAGTGGTTCAAAAACTATGGAATACACTTACAGCGAGTGTGAGAGTGAGTGATGAAGCTTGTAGTTGTGCATACTGCCTTACGAATGTGTCAAACAACGCCAGGAATATGTTGATGTTCGTTGAAACAGTGTGCAGGGAAAGGGGAGCAGATAACTATCTTCAAGTCGTATTAACGTTGGGAGTAAAACTCCCAACATAGAGTCTGGACACAAATAATTATAATTTCTCGTATACGAAATGTTATTTTCAAAGCTCTAGCGAAAAACAAACTGCAAATGTTTAAGCTTCCAACAGCTGTGGCTCAACCCCATAAATATACATGAGAATATTAGTCTCTACAAACTATTAGACAACGAATATCTATGTAACTATCAAGTATATTAATTATCCTCTGTAAACCACCGCAAGTAGAAATCCTGATGGATGGTTTGTGAGACTTTTTGCTCGGTCATAAATGTGCAAACCCCTTATATACGTATTTTCCTTGAAGACGGGCACACTGCATTCTGTAAAGAAGAAGAGAAACCCAAAACAAATGTAGACATGTTTAGAGGGTACGTGAACAAAGCGTCTAGTAGACCCTACAATAGATGGTAATTAGTAAAATGTAGACATGTTTAGAGGGTACGTGAACAAAGCGTCTAGTAGACCCTACAATAGATGGTAATTAGTAAAATGTAGACATGTTTAGAGGGTACGTGAACAAAGCGTCTAGTAGACCCAACAATAGATGGCAATTAGTAAAATGTAGACTTGTTTAGAGGGTATGTAAACAAAGCGTCTAGTAGACCCTACAATAGATAGTAATTAGTAAAATGTAGACATGTTTAGAGGGTACGTGAACAAAGCGTCTAGTAGACCCAACAATAGATGGCAATTAGTAAAATGTAGACTTGTTTAGAGGGTACGTGAACAAAGCGTCTAGTAGACCCAACAATAGATGGCAATTAGTAAAATGTAGACTTGTTTAGAGGGTATGTGAACAAAGCGTCTAGTAGACCCTACAATAGATAGTAATTAGAAAATGTAGACATGTTTAGAGGGTACGTGAACAAAGCGTCTAGTAGGCCCTACAAAAGATGGTAATTAGTAAAATGTGGACATGTTTAGAGGGTACGTGAACAAAGCGTCTAGTAGACCCTACACTAGATAGGAATTAGTAAAATGTAGACATGTTTAGAGGGTACGTGAACAAAGCGTCTAGGAGACCCTACAATAGATGGTAATTAGTAAAATGTAGACATGTTTAGAGGGTACGTGAACAAAGCGTCTAGGAGACCCTACAATAGATGGTAATTAGTAAAATGTAGACATGTTTAGAGGGTACGTGAACAAAGCGTCTAGTAGACCCTACAATAGATGGTAATTAGTAAAATGTAGACATGTTTAGAGGGTACGTGAACAAAGCGTCTAGTAGACCCTACAATAGATGGTAATTAGTAACATGTAGACATGTTTAGGGGGTACGTGAACAAAGCGTCTAGTTGACCCTACAATAGATGGTAATAAGTAAAATGTAGACATGTTTAGAGGGTACGTGAACAAAGCGTCTAGTAGACCCTTCAATAGATGGTAATTAGTTAAATGTAGACATGTTTAGAGGGTACGTGAACAAAGCGTCTAGTAGACCCTACAATAGATGGTAATTAGTTAAATGTAGACATGTTTAGAGGGTACGTGAACAAAGCGTCTAGTAGACCCTACAATAGATGGTAATTAGTAAAATGTAGACATGTTTAGAGGGTACGTGAACAAAGCGTCTAGTAGACCCTACAATAGATGGTAATTAGTAAAATGTATTTTCGAAAACGCTATGAAACGCACTTTTTACATTTTGCAGACTGGATAAGGTTTTCTTAGCTCAATTGGAAGGCGATTTAATAGTTTAGGACCCCGGTATGATACATGTTTTGAGTTCTTAAATCAAAGGTTACTCATCATCCCCGTTTTATCGTAAAATATCTACGCAAGTGTTGTCGAAAATCTCTAAACCTCACCACTAGTATCAAGTCTCACCGCAAGGAACGCTAGCACTATTGGATTGCAACAGTTTGAGTTGACGATTGGCGGACGGCCTTGGTTTCAGTCTTTTAGAAGAGAGCGCTCTTGCGGTAAGACATTGTACTACAGGTAGAACTTAGCAAAATTCGCTCAGACACGCGCATACGATTCTCAATTGAGTGAACTATCTTCCCCACATCAGTAGTTTTTGGTTAAACGTATATTTACTTTGGGTACTTACAGAAATAAGTTATTGATTAACCTAACGAAACAATTTTCTGTTTTGACAAACACACACCCATACACAGATTCGCGTTGTATTGTGTTTATCTCAGTTTATACCTGTGTAATATATGTATTTCAATATATTATATCACACTTGTGGGGCTTTGTCCCTGTTGATGATAAATAAATAAATACATAAGTAAATAAACATATATTTCATTAAATGAAATATATAGACTTGTAGTCCCTGCAGCATTGTTGGAAAGATAGCGCGTCTGCGATTCTCATTTCCTGTATTTAAAATTGGTGGCCATTTTAGCCACTATTTCTAGGCAGCTATGAATGCCAACAATGTAAAAAAAAAAAAAAAATGGAATCGTAAACAAAGTTAAAAAATGACGGCCCACAGCCGACTTCCGGGACTAGTCTAGTGGTACACCTGATTTACCAGCAGATGCAGGTTCAGTCAAGCAGTTACTAGTCACACAACAAGAGTGACGTCACAGAATAGATGCAACGTTGCCAAGTGTGTGTATTGCAAGCGGGACTCGTTTAGCGTCCCATCACACGTGTGACGTCACAGAATAGATGCAACGTTGCCAACTGTATTGCAAGCAGGACTCGTTTAGCGTCCCATCACACGAGTGACGTCACAGACCCTTGTTTAGTAATTAATGAAGAGCTTGTCAGCCGCCATGTGTGGCGATAGTAAAGTATTCCGACCATTTATCATGGCGCGGTTTCGCACTGACGGATCAATAAGGAGGACATATCAACACTCGGGCCATTTTCAATATCCTCCCTCCAACATGAGAGACTCAATCTCAGACCGATCTCAGATTATTGTCTACTGACCCGTTTCATGCATTCTGTCTTAACGGAAATCAACAGAATCGTCAGCGTTCTTTCCCACATTCGTTAAGGCCGTGTTCTGCTTAGAAGAGTGAACAAGCCTTATGTATCACGCCCACTGTGTTAGTTATCGATAAAATTAATATTCAATCCAAGTTATTAAATAAAATTATCCCTAATGAACATGTTTCCAGTCGATAGCAGGAAGTAAACAAAAAATTAAGTTGATACTATTGTGAGACTTGGGTTATAATTTGCATTATTTTTCTAAATGCAATTTTAGAATCATGATTTTGTACATTGAAATATTGAATTAACCAGAATTACGAAACAATTATTATAAACTTAATGAGGTCACACGTTCAATAAACAATCAAAATAATATAATTAAAATAATTTATTTTAAATTCCTTTGTATATTATATAGTGAACTTACAGAGGCCAATTACCAATCAACAACATTCACAATGATTGCACATTGATTACAAGCAACACAATATGACAGTTAAGAATATAGCTGAAGCTCCATTGCGGTAATGAACAGTCAACAATATTGGCGGTGGAAAGTTGCGATCATCAGGATGAACAGGATGACCAAACATACAAGAGCCACACTTGTGGGGTTTGTTTTGCATGGATAGAAATTTGCATTTAGAGGTTAAATTCGTGTAGGGAAGTGTATATCTTCGTCAGCATCCAGGGGCGTCGGAAGTCTATTTTTCCAGGGGGGGCGAATTTTCCAGCTGACTTTGCAACATTTTGTAAAAAAAAAAAAACGTAAGTTACCATGCAGCCAGCCTCTGAAATCGCTTGAAGGAATAAGCGGAATCTGTACTCTAAAATGCATTTAATTCATATTGGCCATTTTTTCAGGGGGGCGAGATGATACTCTCGCCCCCCCTGTGCAAGCACAGGGGGGTCGACTGACCACCCTGCCCCCCCGGTTCCGACGCCCCTGTCAGCATCATCTTCATTCGATTTTTGGCGCATGCCTCTTCAATTATTCTGGATTATCAATCATACAAGGCAATCGAACATATAATCATCAGTTAAGAGTTGATCAACTTATACTCCCGCCACAACGAATCCAACAATCCGAGAAATCTCGGTAAAAACATATTGACTTGGATGGAAGAGCATGAGACAAGCTTGGGATTGAGTCTGAAACATGTAAGAAACTATCCAGTTCGAATATTGGAACACTTGGACGACTTTTGACTGAGTTCGATTTGGGATCCGAAAAAATCTAGAAAGCAGCTTTTGGATAGCTTCGCCTTCAAAACTGCGCGGAATTTACGTGTTTTTAGGAGCACACAACAGTGAAAGGTGTAAAATACGCCATATGTGGTTTTGGACGAACTAAAAACAATATTATGAAACAATGTGGCAAATATAATAATGAAGACGTTTGTTGTTTTGAAGGAAATCTTACGATCTGACGCTTTCCCAAATACCTGTAAGGGGTTACTTCTATAACCATGTATACATTTGCATTGATATTTATTTTCTCTTTCAATGTATGTATAATGTATTGTACGGTTTATTGTTTGTGTGCCGAAATCTCTCCATGTCTGTTTGTGTATTTAAATATCACCATCATTAACTCGCACCTCTCTAATTCCTCATCGTCTCGATTATCACATCACATAAAACTACCCCAAAACAAAAATATCAATCAATCAACTTGTGTATTTTGAAAATTGTTCATTATTAGAAAAGCTAATTTGTAAACGTTATGACCGGGCACACCATCCATATAGAAACTAGCAATTTCGTTTCCACATGGCTATAATTAATCATAAATAATAAAGCTATTGCCTCTGCCGGGCTGGAATATGGTTCAACATACAACGTTTGCATTATTCTATAATTGCTTCTCCCTCGGCCTCCCTCGTCCAGGCACATAGACTAGTAGGGTCAACGCGGTCCACATGTAGAGTGGTGCGGAATGCGCGCCACAGCACAAATCTGCGGGAGCTGTTTCACTCAGTCATAAGTAGATACACAACATAGAATAAATCAAGACAAGGGTAGGACAGAAACCATATTTACCCTAATGCTCAAACCACAATTGTCAGTATCGGGATTGCAATCGCAATTCGGAAATCGTAAAAAGTTAACTTACATGCTTCTAATGGCGCTGTTCACAATACAATCGTGATGTCGTAATGATTAAGCATGAGAAAATGTGCGATTACGATCCTGATCCCGATTAAATTCAAAAATGGAATAGTTTTGCTCCATACAATTATCTAGGGTGTTATTTGTAACAAAATAGTGATTTATTGTAATAATACAGAAGTTAGGTACTAGCGAACAATGGCTCCTTCTCTCTGGCTATATAGTCTACCACTTGTGGCTTGAGCCACGTTCACACGAGTGCAGACAACCTTACGGACGCACAGCGGAGCGCCGCTGTGTGGCTTGAGCCACGTTTACACGAGTGCAGACAAGCTTACGGAGCGCGTTACGCATGCGTTACCATTGTGCAGTTCAATGAAGAACGCACTTTACATTTTACATTAAACAATCAGTTCCATCGTTTAGTGTGTATTGTATACTTGTCCCGAGGCAACCTTACCGATATTTAAGCGAGCGAAGCGAGCGTTTCCACGAGACTCTTATGGCACTTCGTTCTGTTTTTTTTTTTTTTTTTTTTTGTACCGTACTAGACTCTAACGGCACTTCATTCTGTTTGTTTTTTTGTTTTTTTTTTGTTTTTATGTCCGTCGATAGCGGTCGAACGGAAAGTCCGATCAACTTGAAATTTGGACCATCCACAAGCCTCGATGTGGATTGAAGGTGTATAGTTTTGAGGCAAAATCGTTTGAAAAGTTACAAAGTAACACCATAGTAACTGCAAAATATTTTTCTGATACAAAATGGCGGCAAAATGTGAAATAGCCATATTTTTTTTAAGTTTTTTCCGGTCACGAATATGTTCATTTAATGGCTATCTGATCAATCTTGGCAAAGTTACACAAAAGTTACTCGAAAATATTTTTCTGAAAAACAGTAACAGCAAAATGTGAGGTGGCTATCTTGTAGTACATTTTCATCCGGTCACGAATATACTAATATAGACGCGATCGGATACGTATTAGAGGCAGAAATTACATTTATATTGCTGTCAATAACGGTGGCGGACCGCGGCGAAAACATGACAAAGAAAATTCTTAGCAACGCACATGGCACTGCATTCAACAATATCGGGAATTATAATAGCTATGGGAATTAGAAAAATTTTTGCAATGTGCATTCTAGAATTGTTGTTAATTGTTGTTTTTATTAGCTTTGAGATATTTTCGCCAGAACGTTCGTAGATATGGACGCGCTCGCTTATCAACGCGTCAAACAGAGCGTTTTCCTAGTTAAAAAATCATAACATGCAAACACCCTTAAGTTTCATAAGCATTTGTAAGTACTAGAATAATACATAAAGTAATTTTACCGAAATTTTGTTTGACAAAAATATTACATAAATAATTTACTAAATTAAATTCAAATGTAGCCTGACTTTACCTTGATCTGTTCCCATCACTTCTACGTGGCTCAGCGCTAAGAAGCGAGACTCCAATTCCGCAGGTCACCGGTTCGAATCCTTACTGAAAGTTTTAACCGAGATTTTCGTCAGTCATAAGACGAATGCTGAGATTATGTCCTACTATCAGCCCTCGGACATTCCTTCCCAACTATTCCAAATACCACAATATCTAGTTATAGTCACTGAAGAGCGCCATGAATTGTCCCTGGGCAGGTATCCTACGGACCAATTATAATTATTACCAATGAATCGTAAAGTGTATAGAAGGGACACACTAAGGGCCGTAAGCACAGTCAAGTGTAAAGCTAAGAACCAAGTCAAGTTAAGCTAAGTGTCATCAAGTTGTGTCAAGTAGTAAGACAGGACTTGTTGCTATGGAATTGTTTCATTACATGCTATTTTCCATAAGAAGAACAAACTCCATAGCAACCATAAACAAATCACATATACATAACTCGACTGTGTGCATTCCGCCCTAAGAGTCATAACGCACGCACTAGGCAACATGTGAACCTGTCTCAATACCGCGGTAAATGTTTTCGGAACTGGCCGTAGCGCTACTTAAGAAGCGCAGGTGTGAAGGTAAGCGGTGTGTTTTATAATTACTGGCTCGATTAGCCTAATAGAACCACAACTCATGCACACACTTTAATTCCGGTAATATTAACTGTGATCGATTACACTTTCAAACCGCCAACCCACGGCGATACAGCCAGAGCGCTCGCGAGTGTCTTGGGGGGGTGGGGGGGGGGGGGGATGGGGGGGCTGGCCTCGATCCCGGGCCCGCTGATAGCGGGCTCGTGTGGTAGCACACGAGGCTCTCATTCAGGAGGTCACCTGTTCGATACCCGACACACTGAAGGGTTTTCCGATATTTTCCTCGGTAAGCGCTAGTTTTATAATCTCGCCTGTGACCGATGTATGTATATCTGTCTAGACATTTAAGATGTAGTGGATTTTTATAGTATAAAACGAAACACAAGGGGAAAACCAGGATTTATATTAATTATTACTTTCTCATCTCGTGAATTTCCATAGTTTTGGACAGAAAAAAACAAATCTCAAAAGTATGGCACAAAAAAAATATATTTAAATTTAAAGTGGTGACCTTATTGGTACCGTTTTATATTTGTGTGTGTGTGTATTTTAACATGTGTACCGGGTCAATAAGTGTCTGCGTTTGACACACTTGCTTGGTCAGTTATGGAGGAAACTTAGAACATAGTTGTTCTCATGGGGGGATTTCGTTTACCAATTATTATCTAGATTCTAGAATTTTTTTTGAAGAAACAACGAACTTCCTTGAATATCTGGTAATATACCCAATATTTATTCCGCGTTTCGAGATGCGGTTTAAAGATAATGCGTTATAGAATACGTTTTTTCAGGAAATATCTTGAGAACGCTGGCACAATATTCAAAAAGTAATTTATAATAACTAACATGTGGTTTTATACGAACTAAAACCAGATATAAAAAGTTTTAAATGGTGTTATGGTTACGGTTTTTATTATCCGAAATAATTAACGGATTTGTAATTAATTAGCTCTTAACAGCTGTAACGATGGTAATATTCGAAACTTTTTAATCCAGTTTTTATTTCTTACGAAACCACAGCTTCGAGCTATTAATCACTGTTTCAATATCGTCTACAGCGTTCTCAAGGTATAACTAGAAACATAAATTTCACCCGGTTTTACTGCTGGACTAATCCTCCACCTTAATGAGTGCGAGTGAGACAGAGAGACTTCTAACTTATTTAGCGGTACATGTAGTACAAGTAGTAAAATAGTCTCCGAAGAACTTAATTATCGTTAATCGATTTGAAATCGATTGATCGTTAGTCTATTTGAATTGCCATTTTTCTTTCGATTGTTTGACATGAAATTTAAATTCGGCGCCAAATTGGCTAGTAGGCAAGAATATTGTGACCAACCTAGCGGTCGCGACGACCCTTAGTTCGATTATAGTAAGACCCCCATAATATCGACACCCAGTTTATCAGTGTGCAAAAAAAACTGGGTTTTAAGTCGATAAAAGGCGAATCAGGGTGATTTAATACCACGATTACGTTGGTAGTTCCAGAGGTACGCAACAGGTAGCGCCAAACATCAGCGGGCCACATAGGCTTGATAAAAAGCGACATTGTGGCGCATTCTGTGCAGCAACGGTGGAACTGACAACCAGCACGATTGGAACGAGATTTCGGGCGTTTCAACACCTTCCTAATATATTCGTGTTGAAAACCATATATTTCCAGTAACATATTCGTCGCCGTTTGTTTGTTACTCGTTGTTGGCTCATAGTTATGACCACACATTACAGTCCCATCGTGTGGTGCCCAGTCGAGCGAGTAGCCTCACTGTTTGATCGGCTCAAAACAAAACAGTTGATATTAATTAATCGCTACGATACTCGTAGGCCCGATTGAAATGTTCAATGCGGTGAAAGTAACTGGGATATTGACAGTGAATTTAGCTTTGCGGTCATTATATAGTACGCCGTGATAAAAGTAAGCCGACTATGAGCAAAGAAGCACGTAGCGTGTCCTGTCTAAAAGTAAGATGAGGGTATGAGTAGGTGCTTGGATTAAGCTGAGATTTAAATATATATATATATATATATTTATATTTATATTACATTATATTGACACTGCCACTTCTGGTATGATTGCAAATTGAAGGCTGCCATTCATAGTGCAATGTATGGTTTAAGTAATTCAACGATTACGTGGCTCAACATGCATGTTCCTATAATTTGCCTTTAAGTAATTTTTACACTGCTTTAAATAAATAATACACCTACAGTAGGAAAAAACTGTACATTTTTGTTTGCGTCACGTACAATACATTTTTTAAAATGTCCCGTTAATAACGTTGAAAAAATTATAGTCAAAGTAGAACTGGCAGTACTTAATATATATATATATATATATATATATATAGGTGTCTTATTTAATAAATATACAAAACGGTCGATATTATGTACATTCCTGTGTTGCTTCAAGGCAGCTTCTAATGACATTCTTAGCGGAACGACTACACGAAATATGTTAGTGTATTAATATAAACGTTTCACTTTAATCTAGGTTAAACCAAACTGACAAAACGACGAGGTCTCTTTGTATATAATTCTAAAACTTGTGATAAATTTGATAAATGGAAAAAAGTAAAATCGTTCGACCACGTACGTTTTAGTATCGATACATTTCGATTGTTTTCCACTTACCGACTGACAAGGCTGCATTAGGATCAACGCTACCCACAGAGAAAGCCATTAGCTTGCCATACCCCCTCCCCCCTTCCCCTCCTCCCCCTCACTGGCCTTTATCCTTCGACTAAATAAAGAACTTTATCAATCAATCAATCAATTAAACTCCGTGGCAATGATTTTTATAATTAAGAAGAAGCAGTAAAAAGTTCATAATAATTTTGTATCATACTTCTCTATGAGTTAATGAGACATAAATTCCCACGGTTTTCAAGTCATTTGTTACAAATTACTTGAAAACCGTGGGAATTTATGTTTTTTTGCCGGTACCGTACCTATCGTTAAAAGGATTTTCATCATCAAATTTGTTCAATGATGTGGGGGCTATATAAATGATCGTGCACACATTACAGATACTACATTTGAATAAAACTACACAATTTCAATCATTTCGTAAATTGTCTAATTTGACCCTAACTTTGGAAACGATGATTATGTATGGAACTGGTATTATACTTGAGTATATTATTTTTAAATACCAGTTCAAGTTTTCAGTCATACTTTTTTTAAAGCAGGTGCAATTTATAAGTGGTAGATATCGAATAAACTGTGTGATTATAATGCGACGAAGTCAGTTGTTTCAAGATAGTACTATGATACTAGCATCCATATTAAAAAAAGAGGATGTTGACGACTGTCAATATGTAAGGTCCCACTTGTGTCATGAAAATCTCAAATTCCAAAGAAATAGAATCATTTTACAAACTACAACTAACTTGTTTTCATAATTCAATTGGAAACAGTAATTAGGTTTATGTACTTATCTAAACTTTGAAAACTTCACCCAAAAAACTCAATAACTAAAAGTTACAGAATACGAAAGATGGGCTATCCATATTGATGGATTAACATTTTCTACATCATTCAAATTGCTAGGAAAAAAATATAATGAGCAAACTTCTATCTTTGCGTTGTGTTGCTTTGTTTGGATTGTTAAGAAATGTTAAACAAGCTGTCTCATTAAGAGCGAAGATTACCTATACTCAAAAACCACACAAAGTTTTTATTTTTAAATTATATCTCCTTAATGGACCTTGCTGAATAATGGGGATGATTGACATTTATGATCTCCACAATACTATCACCTCCCTTTGAGGTTAGTGATTGGCAACGTGCTTTTTAGGTTGGCACGCAGAGTAGTCTACTTTATTATTATGTATTACAATAAAGTAGACTACTCTGCGTGGTCAATAGTAAAACACCAATTAATTTATAAATAGAGTCAACAACATTCATAACAATAGATCACACGACGGAAATGCAACTCACAACCGCTAGGTTACGACACTGTCGTGACGTAATACTGGCCCACGCGGTTAGGTAACCAAGGTCATTGCGCGCTAGCTCTGACGTCAGAGGGGGATCCACTTTCCATTGTCCTCGCTGTGTTGGTGTAGGTTGGGGCACTCGGGCGACCAGGAAGCGATGTTACATGACATGCGGAGAATGCTATAATAAACAATCATATCATTGAGTATTAGTGCAGGGTAGAGGCCCAGGCGACTGTCTACCCATAAATCGCCCTTGTATGCTAGTAGTACTGGGGGGAGCCGCTAGGTGCCGCCACAGCAGCGCGGCCTAATCAGTGGGTACGTGTGGCGGCACCTAGCGGCTCCCCCCACTACTACTAGCGTACAAGGGCGATTTATGGGTAGAAAGTCGCCTGGGCCTCTACCCTGCACTAATACTCAATGATATTATTGATTATTGATTGATATTATTGATATTATTGGCCGCTAGGTGCCGCCACATCAGCGCGGCCTAATCAGTGGGTACGTGTGGCGGCACCTAGCGGCTCCCCCCACTACTACTAGCGTACAAGGGCGATTTATGGGTAGAAAGTCGCCTGGGCCTCTACCCTGCACTAATAAACTCAATGCTAATATATTTTATAGAAACTCATGTTGTATTCAAGTACGTCTCATCTGTGCGCGTGGCGGCCACATTTGTGATCAAACCTTTCATGCCTTCTGTGTTAGTAATTTCCAGGTATCCACACCCATGGTTGTTAATAATTGAGTTAAATTCAACTTCTTTAGCCTAACTTTTGCAAGACGTTGAAAATTGCAATACACCTTTCACACTTAAATTAAATTAAATTTATCTGCTTTATAGCCTAACTTTTGCAATGTGTTGTTGCAAACTTCAATACACGTTTCGCACTTATAATTAGTTTATTTGAAAAAATTAAATGTTTATTGGAACAGAAACGCTCATAAGAAAGAGCACTAAATTCTAGGAGATGACATATTTTGATTTACTTTGTGACAATTTTTTAGCATTTTGAAGCAACTATAACCGACGAAACTGGGGTTGCTACAGGTTAGGTGGACATACTGTCTTAACGTAGTTAGGACTAGTCAGGACGAGCAGGGGATGAGCGGAGGGGGTGGGGGGTTGCAGATAGCATCAAGCCTAAAACGTGACACCGGCCTGCGATACAGGTGGCCGATATATCAGCGCCGTGGCCCGAGAAAAGGACGGAAACATACCCATGCTGTGGACATACTGTCTTAACGTAGTTAAAACTAGTCAGGACGAGCAGGGGATGAGAGGAGGGGGGGGGGTTGCAGATAGCATCAAGCCTAAAACGTGACACCGGCCTGCGATACAGGTGGCCGATATATCAGCGCCGTGGCCCGAGTAAAGGACGGAAACACCCATGCTGTGGACATACTGTCTTAACGTAGTTAAAACTAGTCAGGACGAGGGAGGGATGAGAGGAAGGGGTGGGGGGGGGGGGTTGCAGATAGCATCAAGTCTAAGACGTGACACCGGCCTGCGATACAGGTGGCCGATATATCAGCGCCGTGGCCCGAGTAAAGGACGGAAACACCCATGCTGTGGACATACTGTCTTAACGTAGTTCAAACTAGTCAGGACGAGGGAGGGATGAGAGGAAGGGGTGGGGGGGTTGCAGATAGCATCAAGCCTAAGACGTGACACCGTGCCTGCGATACAGGTGGCCGATATATCAGCGCCGTGGCCCGAGTAAAGGACAGAAACATACCCATGCTGTGGACATACTGTCTTAACGTAGTTAAAACTAGTCAGGACGAGGGGGGGATGAGAGGAGAGGGTGGGGGGTTGCAGATAGCATCAAGCCTAAGACGTGACACCGGCCTGCGATACAGGTGGCCGATATATCAGCGCCGTGGCCCGAGTAAAGGACAGAAACATACCCATGCTGTGGACATACTGTCTTAACGTAGTTAAAACTAGTCAGGACGAGGGGGGGATGAGAGGAGAGGGTGGGGGGTTGCAGATAGCATCAAGCCTAAGACGTGACACCGGCCTGCGATACAGGTGGCCGATATATCAGCGCCGTGGCCCGAGTAAAGGACAGAAACATACCCATGCTGTGGACATACTGTCTTAACGTAGTTAAAACTAGTCAGGACGAGGGGGGGATGAGAGGAGAGGGTGGGGGGTTGCAGATAGCATCAAGCCTAAGACGTGACACCGGCCTGCGATACAGGTGGCCGATATATCAGCGCCGTGGCCCGAGTAAAGGACGGAAACACCCATGCTGTGGACATACTGTCTTAACGTAGTTAAAACTAGTCAGGACGAGGGGGGGATGAGAGGAGAGGGTGGGGGGTTGCAGATAGCATCAAGCCTAAGACGTGACACCGGCCTGCGATACAGGTGGCCGATATATCAGCGCCGTGGCCCGAGTAAAGGACGGAAACACCCATGCTGTGGACATACTGTCTTAACGTAGTTAAAACTAGTCAGGACGAGGGAGGGATGAGAGGAAGGGGTGGGGGGGGGGTTGCAGATAGCATCAAGCCTAAGACGTGACACCGTGCCTGCGATACAGGTGGCCGATATATCAGCGCCGTGGCCCGAGTAAAGGACAGAAACATACCCATGCTGTGGACATACTGTCTTAACGTAGTTAAAACTAGTCAGGACGAGGGGGGGATGAGAGGAGGGGGTGGGGGGTTGCAGATAGCATCAAGCCTAAGACGTGACACCGTGCCTGCGATACAGGTGGCCGATATATCAGCGCCGAGGCCCGAGTAAAGGACGGAAACATACCCATGCTGTGGACATACTGTCTTAACGTAGTTAAAACTAGTCAGGACGAGGGGGGGGTGAGAGGAGGGGGTGGTGGGGTTGCAGATAGCATCAAGCCTAAGACGTGACACCGTGCCTGCGATACAGGTGGCCGATATATCAGCGCCGTGGCCCGAGTAAAGGACGGAAACATACCCATGCTGTGGACATACTGTCTTAACGCCGTTAAGACTAGTCAGGACGAGGGGGGGATGAGAAGAGGGGGTGGGGGGTTGCAGATAGCATCAAGCCTAAGACGTGACACCGTGCCTGCGATACAGGTGGCCGATATATCAGCGCCGTGGCCCGAGTAAAGGACGGAAACATACCCATGCTGTGGACATACTGTCTTAACGTAGTTAAAACTAGTCAGGACGAGGGGGGGATGAGAGGAGGGGACGGGGGGTTGCAGATAGCATCAAGCCTAAGACGTGACACCGTGCCTGCGATACAGGTGGCCGATATATCAGCGCCGTGGCCCGAGTAAAGGACGGAAACATACCCATGCTGTGGACATACTGTCTTAACGTAGTTAAAACTAGTCAGGACGAGGGGGGGATGAGAGGAGGGGGTGGGGGGTTGCAGATAGCATCAAGCCTAAGACGTGACACCGTGCCTGCGATACAGGTGGCCGATATATCAGCGCCGAGGCCCGAGTAAAGGACGGAAACATACCCATGCTGTGGACATACTGTCTTAACGTAGTTAAAACTAGTCAGGACGAGGGGGGGATGAGAGGAGGGGGTGGGGGGGTTGCAGATAGCATCAAGCCTAAGACGTGATACCGTGCCTGCGATACAGGTGGCCGATATATCAGCGCCGTGGCCCGAGTAAAGGACGGAAACATACCCATGCTGTGGACATACTGTCTTAACGTAGTTAAAACTAGTCAGGACGAGCAGGGGATGAGAGGAGGGGGTGGGGGGTTGCAGATAGCATCAAGCCTAAGACGTGACACCGTGCCTGCGATACAGGTGGCCGATATATCAGCGCCGTGGCACGAGTAAAGGACGGAAACATACCCATGCTGTGGACATACTGTCTTAACGTAGTTAAAACTAGTCAGGACGAGGGAGGGATGAGAGGAGGGGGTAGGGGGTTGCAGATAGCATCAAGCCTAAGACGTGACACCGTGCCTGCGATACAGGTGGCCGATATATCAGTGCCGTGGCCCGAGTAAAGGACGGAAACATACCCATGCTGTGGACATACTGTCTTAACGTAGTTAAAACTAGTCAGGACGAGGGAGGGATGAGAGGAGGGGGTAGGGGGTTGCAGATAGCATCAAGCCTAAGACGTGACACCGTGCCTGCGATACAGGTGGCCGATATATCAGCGCCGTGGCCCGAGTAAAGGACGGAAACATACCCATGCTGTGGACATACTGTCTTAACGTAGTTAAAACTAGTCAGGACGAGGGGGGGATGAGAGGAGGGGGTAGGGGGTTGCAGATAGCATCAAGCCTAAGACGTGACACCGGCCTGCGATACAGGTGGCCGATATATCAGCGCCGTGGCCCGAGTAAAGGACGGAAACATACCCATGCTGTGGACATACTGTCTTAACGTAGTTAAAACTAGTCAGGACGAGCAGGGGATGAGAGGAGGGGGTGGGGGGTTGCAGATAGCATCAAGCCTAAGACGTGACACCGTGCCTGCGATACAGGTGGCCGATATATCAGCGCCGTGGCCCGAGTAAAGGACGGAAACATACCCATGCTGTGGACATACTGTCTTAACGTAGTTAAAACTAGTCAGGACGAGGGGGGGATGAGAGGGGGGGTTGGGGGTTGCAGATAGCATCAAGCCTAAGACGTGACACCGGCCTGCGATACAGGTGGCCGATATATCAGCGCCGTGGCCCGAGTAAAGGACGGAAACATACCCATGCTGTGTTGTCGCATCTCCTACACAAGTTGTCACGCCCAACTTGCAAGTTGATTCTCGTTACGAATATTAACATTCGTGAACCCATTTCAAAACGTAGTGAGAACCAGAACGCTTAATAAAACATGATTTCAATTTTACGATTTACGATTCCATTTTTTTTCTTTACTGGTGAAATTCAATTAGACTAGTCGAGAAGTGAATGTGGGTTAAACGACGCGTCTAGATGCGACGACGTGACGTTAATTGCCGACCAGTGAGCTTCGCAAGGCGGTGACCTCGAAAAACAGTCTCCGAAACTAGTCGACAAGTAATCATTATTATTATTATTACTCTACCGAGAAGTTGTACAGGTTTTCACCTGCGAGTAAATAAAAAGTTGCCGCGCTGAATGTGTGATGAGTGTTGGATGGGAACGCCTGGGGCTGCCGGCTGGGAATACAGATGAAGTTATCGAGAGCGCGCATCATCTCTTGTATATATAATTATACACGAGTAAGAACTATGGGCACCTCTACGTCAACAACCGCAGAAAATGAATGTTCATGTTTTTAATTATATCTCAAGAATGCACCTTGAAATCGAAAATCTGAGCCAACAGCGCAATGTGTTTTGGTAAGCCCAACAGACAATGAAATGTTATAACCATTGTCCATTAGCGTAGTTATTTTGATTTCTAAATCGATAATTAGTAAAAAAATTAATTAGAAATAAAAACCATACTTTGACATAATTTAAAACATGCAGGATGTAGAGCTTATCAAACAGCAGTGTCAACAAAGGCAACAAAGGAGGCGACGGCCAAGTCGCCCTTTGTGTGTAGTGATTGGCAGGGTGCTTCTTAGGTCGGCACGCAGAGTAGATGCATTCTGGTGGCAATATAATACACTATTGTGAGGAGGAGTTTAGCTGTCAATTATTGTTTATTTTTAAATCAATTACAATCAATGGCGCTATAAAGAGATTGCTTAGCAGAGCTCTCTATGTGATAAGAGTCCTCTATTGGCTACTCAAAATAGACTATGACTATGACAATCAATCGCGCTATAAAGAGCTTGCTTAGCAGAGCTCTCTATGTGATAAGAGTCCTCTATTGGCTACTCAAAATAGACTAGACGCATTCTGGTGACAAAGAAGTTATTTATACCATTGACGATTTTGAACTGGAAATGCCTCCTACAACAAAATATGTAACTCAACATCAATAATAATTGTTTATCAATATCTATCACGTATTTTGGGGAGAAATTATTACAGCGTGTAGCAGGTATAGCAATCCGCTGAAAATTTAAGACAAAAAATAACTTTGGTACTTTCACAACCAACACAAGGTTTCTATTTCAAAATTAAAAATGTGTTTGGCATAACTATGAGTACTTAAGAAAGAAAACTGTCGACCATGACTGTACATAAATTACCTGTGCGCACCAGTTATCTTCATTACACTTCAGTTAGCTCAATCGCACTTTGTCCACAAGCGTTGACGCATCGTAATAATACGTCAGTTATTCGCATTCGCTTTCTATACTGTTAAAAGTGTGGTCGGTTGTTTCTCTAAGAATGCGTACATCGTTATATAGCTAATTAGTGTAGATGGAATTGTCGCATTCTTATACACTTTTCTTGTAGTTTATTTTTCTTTGTTTGAACACATAAACACCACGATGCGTGTCAAATGGGGCTGTTAGATCCATCTCCTTGGCCAGCACAGATTTTAGCGGACAATGAGTTGAAAATGACAAATATTATGTTTTATTTGTTTATGGAGATCTCTTATATTGGGTGCACACCAGCTTTACCTTATGTGCCGCTCTTTACGGTAACTAGGTTTATTAGGTTTGGATAATTGGGAAGTAATGTCCTAGAGATATCGTAGAGGACTCAATCATATCAAAGTTTACCATGTGACTGAGGAAAGCCTCGGGAAAAACCTTCAGTCAAGATTGCCGGTGGCCGGAATCGAACCAGCAACCTCCCGAATTAGTCTTTTTTCTTACCGCTGAGCCACCTCTTTCAGTAATAGGAATAAGAGCGTAGTAATCTAGACGCGCGGGAGCGCGCCGGGCCAAGCCATGTGCGAGCTTCCACTACGCGACTCTTACTGCAAGCATCGAAGTGGACTTAGCACGATGTTGCCGACGCAAAACCATAATAGATGGAAACCTCAAATTTTCGTTAATCGGTAACATTTTACCACGAGACTACCCATTTAAAATTTCATCTCGATCGGATGGTGCGTATGGAAGATATTAAGTCGTAAAGATCATTACTCAATGATCTCAAAAATTCAAAAAAACTTCAAAAAAACATTCTTCAGTTAACTACTGGTTTATTCCTTGTCGGTCTGTGGGCCCCAAACGAATAAAGATGTAAACACCAAATTTTTCACTAATTTTGTTTACCTCCCGGGAAATCCTCTTTCATAAAAAAAATTGTAATTTGACAGAATTCCAACCTGAAAAAAATTAATACTCCCAAAAACTTAGTTATTATCAAAAGTTGCCGACGAAAAAAAATAAGTTTGTGTCACAACGTTTTTGCCATTGATGTAGACAACTGAGTAAATTTTCAGAATCCTATCTTGAACAGTGACCATGTAACAAAATGATTAGTTTTAATTACGGGAAAGAAAATCACCAACAAAATGATAAGGTCCGCTTGATCTCCGCCGAGCGGAGGCTCGTCGAACTCCAACTTGCGAGTTCGCCGAGCCTCCGCTAGTCGCTTGATCTCCGATTAGCGGAGGCTCGTCGAACTCGCAAGTTGGAGTTCGACGAGCCTCCGCTAGGCGGAGATCAAGTTGACTTGGATACATGCCAAGATTTGTATTTTTAAATAACAAGCATTGATATACCAAACAAAAATGCAAAAAATTTGCAAAAAAGCGACCAAGCCAAAACGGAGTGACAAACCGTTACAAACCAAAGAGGGCACACGTACAAAATACGCCAATTTCAAAAGAGGCTCAACATTTAAAGGGGTGATATCTAAAATTGTGGCCAAGCCAATTATTTTATTTTCAATATATAAATTTTGTAATTATAATTAAATAAACAAATATATAAATGTGACATCACTTAATAATTGATAAATAAATATATTAACATAATTATTACAAAATTAAATAAACGTATTGAAACATTTCGAGGTGGGAAAAACAAAATGAACACACTGTATTTGTAATTAAAAGCTTGGCCGATGAATTTGCAATTTGGCTTTGGGTAATATATTATTAATATTACGTACTATAAAGCAATAATGGTAATAACTCATCAACTTAATGAGCTTCAAAATCAATTTTATAATGTAATTCAAGGAACATTTCAGGACTTGTAAATTAAAACTGATAATGCAAATTCATCGGCCAAGCTTTTAATTATAAATACAGTGTGTTCATTTTGTTTTTCCCACCTCGAAATGTTTCAAAAAGTTTATTTAATTTTGTAATTAATGTTAATATATTTATTTATCAATTATTAAGTGATGTAAACATTTATATGTTTGTTTATTTGATTATAATAAAATAATTGGCTTGGCCACAATTTTAGATATCACCCCTTTAAATGTTGAGACTCTTTTGAAATTGGCGTTTTTTGTACGTGTGCCCTCTTTGGTTTGTAACGGTTTGTCTTCTCCGTTTTGGGCTTTGCCTCTTTTTTGCAAATTTTTGCATTTTTGTTTGGTATATGTATTCAACTCGTACTTGGAAATACATTTCTCAAAACAAAATAAAATTCGATATATTATTTTTTTGTTCTGTCACATTACGGTACGCAAAAATTGTATACTAACTCACATGAATAAAAAAATTACTCTTCCGTGCTATGAAAGCATCCACCTCTCACCGCGGTTCCAGTTCCAGGTAACATTGCACTCACTACGTTTATCAAGCGGACTGGGTGCGGACTGAGCGGTGGGAGCTGAGTTCAGTGCGCACCGAGTTCGACTGATAAACACCTCAGCTCGAGCTTATTTCAGTTCTGTTAAGATGCCGATCTAGCCCGGTTTAATAGAACTGAGTCCCTGTTGGTAAACGGTTCCGGACTGAAAGTGACATTTTAAATCAACAACAACAGCAACTGCATCCCGATTCACGCCAATCTTGCTACACGGAACAACTTCAAGAACTCCAGTCTTTGAGTCTTACAATTTCTCTAGTTATCAAAACTAGTATTACCCAGACGTCAACTACGCCTGCCAGGGTGCTTTCCGAAGCGTTTGTTGCACACGATCAACCACTGGATCCAAGCGAAACGAGAAACCGAAGAACAAAATAAGGACATTTTTGGGAATCCTACAATGGACGCCTGCTTGAGAAACCAAGGTTAGAAGAAGAAATACACCTATAACTGGAGCTGGTACTGTCTGTAGACCTATTTGTGACAAGTTATTATGTGAGCATTCGTTGTCTGTGTGATACAATATAAATTAATAATACAACTCAAGTTTTCAAGTGTTGGTTTATTCCCGGCTGAGCTAGGCTGACAGTGTAGAGGGCGAGGGTACCGTATTTTCCTTGCGAGGCCTTCTGCAGTACGGTAAATATGTGACAGGGATTTGTATGGCATCAGCAAGCGCTTGATAATACACCAAGAATGTATTTTCTTCTTCAAACTGTTGCATGGTAAGCATATTGAAGGCCATTTGACGTCGCCGCCTAATGATTCTTCTCTGGAAGTTTTGATTCATTTGAAGGAACTGAGCAAGTAAATTAAAAAAAAAAAAATTGCATATAGGTAACACACTGGAGGGGTACATCGTTAAAAATGGTGCCCGGAAACGTTTATTATTTTTACAAACGTACTGACAAAAAACATTAAAAGATTCCGCAGAGCAGCTGTCACAACACCATCTTCCAAACTAGACAGATGATGGTTGGCGCCCAACGCCCACTACCACTGCAAAGCGCACTGCCTGCTAGTGGGCCTTGTTGTAATAAACAAGGCCGTGCCTCGGTACCGAACTCGGTCCGTGATGGCTAGCCCGGGTTGAAGTATGCTTGCTAGACGGGTTCCGAACTCGGTTCGTACTGAAGTCAGTCCGAACCCAGTCCGCTTGATAAACGTAGTGACTGTTTAGTATCAAGAGTACTTGGAAACAACACTGAACGAATCTCAAGACTTTCTATCTAATAATAGCAAACACAATTGTGCCTATATTGGCTCTAACGTCACAGTAGCCGCGTCATCGCGTCCGCCCACAGCCTACTGTGTTTACTGACTTGCCTACGTATGAGGCGATGGAGTTGAAAGTGTTCCGGACACTTTGAGAATGAAGGCGGAATGCAGAGTCGAGTTAAGTATGAATATGAATATGAATCTTTATTGTAGTACAATCTTGAGTGTATAACACTCTTTACAGGTTTTGTATTAACATTGTTGGAAATATGCTTAATTAATAATCCTGGTTCTAATACAAGACTAAACTAAGTTAAAATTGGATTTGTAATTACATAGACTACGTCTATCACAGAGCCCAAAAACGGTTCAGCTAACCGGCCCCGCCCAAAAACGTTTTCAAATGTTGATATACATATCGGTTTTGCTGTAAAACACCTTAGTTCCAAATCAGTTTGGAAAGTGGTTTTGGTAAGTCAAATCGCAAGATTTTTGGTTGGTTTACGAAATATCTCATGGAAAGGCACCAAATTACTTAAGTAAGAAATTGATTTTGAACTCTGAAATACAAAAATATAACCTACGAAATAAAACAAATATTTTTGTAAAAAGAATAAACAGTGGATTTGGAGAAAAATCAATTTTTATAAGAGGTATAAATATATTTAATCGTGTACCACAAAACATAAGGGATATTAAGGATAGTTATAAATTTAGAAGAGAATGTTGGACCTGGATTAAAGAATGTAAATGTAAAATAATGTAACTATGTCTGTTCTTGTATATTTATGTACTTATGTAAATGAAAAATAGCATTTATGCTAATAATAAAGATACTACTACTACTACTACGCCACAAACTGTTTTACCATGCGTTTTACGGTGCGCACGCACATTCCACTGGCTTGACAACTCTACTATGTGGTAGGCGGTGGCACGATGTTCGACTTTCGATATCAGAGTGTTGCTGTTGTAGTTATTATTGCAGACAGCAGCTGTCCGACTATTTTCTTATTTTATGTGCATCCCAACCTTAAAATTATTTGTACGTGAATGTTCAGAATAGGTTTTACACACATTTATAATAGAATATAGAAGTGTGAGGTCAAAGCTTTGATGATATTGTTTGACGGCCATGTTGAATACGCTTCCATTTTTAAAAACCATTTTTACGAGTTTTGTGTGATATACGGAAAAACATAAAAACGTTTTTGGGCAAAACCCGTTCGCCAAACCGCTCCGAGCTCCGTGATAAACGTAGTCATAGTTGGTATGTTTACTAATGAGCTATGTTTATAATAAAGGCCTAAAACTTAAACTGACACTTAAGAGTAATTAATAATTATACATTTAAAATTAGTATAGTGTTAATCAAGAAGTAAAGAACGGAATATAATATAATCTAATTATGATATGTAAATGCATCATACTGAAGTGAGACAAAAAAACAAATTCAAAGAAAATGCAAAACAAAAAAGAAGAAAGCAAAACAGAATGTGTACAGAGCAACAGCTGCGTTACATGAGAATTCTCCATCTCGATTCTTAATTCTTATATAGGTTAACCATATTATATTGCAGTTAGAACTTGTTGAAGAGTTGAAAAGAAATAAAGAAAACAGTTGTATAAAATGAGGGACCGGGAAGTGTTGGGAGTATTGGGTAGATGTGGTTGATTTCAGAAGCAGTTCTTAATTTTCGTTAGGAGATGTTTATTCAGTGAGTTTTTAAAGAGTGCACTATTCATACTCTTAAAGGTTGTGGGTTTGTTATATAGCCTGTATCCTGAGTGAGTGATGCTAAGTTTACCTTTATTAGTGCTATTTATATTTTGTAGGTGAAGGTTATCTTTGGTTCGAGTGTTGTGATTATGATAGTAGGAATTGGTTGTTAGTAATAGATTGGAAAATATGACACCATGTAATTTGTTATGTATGAAGATACAAGTCTGGTATTCAGTGATGAGTTGGGTAGGTAGTATTTTTGAATTGCCATATAAATCAGATCTGTGTGTAGAGTACTGTAGATTAAAAATGTTTCTAATTGCTCTATTTTGGATAGTGTTAAGACCTTTTAGCTTATATTTAGGTGATGACCCCAGATAATATTTATATATTGAATATGGCTATGAATGTACGAGTAGTAAATAGAAGTCAGGGTTGATGGTTTTATTATAATGGAAAGTCTACATAGTACTCCTGTTATAGGAGAAATCTTTTTACATATTTTGTATATCTGAAGATCCCATTTCAGATTGTTTTGAAGAATGAGGCCCAAATATTTTACGCTTGTTACTCGTTCTATGATTGTATTATTTATTATTAGATTTTTAATGTATGATGATTCATCAAAAAATTTGCTGCTAAATATCATTTAATAAATATCAGTACGTGATTTATTTATGGTTGCTATGGAGTTTGTTCTTCTTATGGTAATATGTAATAAAACAAATCCTGAGTTTCATAAACTACCCACGGAAATCAATCATTAATACCGCTATCATTAGTATAGTTAATAAAAAAATAGTTTTTACTATAAAGTTTCATTTACCGATAGGGATGGCTTAGTGTGTAGTACACGAGTCTCTAGCTCGGGAGGTTGCCGTTCGATACCCGCTACCGGCAATCCTGACTGAAGGCGTTTTCCGAGGGATTCCTCAGTCTCAAGGCGAATACTGAGATTTAGTCATACTAACAGCCCTAGGACATTCTTTCCCAACTATCACAAATACCACCAACACTCAGTTGGTCACCTATGTGATTGCGAGAACTAATCATATAAAAGCTGCTGATATCACTGTATTTATTTATTCGTTCGCTAATCTATAGTAACTTCATGTGAACAGATACGACTAGTCGTTATTTATTTAACTTTATTGTAATCAAGGCCAATGTAGGGCACAATGCCCTCTTTAGCCTAATGAGTGCTGATTGATGAATGACAATGAGGAAGGGAGGAGGGGATACCTGGGACCAGCACGTAGCCTACTCCTGCCTAAAAGTACCAAGGGGACCATCAATTTTACGTACCATCCGAAAGGACGGTGTAACTTTGACCAGTCATATAGGTTCCTCCACTAACATTGACTGCCGAGCAGTTGTCGAGAAGAACGAAGCTGTTACAGATGCTTTCGAACCCTTCAATCCGCTCTCAGTCACTATTTGTTGTTATCCTTAGCTCATTTGTGTGAACCACACTTTATGCGATGCAGTCTAAAGTGTTCCCCTAAGCAACAGTCTCGTAACCTGCCTAGGCCTATAGAGGGGGAAACTAAAGCAACTACTGCGTCATGTAGCTATGAATGCGATGCAGTCTAAAGTGTTCCCCTTAGCAACAGTCTCGTAACCTGTCTATAGAGAGGGAAACTAAAGCAACTACTGCGTCATGTAGCTATGAATGCGATGCAGTCTAAAGTGTTCCCATTAGCAACAGTCTCGTAACCTGTCTATAGAGAGGGAAACTAAAGCAACTACTGCGTCATGTAGCTATGAATGCGATGCAGTCTAAAGTGTTCCCCTTAGCAACAGTCTCGTAACCTGTCTATAGAGAGGGAAACTAAAGCAACTACTGCGTCATGTAGCTATGAATGCGATGCAGTCTAAAGTGTTCCCCTTAGCAACAGTCTCGTAACCTGTCTATAGAGGGGGAAACTAAAGCAACTACTGCGTCATGTAGCTATGAATGCGATGCAGTCTAAAGTGTTCCCCTTAGCAACAGTCTCGTAACCTGTCTATAGAGAGGGAAACTAAAGCAACTACTGCGTCATGTAGCTATGAATGCGATGCAGTCTAAAGTGTTCCCCTTAGCAACAGTCTCGTAACCTGTCTATAGAGAGGGAAACTAAAGCAACTACTGCGTCATGTAGCTATGAATGCGATGCAGTCTAAAGTGTTCCCCTTAGCAACAGTCTCGTAACCTGTCTATAGAGAGGGAAACTAAAGCAACTACTGCGTCATGTAGCTATGAATGCGATGCAGTCTAAAGTGTTGTCCTTAGCAACAGTCTCGTCACCTGTCTATAGAGAGGGAAACTAAAGCAACTACTGCGTCATGTAGCTATGAATGCGATGCAGTCTAAAGTGTTCCCCTTAGCAACAGTCTCGTAACCTGTCTATAGAGGGGGAAACTAAAGCAACTACTGCGTCATGTAGCTTTGAATGCGATGCAGTCTAAAGTGTTCCCCTTAGCAACAGTCTCGTAACCTGTCTATAGAGAGGGAAACTACAGCAACTACTGCGTCATGTAGCTATGAATGCGATGCAGTCTAAAGTGTTCCCCTTAGCAACAGTCTCGTAACCTGTCTATAGAGAGGGAAACTAAAGCAACTACTGCGTCATGTAGCTATGTATGCGATGCAGTCTAAAGTGTTCCCCTTAGCAACAGTCTCGTAACCTGTCTATAGAGAGGGAAACTAAAGCAACTACTGCGTCATGTAGCTATGAATGCGATGCAGTCTAAAGTGTTCCCCTTAGCAACAGTCTCGTAACCTGTCTATAGAGGGGGAAACTAAAGCAACTACTGCGTCATGTAGTTATGAATGCGATGCAGTCTAAAGTGTTCCCCTTAGCAACAGTCTCGTAACCTGTCTATAGAGAGGGAAACTAAAGCAACTACTGCGTCATGTAGCTATGAATGCGATGCAGTCTAAAGTGTTCCCCTTAGCAACAGTCTCGTAACCTGTCTATAGAGGGGGAAACTAAAGCAACTACTGCGTCATGTAGCTTTGAATGCGATGCAGTCTAAAGTGTTCCCCTTAGCAACAGTCTCGTAACCTGTCTATAGAGGGGGAAACTACAGCAACTACTGCGTCATGTAGCTATGAATGCGATGCAGTCTAAAGTGTTCCCCTTAGCAACAGTCTCGTAACCTGTCTATAGAGGGGGAAACTAAAGCAACTACTGCGTCATGTAGCTATGAATGCGATGCAGTCTAAAGTGTTCCCCTTAGCAACAGTCTCGTAACCTGTCTATAGAGAGGGAAACTAAAGCAACTACTGCGTCATGTAGCTATGAATGCGATGCAGTCTAAAGTGTTCCCCTTAGCAACAGTCTCGTAACCTGTCTATAGAGAGGGAAACTACAGCAACTACTGCGTCATGTAGCTATGAATGCGATGCAGTCTAAAGTGTTCCCCTTAGCAACAGTCTCGTAACCTGTCTATAGTGAGGGAAACTAAAGCAACTACTGCGTCATGTAGCTATGTATGCGATGCAGTCTAAAGTGTTCCCCTTAGCAACAGTCTCGTAACCTGTCTATAGAGGGGGAAACTACAGCAACTACTGCGTCATGTAGCTATGAATGTGATGCTGTCTAAAGTGTTCCCCTTAGCAACAGTCTCGTAACCTGTCTATAGAGAGGGAAACTAAAGCAACTACTGCGTCATGTAGCTATGAATGCGATGCAGTCTAAAGTGTTCCCCTTAGCAACAGTCTCGTAACCTGTCCATAGAGAGGGAAACTAAAGCAACTACTGCGTCATGTAGCTATGAATGCGATGCAGTCTTAAGTGTTCCCCTTAGCAACAGTCTCGTAACCTGTCTATAGAGGGGGAAACTAAAGCAACTACTGCGTCATGTAGCTATGAATGTGATGCAGTCTAAAGTGTTCCCCTTAGCAACAGTCTCGTAACCTGTCTATAGAGAGGGAAACTAAAGCAACTACTGCGTCATGTAGCTATGAATGCGATGCAGTCTAAAGTGTTCCCCTTAGCAACAGTCTCGTAATCTGTCTATAGAGTGGGAAACTACAGCAACTACTGCGTCATGTAGCTATGAATGCGATGCAGTCTAAAGTGTTCCCATTAGCAACATTCTCGTAACCTGTCTATAGAGAGGGAAACTAAAGCAACTACTGCGTCATGTAGCTATGAATGCGATGCAGTCTAAAGTGTTCCCCTTAGCAACAGTCTCGTAATCTGTCTATAGAGTGGGAAACTACAGCAACTACTGCGTATTGTAGCTATGAATGTGATGCAGTCTAAAGTGTTCCCCTTAGCAACAGTCTCGTAACCTGTCTATAGAGAGGGAAACTAAAGCAACTACTGCGTCATGTAGCTATGAATGCGATGCAGTCTAAAGTGTTCCCCTTAGCAACAGTCTCGTAACCTGTCTATAGAGAAGGAAACTAAAGCAACTACTGCGTCATGTAGCTATGAATGCGATGCAGTCTAAAGTGTTCCCCTTAGCAACAGTCTCGTAACCTGTCTATAGAGAGGGAAACTAAAGCAACTACTGCGTCATGTAGCTATGAATGCGAGGCAGTCTAAAGTGTTCCCCTTAGCAACAGTCTCGTAACCTGTCTATAGAGAGGGAAACTAAAGCTACTACTGCGTCATGTAGCTATGAATGCGATGCAGTCTAAAGTGTTCCCCTTAGCAACAGTCTCGTAACCTGTCTATAGAGAGGGAAACTAAAGCAACTACTGCGTCATGTAGCTATGAATGCGATGCAGGCTAAAGTGTTCCCCTTAGCAACAGTCTCGTAACCTATCAATAGAGAGGTAAACTTAAGCAACTACTGCGTCATGAAGCTATGAATGCGATGCAGTCTAAAGTGTTCCCCTTAGCAACAGTCTCGTAACCTGTCTATAGAGAGGGAAACTACAGCAACTACTGCGTCATGTAGCTATGAATGCGATGCAGTCTAAAGTGTTCCCCTTAGCAACAGTCTCGTAACCTGTCTATAGAGAGGGAAACTACAGCAACTACTGCGTCATGTAGCTATGAATGCGATGCTGTCTAAAGTGTTCCCCTTAGCAACAGTCTCGTAACCTGTCTATAGAGAGGGAAACTAAAGCAGTACTTCTGCATCTTGTAGCTATGAATGCGATGCAGTCTAAAGTGTTCCCCTTAGCAACAGTCTAGTAACCTGTCTATAGAGAGGGAAACTACAGCAACTACTGCGTCATGTAGCTATGAATGCGATGCTGTCTAAAGTGTTCCCCTTAGCAACAGTCTCGTAACCTGTCTATAGAGAGGGAAACTAAAGCAACTACTGCGTCATGTAGCTATGAATGCGATGCTGTCTAAAGTGTTCCCCTTAGCAACAGTCTCGTAACCTGTCTATAGAGAGGGAAACTAAAGCAACTACTGCGTCATGTAGCTATGAATGCGATGCAGTCTACAGTGTTTCCCTTAGCAACAGTCTCGTAACCTGTCTATAGAGAGGGAAACTAAAGCAACTACTGCGTCATGTAGCTATGAATGCGATGCAGTCTTAAGTGTTCCCCTTAGCAACAGTCTCGTAACCTGTCTATAGAGGGGGAAACTACAGCAACTACTGCGTCATGTAGCTATGAATGCGATGCAGTCTAAAGTGTTCCCCTTAGCAACAGTCTCGTAACCTGTCTATAGAGAGGGAAACTAAAGCAACTACTGCGTCATGTAGCTATGAATGCGATGCAGTCTAAAGTGTTCCCCTTAGCAACAGTCTCGTAACCTGTCTATAGAGAGGGAAACTAAAGCAACTACTGCGTCATGTAGCTATGAATGCGATGCAGTCTAATGTGTTCCCCTTAGCAACAGTCTCGTAACCTGTCTATAGAGGGGGAAACTAAAGCAACTACTGCGTCATGTAGCTATGAATGCGATGCAGTCTAAAGTGTTCCCCTTAGCAACAGTCTCGTAACCTGTCTATAGAGAGGGAAACTAAAGCAACTACTGCGTCATGTAGCTATGAATGCGATGCAGTCTAAAGTGTTCCCCTTAGCAACAGTCTCGTAACCTGTCTATAGAGGGGGAAACTAAAGCAACTACTGCGTCATCTAGCTATGAATGCGATGCAGTCTAAAGTGTTCCCCTTAGCAACAGTCTCGTAACCTGTCTATAGAGAGGGAAACTAAAGCAACTACTGCGTCATCTAGCTATGAATGCGATGCAGTATAAAGTGTTCCCCTTAGCAACAGTCTCGTAACCTGTCTATAGAGAGGGAAACTAAAGCAACTACTGCGTCATCTAGCTATGAATGCGATGCAATATAAAGTGTTCCCCTTAGCAACAGTCTCGTAACCTGTCTATAGAGAGGGAAACTATAGCAACTACTGCGTCATGTAGCTATGAATGCGATGCATTCTAAAGTGTTCCCCCTAGCAACAGTCTCGTAACCTGTCTATGGAGAGGGAAACTAAAGCAACTACTGCGTCATGTAGCTGTGAATGCGATGCAGTCTAAAGTGTTCCCCTTAGCAACAGTCTCGTAACCTGTCTATAGAGAGGGAAACTAAAGCAACTACTGCGTCATGTAGCTATGAATGCGATGCAGTCTAATGTGTTCCCCTTAGCAACAGTCTCGTAACCTGTCTATAGAGAGGGAAACTAAAGCAACTACTGCGTCATGTAGCTATGAATGCGATGCAGTCTAATGTGTTCCCCTTAGCAACAGTCTCGTAACCTGTCTATAGGGAGGGAAACTAAAGCAACTACTGCGTCATGTAGCTATGAATGCGATGCAGTCTAAAGTGTTCCCCTTAGCAACAGTCTCGTAACCTGTCTATAGAGGGGGAAACTAAAGCAACTACTGCATCATGTAGCTATGAATGCGATGCAGTCTAAAGTGTTCCCATTAGCAACAGTCTCGTAACCTGTCTATAGAGAGGGAAACTAAAGCAACTACTGCGTCATGTAGCTATGAATGCGATGCAGTCTAAAGTGTTCCCCTTAGCAACAGTCTCGTAACCTGTCTATAGAGAGGGAAACTAAAGCAACTACTGCGTCATGTAGCTATGAATGCGATGCAGTCTAAAGTGTTCCCCTTAGCAACAGTCTCGTAACCTGTCTATAGAGAGGGAAACTAAAGCAACTACTGCGTCATGTAGCTATGAATGCGATGCAGTCTAAAGTGTTCCCCTTAGCAACAGTCTCGTAACCTGTCTATAGAGAGGGAAACTAAAGCAACTACTGCGTCATGTAGTTATGAATGCGATGCAGTCTAAAGTGTTCCCCTTAGCAACAGTCTCGTAACCTGTCTATAGAGAGGGAAACTAAAGCAACTACTGCGTCATGTAGCTATGAATGCGATGCAGTCTAAAGTGTTCCCCTTAGCAACAGTCTCGTAACCTGTCTATAGAGGGGGAAACTAAAGCAACTACTGCGTCATGTAGCTTTGAATGCGATGCAGTCTAAAGTGTTCCCCTTAGCAACAGTCTCGTAACCTGTCTATAGAGGGGGAAACTACAGCAACTACTGCGTCATGTAGCTATGAATGCGATGCAGTCTAAAGTGTTCCCCTTAGCAACAGTCTCGTAACCTGTCTATAGAGGGGGAAACTAAAGCAACTACTGCGTCATGTAGCTATGAATGCGATGCAGTCTAAAGTGTTCCCCTTAGCAACAGTCTCGTAACCTGTCTATAGAGAGGGAAACTAAAGCAACTACTGCGTCATGTAGCTATGAATGCGATGCAGTCTAAAGTGTTCCCCTTAGCAACAGTCTCGTAACCTGTCTATAGAGAGGGAAACTACAGCAACTACTGCGTCATGTAGCTATGAATGCGATGCAGTCTAAAGTGTTCCCCTTAGCAACAGTCTCGTAACCTGTCTATAGTGAGGGAAACTAAAGCAACTACTGCGTCATGTAGCTATGTATGCGATGCAGTCTAAAGTGTTCCCCTTAGCAACAGTCTCGTAACCTGTCTATAGAGGGGGAAACTACAGCAACTACTGCGTCATGTAGCTATGAATGTGATGCTGTCTAAAGTGTTCCCCTTAGCAACAGTCTCGTAACCTGTCTATAGAGAGGGAAACTAAAGCAACTACTGCGTCATGTAGCTATGAATGCGATGCAGTCTAAAGTGTTCCCCTTAGCAACAGTCTCGTAACCTGTCCATAGAGAGGGAAACTAAAGCAACTACTGCGTCATGTAGCTATGAATGCGATGCAGTCTTAAGTGTTCCCCTTAGCAACAGTCTCGTAACCTGTCTATAGAGGGGGAAACTAAAGCAACTACTGCGTCATGTAGCTATGAATGTGATGCAGTCTAAAGTGTTCCCCTTAGCAACAGTCTCGTAACCTGTCTATAGAGAGGGAAACTAAAGCAACTACTGCGTCATGTAGCTATGAATGCGATGCAGTCTAAAGTGTTCCCCTTAGCAACAGTCTCGTAATCTGTCTATAGAGTGGGAAACTACAGCAACTACTGCGTCATGTAGCTATGAATGCGATGCAGTCTAAAGTGTTCCCCTTAGCAACATTCTCGTAACCTGTCTATAGAGAGGGAAACTAAAGCAACTACTGCGTCATGTAGCTATGAATGCGATGCAGTCTAAAGTGTTCCCCTTAGCAACAGTCTCGTAATCTGTCTATAGAGTGGGAAACTACAGCAACTACTGCGTATTGTAGCTATGAATGTGATGCAGTCTAAAGTGTTCCCCTTAGCAACAGTCTCGTAACCTGTCTATAGAGAGGGAAACTAAAGCAACTACTGCGTCATGTAGCTATGAATGCGATGCAGTCTAAAGTGTTCCCCTTAGCAACAGTCTCGTAACCTGTCTATAGAGAAGGAAACTAAAGCAACTACTGCGTCATGTAGCTATGAATGCGATGCAGTCTAAAGTGTTCCCCTTAGCAACAGTCTCGTAACCTGTCTATAGAGAGGGAAACTAAAGCAACTACTGCGTCATGTAGCTATGAATGCGAGGCAGTCTAAAGTGTTCCCCTTAGCAACAGTCTCGTAACCTGTCTATAGAGAGGGAAACTAAAGCTACTACTGCGTCATGTAGCTATGAATGCGATGCAGTCTAAAGTGTTCCCCTTAGCAACAGTCTCGTAACCTGTCTATAGAGAGGGAAACTAAAGCAACTACTGCGTCATGTAGCTATGAATGCGATGCAGGCTAAAGTGTTCCCCTTAGCAACAGTCTCGTAACCTATCAATAGAGAGGTAAACTTAAGCAACTACTGCGTCATGAAGCTATGAATGCGATGCAGTCTAAAGTGTTCCCCTTAGCAACAGTCTCGTAACCTGTCTATAGAGAGGGAAACTACAGCAACTACTGCGTCATGTAGCTATGAATGCGATGCAGTCTAAAGTGTTCCCCTTAGCAACAGTCTCGTAACCTGTCTATAGAGAGGGAAACTACAGCAACTACTGCGTCATGTAGCTATGAATGCGATGCTGTCTAAAGTGTTCCCCTTAGCAACAGTCTCGTAACCTGTCTATAGAGAGGGAAACTAAAGCAGTACTTCTGCATCTTGTAGCTATGAATGCGATGCAGTCTAAAGTGTTCCCCTTAGCAACAGTCTAGTAACCTGTCTATAGAGAGGGAAACTACAGCAACTACTGCGTCATGTAGCTATGAATGCGATGCTGTCTAAAGTGTTCCCCTTAGCAACAGTCTCGTAACCTGTCTATAGAGAGGGAAACTAAAGCAACTACTGCGTCATGTAGCTATGAATGCGATGCTGTCTAAAGTGTTCCCCTTAGCAACAGTCTCGTAACCTGTCTATAGAGAGGGAAACTAAAGCAACTACTGCGTCATGTAGCTATGAATGCGATGCAGTCTACAGTGTTTCCCTTAGCAACAGTCTCGTAACCTGTCTATAGAGAGGGAAACTAAAGCAACTACTGCGTCATGTAGCTATGAATGCGATGCAGTCTTAAGTGTTCCCCTTAGCAACAGTCTCGTAACCTGTCTATAGAGGGGGAAACTACAGCAACTACTGCGTCATGTAGCTATGAATGCGATGCAGTCTAAAGTGTTCCCCTTAGCAACAGTCTCGTAACCTGTCTATAGAGAGGGAAACTAAAGCAACTACTGCGTCATGTAGCTATGAATGCGATGCAGTCTAAAGTGTTCCCCTTAGCAACAGTCTCGTAACCTGTCTATAGAGAGGGAAACTAAAGCAACTACTGCGTCATGTAGCTATGAATGCGATGCAGTCTAATGTGTTCCCCTTAGCAACAGTCTCGTAACCTGTCTATAGAGGGGGAAACTAAAGCAACTACTGCGTCATGTAGCTATGAATGCGATGCAGTCTAAAGTGTTCCCCTTAGCAACAGTCTCGTAACCTGTCTATAGAGAGGGAAACTAAAGCAACTACTGCGTCATGTAGCTATGAATGCGATGCAGTCTAAAGTGTTCCCCTTAGCAACAGTCTCGTAACCTGTCTATAGAGGGGGAAACTAAAGCAACTACTGCGTCATCTAGCTATGAATGCGATGCAGTCTAAAGTGTTCCCCTTAGCAACAGTCTCGTAACCTGTCTATAGAGAGGGAAACTAAAGCAACTACTGCGTCATCTAGCTATGAATGCGATGCAGTATAAAGTGTTCCCCTTAGCAACAGTCTCGTAACCTGTCTATAGAGAGGGAAACTAAAGCAACTACTGCGTCATCTAGCTATGAATGCGATGCAATATAAAGTGTTCCCCTTAGCAACAGTCTCGTAACCTGTCTATAGAGAGGGAAACTATAGCAACTACTGCGTCATGTAGCTATGAATGCGATGCATTCTAAAGTGTTCCCCCTAGCAACAGTCTCGTAACCTGTCTATGGAGAGGGAAACTAAAGCAACTACTGCGTCATGTAGCTGTGAATGCGATGCAGTCTAAAGTGTTCCCCTTAGCAACAGTCTCGTAACCTGTCTATAGAGAGGGAAACTAAAGCAACTACTGCGTCATGTAGCTATGAATGCGATGCAGTCTAATGTGTTCCCCTTAGCAACAGTCTCGTAACCTGTCTATAGAGAGGGAAACTAAAGCAACTACTGCGTCATGTAGCTATGAATGCGATGCAGTCTAATGTGTTCCCCTTAGCAACAGTCTCGTAACCTGTCTATAGGGAGGGAAACTAAAGCAACTACTGCGTCATGTAGCTATGAATGCGATGCAGTCTAAAGTGTTCCCCTTAGCAACAGTCTCGTAACCTGTCTATAGAGGGGGAAACTAAAGCAACTACTGCATCATGTAGCTATGAATGCGATGCAGTCTAAAGTGTTCCCATTAGCAACAGTCTCGTAACCTGTCTATAGAGAGGGAAACTAAAGCAACTACTGCGTCATGTAGCTATGAATGCGATGCAGTCTAAAGTGTTCCCCTTAGCAACAGTCTCGTAACCTGTCTATAGAGAGGGAAACTAAAGCAACTACTGCGTCATGTAGCTATGAATGCGATGCAGTCTAAAGTGTTCCCCTTAGCAACAGTCTCGTAACCTGTCTATAGAGAGGGAAACTAAAGCAACTACTGCGTCATGTAGCTATGAATGCGATGCAGTCTAAAGTGTTCCCCTTAGCAACAGTCTCGTAACCTGTCTATAGAGAGGGAAACTAAAGCAACTACTGCGTCATGTAGCTGTGAATGCGATGCAGTCTAAAGTGTTCCCCTTAGCAACAGTCTCGTAACCTGTCTATAGAGAGGGAAACTAAAGCAACTACTGCGTCATGTAGCTATGAATGCGATGCAGTCTAAAGTGTTCCCCTTAGCAACAGTCTCGTAACCTGTCTATAGAGAGGGAAACTAAAGCAACTACTGCGTCATGTAGCTATGAATGCGATGCAGTCTAAAGTGTTCCCCTTAGCAACAGTCTCGTAACCTGTCTATAGAGAGGGAAACTAAAGCAACTACTGCGTCATGTAGCTATGAATGCGATGCAGTATAAAGTGTTCCCTTAGCAACAGTCTCGTAACCTGTCTATAGAGAGGGAAACTAAAGCAACTACTGCGTCATGTAGCTATGAATGCGATGCAGTCTAAAGTGTTCCCCTTAGCAACAGTCTCGTAACCTGTCTATAGAGGGGGAAACTAAAGCAACTACTGCGTCATGTAGCTATGAATGCGATGCAGTCTAAAGTGTTCCCCTTAGCAACAGTCTCGTAACCTGTCTATAGAGAGGGAAACTAAAGCAACTACTGCGTCATGTAGCTATGAATGCGATGCAGTCTAAAGTGTTCCCCTTAGCAACAGTCTCGTAACCTGTCTATAGAGAGGGAAACTAAAGCAACTACTGCGTCATGTAGCTATGAATGCGATGCAGTCTAAAGTGTTCCCCTTAGCAACAGTCTCGTAACCTGTCTATAGAGTGGGAAACTAAAGCAACTACTGCGTCATGTAGCTATGAATGCGATGCAGTATAAAGTGTTCCCTTAGCAACAGTCTCGTAACCTGTCTATAGAGAGGGAAACTAAAGCAACTACTGCGTCATGTAGCTATGAATGCGATGCAGTCTAAAGTGTTCCCCTTAGCAACAGTCTCGTAACCTGTCTATAGAGAGGGAAACTAAAGCAACTACTGCGTCATGTAGCTATGAATGCGATGCAGTCTAAAGTGTTCCCCTTAGCAACAGTCTCGTAACCTGTCTATAGAGAGGGAAACTAAAGCAAGTACTGCGTCATGTAGCTATGAACTGCGTGGGCTTGTGTAAGAGCTCCCGTCTATAAGGGGCCACGCTCGGAGACTGTAAGACCGAGCTGACGGGATTATTACCCGGTATGGGAGATACTGTAAACTGGAGACTTAAAGTGACTGATTTATCTATCAGTGCACCTCCTACAATAATGTTATAGTGGTAATAGAATCTTTCGAGCACACCTGAACCCCTAGTGATTATAGTTCTGACGTCACAGGTACACGACGCACACGCACACGCACACGCACACGCACACGCACACGCACACGCACACGCACACGCACACGCACACGCACACGCACACGCACACGCACACGCACACGCACACGCACACGCACACGCACACGCACACGCACACGCACACGCACACGCACACGCACACGCACACGCACACGCACACGCACACGCACACGCACACGCACACGCACACGCACACGCACACGCACACGCACACGCACACGCACACGCACACGCACACGCACACGCACACGCACACGCACACGCACACGCACACGCACACGCACACGCACACGCACACGCACACGCACACGCACACGCACACGCACACGCACACGCACACGCACACGCACACGCACACGCACACGCACACGCACACGCACACGCACACGCACACGCACACGCACACGCACACGCACACGCACACGCACACGCACACGCACACGCACACGCACACGCACACGCACACGCACACGCACACGCACACGCACACGCACACGCACACGCACACGCACACGCACACGCACACGCACACGCACACGCACACGCACACGCTGACGCACACGCACACGCACACGCACACGCACACGCACACGCACACGCACACGCACACGCACACGCACACGCACACGCACACGCACACGCACACGCACACGCACACGCACACGCACACGCACACGCACACGCACACGCACACGCACACGCACACGCACACGCACACGCACATACGCTCTTTATAGTGAGTTACAAACGCACATATGCTGGTCTTTTGAATTGCCACTTTGATGCATTTTTTGATATTTTAAATACTGTGTCAATAGCTTCGTTTGCCTGTCTTGCACTGGATCGTCCCCTGGCTGGTGTAACAAATCGTTTTTCACGAACTTAATAGTTGGTGTAAAAATCTCCGGCACCAGCTACACTATAGAGTAAGTTTTCGAACGCCATACAGATATTTACACTATACTTACACGGGTACAATAGAAGTACTTCCTACACTGACACACTTGTGTAAAGTAGGACAGGCGAACGAAGCTATAGATAATGTTATAGTGAAGTGACGTATGTGACAATACCAACTTAAATCTAGTTACATCTCGTTCTCTATCTTCGATATAGTAGTGATACTATCAGCGTGTCTGTTAGCAGACGTTGTCAGGGCGCATTCCAAGCACGGCTAGTCCACACTGTAGCTGCGTTCACGAATCCATTCTATACTAATCTCACTCAGCCAACAGTAATCCAAATGTTCCAATATTCTTACTGGATTGCTTCTTAAATGTTCCAGAATCAATCTTTGGGTAATAGTTCGATTCTATTGGATATTAGCAAGATAAGATAAGAAGCAAAACAAATCACATCAGTGTCCCTTTATGTCCTGACGTCACGGCAGGTAGACCGACATTACTTGTGAGATGAATGCAATGAGGCTGTCTCGACCGACAGTTCGGAGCCCCGATATCTCACGGTTATGCTATGTTCAAAAGGTAAACCAAAAAAAGTGATCCCCTAGACTCTAGAGTCTAAAGAATGTAATGCTCTTTCTTATAAGTGTATCCCTGTTCCAATAAACATTTCCGCGTTTCAAATTACCAAACTTAACCTTTGTAATGTGTTGTTGCAACCATAGGCGCCGACTACGGGGGGGCTTGAGGTCTAGCGCCCCCCCTGACAAATCCCAGGGGGGGCTGAGCCCCCCCTGAGATTTGAAGTTTGTACTTTTTTGTTTGAAGGCAAAGTTCATTATAACAATAATAAAAATAAATAAAAACGTTTTAGTCATCAGGTCAAATTCCCTCAATTTAAATTAAATTTTTTGTTATTGTTTTTCTGAATTTAAATTTAAAAAATATTGTGATTTCTAGCTTGAAATATCAGATACTTGCAGTCTAGAACGTTCTCAGGTATCAAAAACCAAAAGCAAATTAGGTTTAAGTATTTAAAAAACTGATATTGAAGGCAATCTTGTAGAATCCCTTACTTACTCCCAACTTCCTAAGCCCCAAAATTAATTACTAAATAATTCTCGTCATCGTTCTAATTTTTGCTGGTTGTTTTTTGGTTTTTGCACTACAAAAACTACAGTATTTCGGTATTGCATTCAGTACGGTATTTTTTTCTGAAACGCTCAGAACGCGCTCTAAAGGCCTGATTTTTTTAAATTTTGCCTGCGGCGCTATTATTGGGGGCCTATGCCCCCCAAACCACCCGTGTTTTTTCTCCTCGATAGATAATATGATATGAATCATAATAATATGAATATGAATTATAATAATATTAATATGAATTTTGAAATATGGTAACCCTAGTTTTTATGCGAGTCCTTTCTGAGCCCCCCCTGAAATGTTAACAAGTCGGCGCCTATGGTTGCAACACAACTTACACAATTTAAAGGACTAGTCAGGTGATAAACTAAAAAATGACCAATGAGTCATAAGTGCATGAAATTCAGTTATGTGTAAAATAAAATTGATATAGGTTGCTTCAATGCAAGAAAAAAAATAGTGAACATTTAGCTATTCTATAAGATTCACTTCTTCTATAAGATTCACTTCGCAAGCTCTGCTGCATTTTCCTTCTAAAGCGTAGTACACCTGTATCGGTTCTGAGCTCGCTAACGGCTGCCTGATGGACAGAGCACTTATTGTGTAATACGAGTCCAGCCAGCGCTCCGCAAAACACTCGGCGACTGCGGACAGTACCGCTCAAAACAGATTGCAACTTTTCTTCACATCAAGTCACAAGAAAATTAATTGCAGGGCATTTTGTAGAAGTACACGTTCGTATTAAGAAGCATGTTATCGGTAGGAAAACGGATCGATTTTTGATAAGTGCCCTACTTTAGCGGTGGTTTTACTATCTCGAGGCAACATTTTTTTCATATGGGAATTACCACGAGAAGAGTTGCTATTGCTACTTGGTAGCAACAAGCCAAAAAATCTCGTTTTCTTTAATTTTTTAACCGCCTGCTTTTAAAGTATGGTATCTTTTAGTCACGTTTTCCATATTTGAGGGTGGACATATACAAATGGTAGTTTTTTAGTTTTTCATCTGACTAACCCGTTATTTAGTTAGCCTCAACTAAATCAATAACTCAATAAGTAGTCAATAAAATTAAACAAATCAAAATATTATTTAATGTTATTAAATTCTCTAGGGGAAGACATATTTTGTTTAATTTTTAACAGTTTTAAAACATTTTTAACAGTTTTAACCGCCAGATATCGGGGGAGCGACCGTCTCTTCTGAGAATGTTACAGCTTGCATAGCTTGATACGGCTTGGCTATATATATCGACGCGTTCGAGGTATCGTTCTTCGGGCTGCGCTGATTAATCGTTGCGAGTGACCGGCATCGATTAGCTGAGTAAATCAATCACCGCGAGGCATAAGCACGTGGCCAATTAGGGGGGGGGGGGGCTGCCCTCGCGCTGGATGGGGGGGGGGGGGGGTCACACTCTGACGCGGGGGGCAGTAAGTGGGCTTGTTATCGTGCTTGTGAACTTCGCTCGGGCTCGGGGTGGACCGCGGTTTATTTTCAATCAATGTATTTTGATATTGTTTTTATTAAATTATGTTTTGATTAAAATTAGTATATGTAATTTGAAAATAAATATTTAAAGCAATGAGCAATGAATTTACACGTTGATTAGTAAATGTACCTGTAATAAATGCATATTCGTTTTACTAGTATATGAATTATTGTTTACTAAACGATTATTGATTATTATGGCTGTAAGTAATGTTATAACACAATAATAAATAATATAAATTATTATTATTAAAATTAAAGTAGAAAGTGGAGAATTTAAGTAATATCATTGTAGACATTCCAAGCGGTGTGTATATATAGGCCTATATTCCAAACTCCTGAAAGTACGAAATAAGCAACAGCTGTATTATTAATAGAAAATAATTTATAATAAATGTATTAATTCATTGATTCATTCATTAACTGGTTACATAAATAACAATACACAGCAATACCATATTTGAAATTTTGTTAATTCATTAATCAGCCAATCATCAACACAAAATCTCGACTTTGATTCACTTTTCCAATGTCCTGAAACATCCTCAATATAACAATAAAAACATATTACCCTAAAACTCAAGTGTTAAAGTTAAAAATCCCACCCCGAACACATTCATGTCAGATTGAGTAACGTTCTGTGGACATTACTGAGCAGAATGTCCCACCCAAACATCATCATCACCTCAGCAGCCGCATAACATAACATATCACTGTGCAATGATGCACCGCACACTTGTTAGACCGTTAGAACGTGCAAACACTGCAAAGGAACCCTGCGTGCCGGCGTATGTGGGTGGGTGGAAACCTTGCAGTAAATCCAGCGCCAGAACTTCCCTCGCGGCGACTACACTAAATAAGCCGTTGCCGATTTGTGGAAAACACAGCAGGAGGGAAAATTTGATTTACGCCCTGGAAGAAAATAAAAAAACACACCATAGCCAACTGTTGATTGTTTTCCATGAGAAGTTGGTGCATGCATAGCACACATATCTATCTAGTGAATAGTGATACCGATGTTGAGCTCATTGAAAAGTGTATGTTTAACAGGAAATAGAGAATCCTTGCAAGAAATTAAGAAAGTGTTTGTGCTTTTGGTTATATTCACGTGACGTCACAATGAAATATTTGAGGCCAAAATGCACATTGGCTTTGGAGCTGTCAATAACAGAAAGCCAACGGTTTAGCCGCGGTCGCTTAGCCGGTTCCCATACGAACACCGAAGTTAAGCAACCTCGGGCTAGGTCAGGAGGTGGATGGGTGACCACTCACCTCTGAAACACTAGTTACCGTTGGTTAGAGCAGATTGGAGGGTTCGAAAGCTTGTGTAACAGCTTCGTTCTTCTCGTCAACTGCTTGGCAGTTCAGGTTAGTGGAGGAACCTATATGACTGGTCAAAGTTACACCGTCCTTTCGGATGGGACGTAAAGCCGATGGTCTTCTTGGAACTTTTCGACAGGAGTAGGCTACATGCCGGTACCAGGCTTCCCCTCCTCCCTTCCTCATTATCATTCATCAATCATCACTCATCAGACTAAAGAGGGCATTGTGCCCTACACTGGCCTTAGTTACAATAAAATAAAATAAAATAAATAACAGAAGAATATGCTTACCACGATAAATGTATATCCCCTGATACGTTTACGAGAATGATTGTGTACCATTGTAAACCACAATAATAGTGGTCGAGCAAAGAGAGTTTTCCTACGTTGTTTTCCAGTAATAATAGCAAACCAAATTTATGGAATAGTTGAACTTCAACTAAACTTCATGGCCGTGTTAATACTGACTACCTTATCACTTACCTTTGCCTTCATGTACCCGGCCGGACAACACGCCTAAATAACCTGTTTCATATACCAAACTGCCGCACCAACCTAGAGAGACGCTCCATCTTCACACGCCTTCCGTCTTTATATAACGCTCTTCCTGGCTCTGTGGACATCACATCCAGTCCTCATTCTTTTTATGCTTCATTTTTTCCTCATCTACCTGTAAATTTCTGATGTGCATTGTCTATTGTTTATTGTTTTTAATTGTCCCTTTTACTGATGACAACATTGTCGTATTGTTATGTGTATTGTTACTGTGTAGAATTTTGTTTTTGTTTTGTTTGGTGGTCCCGCTTGTTGTCATAAAATGCTGTAGTGTCCATGTACTGTAAATAAATAGTAATAATAAAAAATAAAAAAAACAATCTGATCCATTGTAACAAAACAGCGGCCTTATTCTCCATTCCAGAACACGTCAAGTTGGGGCGAGTTTACTATTTGCAGATGTGGCACGGTGAATGAAATGTGTAAACTAGTGTAGTGTACTACCTCCTAACTCTCTGAATAAAATTTACTACCAATCAGAAACACATGTCATTTTGGCAACCGGTATGTCCGCCATGAGAACTATATGTATAGCAACCTACACCCTATTATAGCTTCATTTTAAGTATAGCCTACCTACCCATGTTTGGTGGTGACAGTAAATCTTGTTGAAATCAAACGGTACATATGAATTATGACAAAATACGTCACTTTCTTTTTTGAGGGGTAAATTGTTCACTCTGTAAGCGGTAACGACATAGATCGATGTCGAACGAGACTAATTGAACCAGTGTTTAAGTATTATTCCTATTGATCTATTAGCATCTCGCACGTTCGACAATGATATTATTCTTCTTCGACGTCTTCCGCATAATTTCTGTAGATAATTTCCGGCCCTCTTTGCGACAAACTCTGCTCACTCCCCCTCATTTCCTTTCTTACCCCCCCCCGCCCCCACCCCTCCACCCCCCTTCATTCATCGTCGAGATTTAAAAACGTTCCACCCACTCATTTGAGAGGGGTCATGGAGGGGGGGGGGAGGGAGGGATGGTCTGACTCCCTTCTCTGTGACAGATATGACATCATCGTTCACATCAATAAAATCATAAAACCCTATTCCGAACCGGGAATCGAACCCTGGATATCCTTGACGTTGACATGAGAAATAATAACGAAGACTGTCCATACATGATGTCACACAATTCGGACCAACTAAAACACCTTCCTCTATCTTTTTATAGTTAGTCGCAAGAATTAAAAGCCCCCTCTCCCCCCCCCCCCTCTCACACACACACAAAACAAAACCGTATTGAAAAGCACGAAATGGAACAATATTTGTGACAAAACCAAGATATTTTTCTGCAAAAATTAAATGTGTTTAATTTATAGTTAATTATAATAAGATATGTAAGTTAGTAGTTAATAGTTAGTTGATGTTAAATTAGATTATATTATTCATATTTCGTAGTGATACATTAAAATGCTAGAGTACAGAAAGGTAGGAAGGGAAAAACACGCACAAGGTATATCTTAAGAGCCAGCCATAAATCTTTTATGATGTAGGCCTAAAAAGTAAATAAATAAAATGTATAAATAAAAAAGCCGGTAACACTTTTAGTTCACTTATTTTTTAAATGAGACAAAACATTCAATCGAAATGTGGACGTCTCTTTAACCATGCTCCCCCAATCATGGAAGTCTTTTACGGGCAGCTCCGCACCACTTGACTGATTGACTGATATTCGGGTTTAGGTCCCATATTTTTGCAACATGGCTAAGTATTAGATAATCGGCAACACCACACAAAACCTAACCCACCTACAGTGGTAACGTCACCTGCTTCGCGTCACGTGACACCTCTCCCACGTGATCTGCTATCACGTGACGCAGGTCATTCACAGCCAGACACATTAACGTGAATATTATTCACTATCTCACGTGACCCAGATAGTCGTACGAACCTGCGCCAACACAGAATGTTTGCTAGTTTTGCAACGCTCGTTATGTCATGGTAATAAAATGTATTATGTGGGCTATTAAACTAACATCATTTGGAGAGATGTTTTCTGGTCTTATATTTGTTTTGAAATGTTTGCGAATCAAGATTGTGTAATTTTTAGTCATTTTCCTGGTACGGTGGTATTTAATTTGTATGCTTCAAGGGGTGTGGAACGGATATTCAAATAGTTGCCCTTTATCATATTTTATTTAATATCATTCTCTTTGTTACGTTAATTTTATTTATTTACTTTACTTAAGTTATTCATTTGTGACTTGATTTTATTTCTTCATGAATTTCTTAATAGTTATATATTCGAAATTACGATGCTATTATAGTGGATCTATGATATTATATACACACTCGGTCAAAACCAGTGTTAAGTCATATTTTTTCAAGTATTTACGTTTGTTAGTAGTTTTCTTGAGCGACAATCATAATAAATATTATTATCCCCAACTGAAAATCAGTTGTTGTATAACTGAGAGACTATAGACAATAATTACCATTTTTAAATTTATTTATTCATTTTCATGTTTAACTCATTTAGGTTAACTAAGTCATTTTTCACACTCTTCAGTTTCTTGAATCACTTCCTAGTCTATGGTAAGGTAAGGTAAAGTAAGCAGCATCTTGTCCGGCCTAGGAATGCAGGCAGGTCCCCGCACAACCTTACCTAGTATGCTAATAAGACTCAGTTAAGCCGCCGCGTCTTACCTAATAATTGCTCTATTGACTACAGCTTGTACGGTGTAATCCTCTAAACCTGCGCTGTCACTGCTCGCATACTGAATAGCGCCGAGCCCGGGTATATGGGTGCATGGGTCGAACACTGTGGCCACATCTAGTTGACTGTGGACACATTCAGTGGGGTGGTATGAGTTGCTCTATTGACTACAGCTTGTACGGTGTAATCCTCTAAACCTGCGCTGTCACTGCTCGCATACTGAATAGCACCGAGCCCGGGTATATGGGTGCATGGGTCGAACACTGTGGGCACATCTAGTTGACTGTGGACCCCCACACATTCAGTGAGGCGGTATGAGTTGCTCTATTGACTACAGCTTGTACGGTGTAATCCTCTAAACCTGCGCTGTCACTGCTCGCATACTAAATAGCGCCTAGCCCGGGTATTTGGGTGCATGGGTCGAACACTGTGGGCACATCTAGTTGACTGTGGACCCCCACACATTCAGTGAGGCGGTATGAGTTGCTCTATTGACTACAGCTTGTACGGTGTAATCCTCTAAACCTGCGCTGTCACTGCTCGCATACTAAATAGCGCCTAGCCCGGGTATTTGGGTGCATGGGTCGAACACTGTGGGCACATCTAGTTGACTGTGGACCCCCACACATTCAGTGAGGCGGTATGAGTTGCTCTATTGACTACAGCTTGTACGGTGTAATCCTCTAAACCTGCGCTGTCACTGCTCGCATACTAAATAGCGCCTAGCCCGGGTATTTGGGTGCATGGGTCGAACACTGTGGGCACATCTAGTTGACTGTGGACCCCCACACATTCAGTGAGGCGGTATGAGTTGCTCTATTGACTACAGCTTGTACGGTGTAATCCTCTAAACCTGCGCTGTCACTGCTCGCATACTGAATAGCGCCGAGCCCGGGTATATGGGTGCATGGGTCGAACACTGTGGGCACATCTAGTTGACTGTGGACCCCCACACATTCAGTGGGGCGCTAGAGTTGCTCTATTGACTACAGCTTGTACGGTGTAATCCTCTAAACCTGCGCTGTCACTGCTCGCATACTGAATAGCGCCGAGCCCGGGTATATGGGTGCATGGGTCGAACACTGTGGGCACATCTAGTTGACTGTGGACCCCCACACATTCAGTGGGGCGGTATGAGTTGCTCTATTGACTACAGCTTGTACGGTGTAATCCTCTAAACCTGCGCTGTCACTGCTCGCATACTGAATAGCGCCGAGCCCGGGTATATGGGTGCATGGGTCGAACACTGTGGGCACATCTAGTTGACTGTGGACCCCCACACATTCAGTGGGGCGCTAGAGTTGCTCTATTGACTACAGCTTGTACGGTGTAATCCTCTAAACCTGCGCTGTCACTGCTCGCATACTGAATAGCACCGAGCCCGGGTATATGGGTGCATGGGTCGAACACTGTGGGCACATCTAGTTGACTGTGGACCCCCACACATTCAGTGGACGGTCCACTTAAAGTGGGGCGGTATGAGCTGGTATGCATACCGTCACTAAAAATACCGACGGTATGTCACACCGGTTTTATTTGTATCGATATTATGCAAATTGACGAATTATGTGTTAAACGTTTTGTTGTATTTTGTGTCTCCAGTCCACAGGCAACGATGAATCTGTACTCGCTGCATGGTCTAATATGATTAGACCATCCTCGCTGTCTGATGTTATATTAGACCATGCCCTCGCTGCATGGTCTAATATGATTAGAACATCCTCGCTGTGTGATGTTATATTATTAGACCATGTCCTCTGCATGGTCTAATATGATTAGACCATCCTCGCTGTGTGATGTTATATTATAAGACCATGTCCTCTGCATGGTCTAATATGATTAGACCATCCTCGCTGCATGATGTTATATTATTAGACCATGTCCTCGCTGCATGGTCTAATATAATTAGATTATGTCCTCGCTGTATTCGTAACACAAAATGAGATGACAACAACAAAGCATTATGTAATATTCTATATTGTCAATAATAACCTGATCTCCATTGTCAATCCCTTTGTATTACGTTTAGGTGTTACACAACCGTGTAGGCTATAGAAACAACGATACTGTCACATCGCATCACACAGGGATATGTGAGAACCTACATCGTCGTCTTTGTGTAACAAAGGAAGTAATATTGCGTCGTTGAGCGCGTCAACAACGGTCAGATAAGCCGGGTTACGCGTCCGATGGGTATTTAGATATGAAAGACTGACAGAAATGAGGAAATAATAAGGAAAATGTGTGACAAATCGTCCACGGATTGATAATATCAAAAGAAAAACTGAAACATGCAACAAACGAACCATCTGGTGTCTCTTCAACGATGCCCTCGGAAGCTCTTCCGATAACACTAGCATTGGTTTAAATGGTTAAGCGATTAGCCTACTTTTTGCAGCACCCCCACTAAATATTTCACGAGCCGCCACTGCATCTCCATCTTAGATTTTCTTTGCATTTTAGTATTTATGAAGGTAATTAAAACAAAAACAATTATTTTATTTTTCTTCTAAGATCTTCGGCAAGATTTGTTAATTACTACATACCTTAGCGTATTTTCCAAGAGGGCGTACTGTGTGGAGGGGAAACTATAAAGATGATATTATATAATTATGTGTACGGACGTTATTACCAACCAAAATTATGGTTTCCATTTAACATTTTTGAAATTCTTGCATGTTTCAATATATATTTCTAAAAAATGTAATATTCTTCTACGTTTCAATTACACATTTTTTGGATGTTTTCCCTTTATTATACATTATATTAACTTCACGGTTAAAAACAGTATTTAATAATGAATAGCGTAGATGGAGAAAATCAATGTTTAAGGCTACTCTGATATTTATCAAAACGCGACCAAGGTGAAGTTTTTCAAATGAAATTGAATTTATTAAACTGTCTTTAAAACCGTCCACCAAAATGTATAATTTAGCACATGGGCGAGTGAGAAACAGATACACACAATAACAATCTTATGTCACGCCTTAATTTTTAGTAAAAGTGGACTAGACTAAAACAAAAAGTAAAACAAATTATACATCAGGCCTGGAATTTTGGATAAATATTTAGTTAAAAAACAAGCTAGTAGCCTCTTATTTTCAAAGTTCATAATACCGGGCCTTAGTTTTACATCGAGACGTGCTATTTAGTATTGCACGTATTTATTTGTATTTGTATTTATTTTTATTTACATATTTAGTATTCTACACAGTTTTTGAGCCCTGATTACAACTTTTCAACTCGACAGCATAGGAAAGTTTACTGAGTTTTTTGTTCAGGATGAACTGTGTGAACACAAACGTAGTTGCTGGCGATGATTTGCAAGGTGTGGACATCTAAGGTGTTGGCACTGCTATATAGTGTCGCGGTCACCCACCTCTCACCTGTCACCCACATTACTGGCACAGTACAGGCTTGGCTGTCGGCCGAGAGCTGCTCACACACAGAACGTAGTTGCTGGCGATGACTTGCAAGGTGAGGACATCTAACTAAGGTGTTGGCACTGCTATACAGTGTCGCGGTCACCCACCTCTCACCGGTCACCCACATTACTGGCACAGTACAGGCTTGGCTGTCGGCCGAGAGCTGCTCACCCACATTACTGGCACAGTACAGGCTTGGCTGTCGGCCGAGAGCTGCTTCAAACAGAACGTAGTTGCTGGCGATGACTTGCGAGGTGAGGACATCTAAGGTGTTGGCACTGCTATACAGTGTCGCGGTCACCCACCTCTCACCGGTCACCCACATTACTGGCACAGCACAGGCTTGGCTGTCGGCCGAGAGCTGCTCACACACAGAACGGGTCGGTTTCACTCGCATGCGATCATCTCAATACATTTATGGTTGAAGCACATATTAAAGTGATAAGTGACACTTAAAGGTACTTTTATTTTATATATCTTTGCTTTGCTTTGCTTTGCTTTGCTGGGCTTTGCTTTGCTTTGCTTGACTTTGCTTGGCTTTGCTTTGCTTGACTTTGCTTTGCTTTGTTTTGCTTTGCTTTGCTTTGCTTCGCTTTGCTTTACTTGACTATGCTTGGCTTTGCTTTGCTTGACTTTGCTTTGCTTTGCTTTGCTTTGCTTTGTTTTGCTTTGCTTTGCTTTGCTTTACTTTACTCTATAGCTCTGCATTACTCTTTTTTACTCTACTCTATACTTTATTTGTACTTTTCTTCTACGCTATATTTTCATTTCATATATCATTTCTTTTCTATTGATTTTAAAATGATTTAAATTTTATTTTGTTCATTTTATTTTCGTTCATTTACTTTTTTTAACTAGAACTACCCCTTCGCATTGCTACCAGCTACTACGAATGACATGTACACAAACATTGCCACTTAGTGGTACCTCTGATAGAAAGAAGAATATGTGTATTTTCTATTTTACAGTGAAACACTGGAACTAGTTTTTTTTTCATACAGAAGATACTATGTTTTGAGGAGGTGAACACAACGCGATGTAACGCCTTCACTGTGAAAATAACCCAGAAACTTTAACATTGGTCGCTTAGAAATAAACTCACAAACCACTGAAACCTTGGACTGACTTAATTATTCCGCGAGACCTTTAAATTCATTAAAGAGTTTTATCGCCCTGGTTATATAGCAAGCGTCCTTATTACCACAACGTTATTACATGGGCGCGCTGTTCGGGGGTAGATTAGCCACGTCACAGTGTATCCGGCTGTTGAAATCAGCGGGGCCCCCCCGGCCGAGCAAACAGTTCCGTAGAACCGGGGCGGGTGGCCTTGAACGTGTAGAAGGCGGTGAACGTGACCTTGTACGCGCAAACATTCACGCGGCGGTGCACTGAAGGGGATTCCCAACTTCCGTCGAAGGTTTAGGGAACCAGCATCAGACGTCACATCCGGACTACAACAATGGAGCAAATGGATTGATCTGTTGTACAAACAACCAGCTGTCAAAATTATAAAATTGCAACGTTATGAAGAAAAACAAGTGTAGCGATAGTAACTGCTGCCAGTTAAAAACTTTAATGACGGACAAGAACGTTGTGAAAGTTTTGAATGTATTTTGTTTGTTTTGAAGGTTTGTTTTCCAAAATAAGAATATTTTAACTTTTGACTTGTTGTTTGTCCATCGATTCAAATTATTTGTTTCATTGTTGTATTTTGGTGTTGCTAGCAGCCTATCCATAGGTTGCACGTACGTCACATTTTTGCTCGTGGCGGCCACATTTGTGATCAAACTTTGACGTTGCCATGGAGAAACAATTGAAGGCTGTTGTGGTTGAACAAAGAAATTTTTATTTCTTTAAAATTCAGCGTGTTTTTTTAAATAAAATTGGTATGTGTCATAATTTTTAAGTTTTGTATTACTTATGTATTGAATTTGAATAGTATTTGCCAATGATCTAGGATTGGTCCTCATCATTTGTGTCACAATCATGGCCGCTGTGACGTCACGTGGGAACTATGAATTGTTTTGGAGGGACATCAGAGCACTGGGTTTACTCTTGATATCAAAGACACTGGAATACTAGCTTGATACTGTTGGGTATATCAACGCCCCAAGCGGAGGCTCGTCGAACGAGACCAAGTTAGGATCAAGGTAGACCTCGCCAACGCCCTAGCAATCCATAGCGGAAGACGGTGGACATCTGTTGCTGATAGAATGTCGCCATTTATGTAGCATATGCGATTATATTTACAATTTAGCTATTTACTACAATCGAATATTCAGCTAAACGTGATATTTCTAGTTTGTTTAACAGTATACCTGGGTCTGGATTCACAACAGGTCCTGGTAAAAATTATGTGTGATTCGTGGAAGTGAAACCGAAAATAACAGTTTTGACAAGGATATTTTGAAATAATGTACTCATAAAGCGAGTATGGGATTTTCTCGTAGAATTTAGTTGACAATAAACTGTACTTGAAATGTGTGGCATGTAAACTCACACGGCTGTTGATAAGACAATAATTGTTGGCTCCTTATTCGCATGCAAGCCTGGTACCGAGGACAAGGATAGAGATTATACTGACTCACGCACTTCTTTGTTACCTTTGTTACCTGTTCACCCAGCCTTGGATGTGCTGATACCAACTGATAACGTAGCTCGACAATGTGTGGATTAATATGGTCAAGTTATTAATAATATGGTAAAACAAACTGCTTTAATTGCTTTAAAATACTTTTAAACTGGCTACAAATACAATCAAAATAAAAGTTCATCCTAAAGATAATTGAATGGTCTTTTTTATGAATGTTTCTTGTGTCAATAAATATTTAAGTGTTTCAAATATTCGATGGTGTTCTGCAACAACACATTACAAAAGTTAATTAAACACATTTTAATATCGGAAATATTTCTTGCAACAATAAACATTCATTAGAAAGAGAACTACACATAGTCTTAAGAATGAATAAATTAAGAAAATGTCTACTGTAGAAGAAATAGTTTCAAAAATAAATACATACAACAAATATAAATTTTATTCAAAATACATAATCACCATAATGTTCGACAACGAAAAGAATAAATACAAACAGTATAAAGAAATAAGTAGAGAAACATAAAGTGCGAAATCCGAATAATGAAACACATCATTGTGTGCTAAATACTAAAGTCTCCGCTAACTTGTTATCATCTCCACCAATCAGAAGCTTTGAAATGAAGTCAGCTTAAACAACACATTTACTTGTAACCCTCAACACCGGGCCTTAAACACTGTTTCCAATGTCGTCATGGATTCTTAAACCTTGTTAGCAGAAATTTGAGTGTTAAATCAAGGACCATATTATTTAACTGTCTATTCTTGTATCAGTAAACCTTGATCTTGCATTTGATAACGCGTCATTGTTGAGCATTGTCTAGTTTGAATCTCGAAACTGCGGCAATGTCACTCGAGTTGTGTTCTATTGGCCATGAAGGCGTTTTAGCGAGGTTATACACGACAGTTTCATGCGTGGGTGCGTGTGCGACATCGCACGCGACTCACATAACACTATGCGTGGTATTTACAACACAATTTCTGTGAACTTACTCTTTTCGCACACATTTTAGCTTTCTAAACGTTTCATTTGCATAAACGTGTCGTGTTATTTATTAATTTTTATTTCCTATCAGATTCATTTATAAAACTAATTACGCTCTTAGTTACAGTATTGCTCCCCTCATCTGCCTGCTCGTCCCCCCCCCCCCCCCTCTCATCACACCTGGTCAATTAATCAACCCCCCGTGTCGTGTGTCCGTCACCCCCCAACGCCCCCGCTCGCCGGCCACGTGGCATCGTCGCCTCCCTGCATGAGTGCGTGGGTAGGGGGACCACGGCGACCTTTGCCCCGCGCTACTCCAAGCTGCTACTGCTACTGCTACTGCTACTGCTGCTCAACACTCGGTGAGGGGGTGTGAGCACCAGTGTTCCCTTGTCTCATGTGTATTCTTATAAATATAATAACAATGCAGAAGGTCCAGCGTTCGATTCCCGGTTTGGGAATGAGAATTTTAATTTTGTAATCAATTGATACTGATGTATATGTAAACGGTGACTCTATAGAGCCGTGTAACAACGAAGCACAAAATATGATATGCTAAGAATGTCCCTAACTGAAAATCAGTTATTTTAACTGAGTGGGAAGATTAAATAAAAATTTACAAATTTATTTATTTCAGAATAACCAACATACAACAACAAATAACTATACTTAACCAATAGGGAATATTCCTGTTTATGTTCCTACTTTACTTAATCACTGGCGACGTTATGAAGAGAAAAATATTTAATTTTTAAACTTTCATAAACATTTTCAGTCATGAAAGTAAGCTATAAATTCCACACATAATATTATGGCGGGAAAACAGGTCATGACGTCATAACCGATACAAAATCGTATTTATTTGTGCCGATTATCTCACTCAAACGAGTATATATTATCTAGGTTGCGTTATAAAGAACAAATTGGGTTCAGCATTAATTAACACCCCAGGCTTAATTGTTTGTGATAATGCAACAGAGTTTTAGTAAACAATAGATTTGATAATCATTTTTTAACAACAATGAATACGTTGTGTTTCCGTTATGGGCAAGGCAGAAAGTAGCTTCTCAGTTATGAGTCATAACTTATGACCTAACAATCATTTTCATGACAAAAGGCCGGGAAAAGAAAAAATCAAACTTTATAGCGTTATAAAAATCAAACTATGGCATTCTCATTGAACTTACAACAGCTGGCAATTTATTTATTTATTTTATTGTAATTAAGGCCAGTGTAGGACACAATACCCTCTTTAGCCTGATGAGTGATGATTGATGAATGATAATGAGGAAGGGAGGAGGGGAAGCCTGGTACCGGCACGTAGCTTGCTCCTGTCGAAAAGTACCAAGGGGACCATCGGCTTTACGTCCCATCCGAAAGGACGGTGTAACTTTGACCAGTCATATAGGTTCCTCCACTAACCTGATCTGCCGAGCAGTTGACGAGAAGAACGAAGCTGTTACACAAGCTTTTGAAACCTCCAATCTGCTCTAACCAACGGTAACTAGTGTTTCAGAAGCGAGTGGTCACCCATCCACCTCCTGACCTAACCCGAGGTCGCTTAACTTCTTCGGTGTTCGTATTGGAACCGGCTAAGCGACCGCGGTTAAACCGTTGGCTGCTGGCATTTAGATCTTAAGGAAGAAAGTTGCAAATACCCGATGATAGAACCTCAACATGTTTCCCTATAACGACAAACATTACACATGGGCAACGACCTATCCAACCTACGTCACCGCGCGCAGTGACGCAACCCGCTTCACCTGCACAGAGCAGTGACGTCACCAGGAGGAAAGTGACCGCGCGGACGAGCGACGAGCTATAAGACCTGTTGCATTACCTCTAGTCTGGCAGTTGAGTTCAACGCGTGAGTGTGACGTAGCACTATAAGATAGTCAGTCTCGTATGATGGTCGGCCTAAGGTTACAACTGTGTGTTTGCCTCGTGGTGGCGGTGATGCTGCCAGGGATACCGGCCTACTACGACGCTGTCGTAGGTAAGTCATAAGACCATTATTTTTTTATTTATTTATTCAGGATTTAAATACAGCTATATAGCCATTTTGCATTAAACCTAACAAAACAATCAAAATACATATATACAGGTGAGAGTCGCATCGGCCGGCGCATTCTCTGCTGGTACCATAACTACTGATTTACATAAAGGCGAGTTGAGGTAAGAAATGACTTTAAGTTGTTGGCAAATATGTCATACAATGAAGGGGAATAAAGTTAAATGTAGTAGATAGGCGGTAGAGAAGCGATCTTTTAGTAATAGATAGTTGGAGGGGTTGGCATTAATAATAGCAACATTTAATGTTTAGCTCACACAACTAATTGACAAGAGTCTATTTCTGACGACCTCAGCCTCATGTGATCTTTTGTTGTTTAACGACGTACTCGACAACTATAATCATATGACGTTGGGAGTTGTTTGGAGGAAAGGGACAAGTAGCCGATAAGGGTAGTAAAAAGGAACGGGGAGGACGTGGAGTGAGTGTCTTTCGTCTGGCTTCTCCAGCTCGACCTGTGCGGTCCTACTAGAAGCATACGCTTCCGCCCAGCATAGCTCGATCTAGGATCTAGGGATTACTCAACCGCGAAACCTCCCACGTGTTTTTCTATCGAATAACCTCGTGTATTCACATCAATGTCAATACTTAGCTCAAAACCATCTTTGACTGACGATAAGTAGACAATACAAGAGGCTGTCAACAACTGTCCCAATTTAGAAATTGTCAATGTCAACGATGGAGGACAGTAATTCACATATGATCTATAATGAAAAAATGAACATTTTTTAATTTTTAATTTATTCTGTAGTAAAATATTTTGGTCAAACCGGTGTTTACATGTGATACCGTTCTACGGTAGAATCAAATAGATGGTTTTCAAAATTGATCTGGAACTCTTAGATAAAGTAAATCATGGTCTTCTAAATCTTCATACAATGACAACAATGCACAACAATGAAATATGAACATTGAGATAACAATTTTTTTTTTTGTAGTGCATTGTTGTAATTGAAGCTAGGCCTATAGATGATCGTGGTTAACTCTATCTAAGGGTCACCTCTAGATAAATTTTGAAAATGGACTATTGATTTGAATTGCATGTATGCCAACTTTTGATGTAATTGTTTCCTTTGTTAAACATTGTTTACTCTTGCCATTCATACGTTCTAGGTCTATCTAACCTTGAAAATCATGATATTATGAGTTTGATCATGTATAATGTTACTACTGAATGGCAAATATTTGATTTTCACTTATTTGTGACTGGTTTTCGACACAAGTCTCTTCAAATGCACATGTAGATTAATTTTTCATTTGAGACCAATCCGAACATCAAAGCATGTCCTAGAACACACTCTCCTAAGGTTTCCGGGAGATTTAGCTGAAAGCTTCCAGATTGTCCGTGTATAATTTTAATAGGGCCTCTATTCTAGGCCATAATTATACATGGCGTATCTGAAAGGTAATTTTCCATTGGCTGGTCTAACAGTAAGAGAAACAACGTGGTCAAGTTGTACAAGTTCAACTAACTAAAACAATCAATTATAGCCATTAGGAAAGTGTGTAAACTACTAAAACCACGTGATCAATATGCGAGGCCTTTGTATATTATCAGCAACGCTAAAAGACAGCGAAAGCGTCAAATATTGTAAAATATAATGGTGTCAAAATTTCGCTCACGTATACTTTACTTCACTTTCTAACTCTAGGTTATTATCAAGGGCATAATTACAACCATTATACAAGGCTGAGTTCGGACGGTCTGTCGAAAGTGTTGCTACCAAAAGACCTTGACACTGAAGACGTTAAAACCATGACATCTAAATGCGTTTCCTTCGACATGACACTTACACGGCACACGCACAGTTTAAAATCAAAATTTCGCAAAGTAGGATAACTACGATATGAATATTATAAGATCGACTAAAAAATGTGTTCATATTTGTGAAAAAAACCCAAAAAACACAGTGACAGTATAATACGAAACACAAATCGATGATTTTATTATTATTGAACTTTATGGGTCCATAGTCCATACAATAGTGAGAGGAAACAAATTTAAATATCAACCTCTTTTGCGCCCGGACCTGATAGAAGTATCGAGTTTGTCTTGAGAACTCCAGCGAAGAAGGCGATCGGCAACTGTTAAACGATATTAATTCATTGAAAAAATAATTTTATACCCTAACCAACGGCAATATTTCAACGCAAATATCTTGTTTGGCAAGACGAAGATTTTATATTCATAACAAATGCTCCATCCATCATTTCAATATGCTTTACTTTCTTGTTGCTGTGAGGTAATTATCACGTATATGTTCATTCCCCCCCCCCCCCCTCCCCACCCACCACAAATAATTTCTGAACAACTTGCCCAAAGGATTTCTTCCTATTCTTTCTCCTATTCCCATCCTATTCCTGTTCCTTCTTTCTCTTTGTTGGAATACAAACTTTGTTACTCCCGCAGTTGAACCGTTAATCTTGTAGATCGTTAGTTTTGTGGAGCTACCAATGCAGAAGGTCTGTCAGAAGGTGTTTGGAGAAGGCTAAAAATCTATCTGTATGATATTGGCGTGTAAGCTGTGTCATGGAGCCTTCGTAGCAACGTGACACATAATATAATGTGGTATAATGTCCCCCAATGAAAATCAGTTTTTATAACTGAGAAGTCAGTCAGTAGACAATATAAATACAAATGTATTTATTTCCAGCACGATTCTAGGGGTTAAAATCTATGTCTAATGCTTCAAAATTGTCGCAAGGATGAAAGAAAATACGCCTTTCCATCCCCCCGAAAGTTTAGTATTCTTTCTTATGAACTTTGCTACATGTTTCAGGGAAAGGTTAATTTTTAAATAGCTTTGGTAATATGTTTTTGAAGCACGCATTCACAATTAAAAATTGTCGCTGGAAAAACAATACAAGGCAACAATCGAAGAAAGAGTCATATTTTCCTTGGATAATGACATACTACTATTTTCTTCCTTGCATAAAGCATATAATAAAGCTATGTTCAGTGACAAATCGTGTCTAACATGCGCGGGTGGGCTAAGTTGACGCACAACCTTTAATTAAAGTATCTTATTCTAACCAAACTAAATACAAGACTATATATTGTCATGTTATACCTTTTTAATCATTTGTTTACTCATCATTTAAGAAGTCGCTCGCGTTGTCCTGTTTCTTTTAATTAGAAGGGAATTTGGGTGAGCAGATGGGATAAAGAGAAGAGCGGGAGAACGAGGAGTCAAGTGAAGAAGATTGATTGAGTAGGCCGTGACAGAAAGATAGTGAACGATGCGAGATTGCGGAATGACAGAAGAAAATGGCTGAATGTGGTGGAGCTGGAGAGGTAGGAACAAACAAGATGAAAAGCTTCATGGCAAGCTCGACTCTAGAGAAAGACTGCTTGGTCCCTGCATTGTTGGAAACCAGATTATTATTATTAGTATGTAATTCATTCTAAATCAACTAGCTCCAACAGTATTATACCCACATTACACGGTTCAATACTTTCGTCAAACTTATTGAATTCAAGGGCAAAAAAGCATCAATTAATAGAAGCTATATTGTTGCAGTTTTGTACCTAACTGTTTTCGATTCGCTTTTGTTCTTGAATTCAATAAGTTTGACGGAAGTATTGAGCCGTGTAACGTCGGCATTATATAACACATTCATAAGAAAGAGCATTTAATTCTCTAGGGGGGAACATATTTTGTTTTACTTTTTGGCAATTTTGAAGCATTTTAAAACAATTTTAACTATCAGACAGCGAAGGTTGCGCAGGGGGGGTCGATGCCACCCTTATCTCAGCCAAGAACAAACTCTCTAATACATTTAAATACACTTTGATACCACGTGGGTCCTCACTGGGGGGGGGGGGGGGTGATGCACACCCTTATCTCAGCCAAGAACAAACTCTCTAATACATTTAAATACACTTTGATACCACGTGGGTCCTCACTGGGGGGGGGGGGTGATGCACACCCTTATCTCAGCCAAGAACAAACTCTCTAATACATTTAAATACACTTTGATACCACGTGGGTCCTCACAGTCATTGTGCTGGGGGGGGGGGGGGGGGGGGGGGGGGGGATGATGCACACCCTGATCTTAGCCAAGAACAAACTCTCTAATACATTTAAATACACTTTGATACCACGTGGGTCCTCACAGTCATTGTGCTGGGGGGTGAGGAGTGGGGGGGGGATGCGTCACCGGAGACATTGTTAGTCAAGTAGCTCCCGTAGAATGCCAGAGGTAATGTTAACTTGCATGAGAATGTCAATAATTGAAAGTCGGGCTGGGGAATAGTTTTGAGTTTAGCGGTTTCCTCCATGTGCTATCGCTCATGTAAGAGTTATGGCGGGGCGGGGGCGCCCCATGCATATTTTCGTGCCGCACCATCTTTATGACTGGTGCTGGGATGTTAAGGCTGTGTGTCCACATACCCTGCCCAACCCCCGATTATTAATGTTAAACTTGCTTGAAATTTGTAAAAAAAAAAAGTAAACAAAAATCTGTCGTAGGCCTATTGATTATGTATGTATGTTTCTTTATTTTTGTTCCAAAAAATATTTTCGTTTTTCAAATTTTCTTATTTAATTTTAATCAACACTGATATGTTGCAACAACACATAAATACGAATTTAAAAAAAAAAAACGAAATATTTGTTAGAACAATGAAACATTCATAAAAGAGAACACTAAATGTTGAAGGGGATGAAATATAGCAATTTTAACCGACATAAATCGGAGGTATACTCAGAATAAAAATCGCACGAGATTTTAATTTTGTAATTATATCTCAAGAATGCTACTCGAATCGGAACACTGATTGCATACGCATAAAGCACTGTGGTTTGGTTCGTCCAACATACTGAATGATAATTATAGTACCAAAATTTAAAATCAGTAACATGATTGCTAAATCCATAACGAGTACCACAAATTGAATTGAAATAACAACCTTACTAATTATAATGTTTCCCACTGAAAATATGGAAATAATTTCTAATAAATGATTGCGCAGACAATAATTAATACAAAACTAGATATTGATTTTATTTTTTAAGTTAATCACCAAAACTGTATGAATTCTCAAAAGAATGAATTCTCTCAATTATTTTTGAGCATCGAGATTCGCCCAAACCCCCAACTTTGTGACTTGAAAGATTGTTTTACAGGGGATGGCTGACTATACACACCACGCCAGTCAAGTCAAAGTCTAGTGGGCATAATAAGCCCCCCCCCCTCCCCCTCCCCCCCCCCAATCGTTATTTTAGGACTCATATTTGTCAACCGCCATCAATAATCAAAACATTAATTGGGCTAAAAATACATCCAATGTAATTACTTCATTGAAAAAAAAAATTAGTACAATTAAAACGAATAAATATTGCCAGGGACTATTTTATTGAAAAATTAGTAATTATTCAATGTTACATTTGCTGGGCAATTAACACAGTGTTGTTCTACCACAAAGATGAAACTCTCGTTGATAACGAGAACATTCTCGTATATAACGGTAACACTGTTCGTTTTATTATCATATTTCTTGAAGTGTAGGTGTAGTGTAAGTACAGTGTAGTGTATGTGTAAAGTAAATGTAGTGTAATTGTGGTAGTTAGTTATTGTTAGTTGTCATACCTATACGTTCTATGTACATTGTATCATACCATGTGTTTGTTAAAATTAGATTTAGTTTTAAGACTATTCATTGCCCTCTATCTCTGCAGATGAGTTGTTAGACCTTTACCATGTATCGGTCCAATGAATAAAAATTACAATTACAATTACAATAGTAGGCTTTTACATGTGATTTTACTACACTTCACCCATGATAATAAAACGGTTTTTTAACGAAATCAACATTTTTTTATTATTATACGACGATGGATATTATCAACATCAACAGATATTCTGAAACAATTTGGATGCAAAGTGGATAGTGTTTGAATAAAATGAGAAAATTAAAAAAACAATTTCAACTGGTCTAGTTTTATCCGAACTTCATACATTTTGAATACTTTTTTTAAAGATAATCTATGGACCTTGACAATGTCTATCCCCATATAATTCCAAGAATTATTCAATTATAAAAGATAAAAACTAAAACTTTAAATTCCCCCACATTTTGCGAGCAATGTGTGTCAAGTACCCTTAATATGAGCTACTCGAGCGGTCATTGTTTGGATACGATGCGTCAGTCGAACAAAGGCCGGCATTAAGGGAACAATGACCGCGGTTCATGTGCATGGCTAACATATACGCGAGCATAGCGATGCTGCAAACTGCGGCAGTGGTGCCAACTTTCAGGCCGTATAGAGTCATTAACAAACACACGCTTTCGTATTCACTTGTCGTGTTTATATGATGTGAGACGACGACGAGTGTTACAGTGAAGGGCGGTTGGGCACGTAGTCCTCCTCGAGCGAAAAGTACCGCCATAGGAAGCTGCTACACACAATATATAACCTCCTCTCCTGTCTATATATGGAGTAAATAAAAAAAATATATAAGAAATAAAGTGAAAAATACATAACTTCTATATAATTGCCAATTGGAGTTAATAATAATAATAATAATAATAATAATAATAATAATAATAATAATAATAATAATAATAATAATAATAATAATAATAATAATGTCACATTTTAATGTTTGAATCTACCCTTTCCCACCCCCCCCCCGCTCCCCCCACCCTTTTTTTTACATCTTTCATTTCAATACACATCACTTATTTCAATTAAATTTCTCACATTAATATTTTGTTTTAGCTTAGATAGCTGACTTTTGTTCTTATATTTTCAATATTTTTGCAATATTATAGATTGTGATTACAATTTTCCGAGTCTGTTCATTTTAAAATATTGTATTTTTTGTATATAAATACATAAACATCTGTGCACATCTGCGCAGGTGAATGTCTACGCAACCTAATTATATTAATTTATAATCATTAGCGTTCAGGCATCCACTTGATTTACCGTATTGAGCCGACAAGTCTTTCGGGTCAAGTCCAGCCCACTCTTTAGAAACCGCGAGATAATTGCAGAGTACTTGAACATCGACAGACAGACAGACAGACAGACGACGATTTCACCTCTCTAAGTGGCACTAGTAACGATCCCACTGATCGCTATCACCCTCTCGATCACTTACATATCGATAACTTTCGATTACAACTCTACTCTCCCTCCCGTCTCAACCTCTCCATTTTATTCCATATTTCCATCGGTATAAAACCTTTTTTTTTCTTTAAACGAACGCGTCTCTGGGAAATTACATCTTCAATATATATATTTTTTAATTTAAAACTCGTTTTATTTCGTGCTATAGACGAGAAAAGAGGCCCGTTTAAGTATTTTTTTAGTGTCCTTCTCAGATGTTTGCCGGGGGGATACAGTAGCGCACATAACTTAATGTTATCCCTGGAATAATTGATAAGCGCTCTCGACTTACTCCACCATAAACTAATAAAACTCACGCATTCATCTCAACAAATAAAAGAGAATCAGGTGGGAGTAAACGAGGAGTTATTCAGAGGGGGGTGGGGGTGGGGGTGGAGGGGGTCTCGAGGGAGGCGGTACAGTCGCGGGCATGATGTTTGCAGCAGTGGTATATAAGCTTTTAATAGACCGTACAGACAGAGAGAAGGGACTTGCAGCATGCTGTAGACTTAACAGTAGTTATACAGAGAGGGATAAGAGTGCTGTACCATACTGTACAGTGACACACATAAACCATGCATCAGGATGTACTGTTAGGTCTATATGAACTGCAACAGGTAGGGAGGAACTGTATCTCCAGCTCGCGTACAGTACAGTGTACAGTCAGGGGCGGATTTAAGAAAAAGGGCCCGGTCGGCATTGATGATTGTAGTAATTTCGTGTAGATGAGGTAGCGCGGAATAGCAGGGGTCTGGGGCGAAGCCCCAGCCGCTGGAAACAATTTCGATAAGGACGAACATATTTTTGGTACTGCAATAAGTTGGATGGCCTAAAACGCGTAAAGTTAATTTGTAAAAAGAGCCTTGTCCATGGGAAACTTTTCCCCAAAAAATTACGAACTATTACTGTCCCCATTTTTGCTTGAAGTAGGTAATGATGGGATTAAATTGAAGCAAGTTTTAGTAGAAGTTTGGTTTTCAAAATTAACATTAAGTTCTACTTGAGAAATGCTCGTGACATCACTAGACGCGATTCGGACACATGTTCCTGTTGCACTGTGGGGAGACCAGAACAGAGATTTTTAATATAAATCGACGTTTCATCGCGTTTACTTACTTCACCAACACGTGCTGATTTAATTGCACTCAAACATACCTTCCTCCAAAGATTACTGAGTAATCTTTGCTTCCTCTCAGCAAAAATTGCTAATTTTGTTTGTTTAGGATCACTGCCCTCACTCGTTAAAAGAGAACGTTACCTATCTTTACATTTTTGACAACCTGGTTTTGTTTGTATTTGTCTTTCTCGCTCATTTCTAAACATACCTGAACCTAGCAGTGGCACAATTTCAATACCACATAACAATTCAAACATACAAACAAAAGGAATAAAACGAAAACTGTCCCACAGAATAACGCTCACACACACGCACACACTGAAGCACAATATTTTGCAACAACTACTTGACTTCCGTCACTTGCCAAACTTATAATACAACTGAGCTACAAACACGTGTTTAGGGTTTAATAAGACACCCCCACCCGACCCCCCATTGGCGGAAACTGATTTTCCTCGAACTTTGAAATATGTGCATCCGCATTTATGTTTACGAAGCGTTGTTCCTCAAAACGGTATAAATCTGTTTAAAATCTGAAAAAAATCTAGTCCCGCTGTCCCTACCCTTATCTTCTAACAACCTGTTGTTATTGTGAAAGGCCCACACTAAACTCTTCAGATAATTTATGTCAATTGTAGCTTCGTTTTCCTTTCAAGTAGACGAAAACTACATAAAGTTATGATTATCAGCAATAGAGGTCTTGGGGGGCCCCGACCGAGTCGGGGCCCGGTCGGCATTCGCCGACCTCGCCACCCGTTAAATCCGCCCCTGTGTACAGTACAGTACAGTGAGAGACAAAAGCTTTGCAGCAGACAATACAGTTCGGGAGACTATACTTGTACAGAGATGGTAAGAGTTCCATGACTGTAATCTTTCAATAGCGTGTACAGTACATGGTAAGAGAAAATACACATGCAGCAGACTATATGTGAGTACATAACAGCCTGCACCTGGCTGTAAGACAGGTAAGCCGTTTCATGTGGAGTATGATACACTGTTGGGCTTGCGTGCATACGGACTGCAGCAAGGAGCATGTTAGCAGGTTGTACAGTAGGAGACAAAAACCTTGCAGCAAGCTGAACAGTATAAGAAACAAGACTAAGAGCATTGCAACAGACTGTACAGTGTAACACAAAAGCCTTACAGCAGGGAGTACAGTTATGAGTATAAATGTAAAACAAGGCACTATAGTTAGGCTAGGTGTATAACACAGCCCACGAAATTTATCAACGGACCCATAAGATATATCTTGTTGTATCAGTCCGGCCTAGGCAGGTATATATATATATATATATATATATATATATATATATATATATATATATATATATATATTCTCTTGTCTAGTCAAAAGTCTAGTCTAGTCTGGTCTCATCTAGTCTAGTCTAGTCTCTGTCTAATCTAGTCTAGTCATGTAGTCTAGCCTAGCCTTGTCTAGTTTAGTATCATCTAGTCTAATCTCTGTCTAGTCTAGTCTAGTCATGTAGTCTAGCCTAGTCTAGTCATGTAGTCTAGCCTAGCCTAGTCTAGTTTAGTATCATCTAGTCTAGTCTCATCTAGTCTCATCTAGTCTAGTCTCATCTAGTCTCATCTAGTCTAGTCTCATCTAGTCTAGTCTAGTCTAGTCTAGTCTCGTCTCATCTAGTCTAGTCTCATCTAGTCTCATCTAGTCTAGTCTCATCTAGTCTAGTCTCATCTAGTCTAGTCTCATCTAGTCTCATCTAGTCTAGTCTCATCTAGTCTCTGTCTAGTCTAGTCTAGTCATGTAGTCTAGCCTAGCCTAGTCTAGTTTAGTTTCATCTAGTCTAGTCTCATCTAGTCTCATCTAGTCTAGTCTCATCTAGTCTAGTCTAGTCTAGTCTCATCTAGTCTAGTCTCATCTAGTCTTATCTAGTCTAGTCTCATCTAGTCTAGTCTAGTCTAGTCTAGTCTCATCTAGTCTTCTAGTCTAGTCTAGTCTAGTCTAGTCTTATCTAGTCTAGTCTAGTCTCATAGTCCAGTCTAGTGTCATCTAGACTAGTCTAGTCTAGTGTCTCATCTAGTCAAGTCTAGTCTAGTCTCATCCTGTCTAGTCTAGTCTCATTGTCCAGTCTAGTCTCATCTAGACTAGTCTAGTCTTGTCTCATCTAGTCTAGTCTTGTCTAGTCTAGTCTAGTCTCATCTAGTCTAGTCTCATCTAGTCTAGTCTAGTCTCATAGTCCAGTCTAGTCTCATCAAGACTTGTCTAGTCTAGAGTCTCACCTTGTCTAGTCTAGTCTAGTCTAGTCTCATCTAGTCTAGTCTAGTCTCATAGTCCAGTCTAGTCTCATCAAGACTTGTCTAGTCTAGAGTCTCACCTTGTCTAGTCTAGTCTAGTCTCATCTAGTCTAGTCTAGTCTAGTCTCATCTAGTCTAGTCTAGTGTAGTCTCATCTAGTCTAGTCTAGTCTAGTCTAGTCTAGTCTCATCTAGTCTAGTCTAGTCTACTCTCATCTAGTCTAGTCTAGTCTAGTCTCATCTAGTCTAGTCTAGTCTAGTCTAGTCTCATCTGGTCTAGTCTAGGTTTATCTAGTCTAGTCTAGTCTAGTCTAGTCTCATCAAGTCCAGTCTCATCTAGTCTAGTCTAGTCTCATAGTCCAGTCTAGTCTCATCTAGACTAATCTAGTCTAGAGTCTCATCTAGTCTAGTCTAGTCTAGTCTAGTCTCATCTAGTCCAGTCTCATCTAGTCTAGTCTAGTCTCATAGTCCAGTCTAGTCTCATCTAGACTAATCTCGTCTAGAGTCTCATCTAGTCTAGTCTAGTCTAGTCTAGTCTAGTCTAGTCTAGTCTAGTCTAGTCTAGTCTAGTCTCATCTAGTCTAGTCTAGTCTCATAGTCCAGTCTAGTCTTATCTATACTAGTCTTGTCTAGAGTCTCATCTAGTCTAGTCTAGTCTCATCTAGTCTAGTCTAGTCTAGTCTAGTCTCATCTAGTCTAATAGTCCAGTCTAGTCTCATCTAGACTAGTCTAGGGTAGAGTCTCATCTAGTCTAGTCTAGTCTCGTCTAGTCTCATCTAGTCTAGTCTAGTCTCATAGTCCAGTCTAGTCTCATCCAGACTAGTCTTGTCTAGAGTCTCATCTAGTCTAGTCTAGTCTCATCTAGTCTAGTCTAGTCTAGTCTAGTCTCATCTAGTCTAATAGTCCAGTCTAGTCTCATCTAGACTAGTCTAGTCTAGAGTCTCATCTAGTCTAGTCTAGTCTAGTCTAGTCTCATCTAGTCTAGTCTAGTCTCATAGTCCAGTCTAGTCTCATCTAGACTAGTCTAGTCTAGAGTCTCATCTAGTCTAGTCTAGTATAGTCTAGTCTCATCTAGTCTAGTCTAGTCTCATAGTCCAGTCTAGTCTCATCTAGACTAGTCTAGTCTAGAGTCTCATCTAGTCTAGTCTAGTCTAGTCTCATCTTGTCTAGTCTAGTCTAGTCTCATAGTCCAGTCTAGTCTAGTCTAGTCTCATAGTCTAGTCTAGTCTAGTCTAGTCTAGTCAAACCTAGCCTAGTCTAGTCTAAGCCTAGTTATGATCCAGGCCGTACTGTTCTGTCCTATACACCCGGGGATCACAGTTAAAGGTTGCCTCAGTAGTAAAGCCAAATGTCACGCCTCCGATACCCAACCCAATCTATAACACACGAGACGCCTCAACTCCACCTTGTAAGTACATCGTAATGCACGGCTTGTATGTCTGTAGGCGGGTCTAGTTACGTACAGTACAGGGCACTTGCGATCGATGTCGGATACGTGAAGTATCTATTACACTGTATTATGAACACTTGAATAAGGTATGTTTGAGTATTACAACCATGCTGTATACGGTTAATCTCTATTTATTGAGGGCAAGGATATCAACAATAATAGGCAATCTACCATATTATATGATATGCTATCCTGTAACCTTTAATAAAATTTAAAAAAAAATATTTGTTTTTCTTCTTTCGTGTACATTTCTACATTCTTTGTTACTAAAAACTATAAGTGTAGGTAATTCAATAGCCATTCTGCAGCGAAGACGTCTTGCAACGTTCTTTCCGTCGACCTACCGTGTACATGCGGATCTTTGAGTATATAAACCCTAAGTATAGACCTCGACAAAACAGTTTTACTTTATTATAGTATAGTTTATAGGTGACTACATAGTAGTGCTTCACAATCCATCCCAGAGACTGAAAGCATTTTGCTAGATGGTCATAGCTTAGAGTATGGAGCAACTTACGCGGGGTAGAGCCTCACGGCTAATGGCTACTCGTTGACTGCGTCGTACTGCGCAATGTATGCTAGTCGGCTAGTATTAAGTCGCCGCGGATGGGCCACAACATACGAACCGATCTTTGATGCCTTATCATCGTGCATGCGTGGCACACTTATACTAGTCGACTAGCACACATTCGGCGATAATACGCGGCAGACAAATAGCCGCTATACCCTTGGACCCTACCCCACTTTATATACTCAGTGCTCTTAGTTTAATAAAGAGGCATCTGTCTGAAGTTGTCAACGTACACTTGAGATGCTTATGTGGCAAATATCGGCAAAGTTATATCCAAGTGGAGACTGTGCATGCGGCTCATAGGCTTGAGAGAAGAGTTCACCCTTAACCCCTTGGATTACAGCATTTGCCAACGTTACGAGTCATTTGAGTATTTAGTAAGGGGGGGCATATGGGGGGGGGGGGATTCTTCCTTAGCCCCATACGCTATGGCCCTACGCTACGCTATGGCTATGGCATTGCAGCTTCCGTATTCTGAATCTCTTCACTTTATAACTTATCTCCAAGACCATATAAAACAAACATACTTTGCAGACATACACGAATTATTTTAACATTTTGTAATAAAGAAAACTTAAGTACTCGTTTGCATTTTTAAATGTTAGAAGTACACTGTTCTGTGCATTGGTCACTCACGCCAACTATAGGGTTCATGCATCTACACTCAGAAACCTACAGAGATCCCGTGTAACCTCCTAAATTGTTAATGTTTTCATACTGTTGTTAGTAGGAGTCGGCGCCCCGGTAAATGTACCTTCCCTCAGACCCAAATCCTAGCTACGCCACTGGCCGAAGTGTTCCGGAGCTTGCCGAAGTTGACTCCTGTTGTGCTTGTTGTTGTAGTGGACGCGGATACCGAGAGCCGAGGGGAACCCGACTACGACTTTGACGTCGAGGATTGTCAGCTGCCGAAGTGTTCCGGAGCTTGCCGAAGTGTTCCGGAGATTGCCGAAGTTGACTCCTGCTGTGCTTGTTGTTGTAGTAGACGCGGATACCGAGAGCCGAGGGGAACCCGACTACGACTTTGACGTCGAGGATTGTCAGCTGCCGAAGAGTTCCGGAGTTTGCCGAGGTTGACTCCTGTTGTGCTTGTTGTTTTAGTGGACGCGGATACCGAGAGCCGAGGGGAACCCGACTACGACTTTGACGTCGAGGATTGTCAGCTGCCGAAGAGTTCCGGAGCTTGCCGAGGTTTCTTCTCGGCTTATTATTACAACAAGAACAACAACAGATGCGAGAAATTCATTTGGAGCGGCTGCGGAGGAAATGAGAATAGGTAAAATTTGCGATGTTGGTCGAAAAACAACTTGCTGGGCAGATATTGTCAAGGTCTGCAGTCAGTCTTTGAAAATGCATTGATTTATGTATTGAGTAGAAACGTAAAACTATACATAAATTAAATAAATATATAAATACAATATTGTTCGTCGTTTTAAATGTTAAAGATAACCGGGATTTACGTCAAATTAATTAATTTACAAAGAAAATTTATATATACGCCTACTTCAATATCCAGACAAACTGAGGTAGAATACATTTTACCCGATACATTTGGAATCTAGCCAACAAATCTATAACCAGACCATTGTGTACGTATTTAGTGTAACAAGGCATGATAACATTGAGGTCCGAACAGACAATAACTTCTTTGTAGACAATAACTTCTTTGAAGATCTCAAAGCCCAACATATTTCTTGTGAAGGAGACAGATTTCAACATTTTTACTTGAATTGCTTGTTATAAAAGATACTTACCCAGACAGACACACCTATGGTAACGAAGCCGAAAATGTGCGTGTCTCTGGTATTTCATATACAGTATCATAATTACATAAAACACCATAACTTCATAAATGAGTGAAGCATTGGCCAACCAAATGTCAGTATTTGGAAATGCCTCCCGCTGATTGACTCCGATTCGCTCATCTATGACGTCGTCATTCACGAGGTTGCTGTGCAACCAGTCTATATTAGTTTCACTACTGGATACATCGTCATACCATTGAGTTTATTAGTGTAGGGTGGTCATACTGTGCTATTGACGACTTCAGGTGGGAGGAGCTTGCGGCGAGCACTGGCTGACTAAAGTTCTTGTCTTTTTAACCTGAGCCCGGCGTTTTGCGAGTTCAAAGAAAATAGGATGTCGCCTGCTCTATTGTAAACCTTTCTAATTTGACGGGTAGGATGGGCCTCCCCGGAACACCGAAGTACAATCACATCCAATACATATTGGTCCGCTGCTAGTGAACCACCTTCGGTAACGAACGTCAACAGAAAACTGGGTGTAGGACTACTTGGCATACTCTTCTCGCTGTGCATAACATCACAAGCACTAACGTCTCGATTACCCTCTCGCTCCATCAATTTCATCATTATACAAAAAACAGTGCCAACTACACAGTGGATGATTGTGACTGTACTTTGCGCAGAGATGCACTTCGGCTGTCAAACTGTAACATGTTTACAACGTGACACAATAGAAGACGCGGCGCTCTGCGCGCTTTGATTCTGCCAAACGCCGGGCTCAGGTTAAAAAGACAAGAACTAGGGACAAGTGAGGATAAGTCGGTACTTTCTGCGCGTATTCTCACGCACACCACGCGACACTAATCTCGATCTAGCTGATATGTTATTCATTTTGAAGATACAACCCATATGAAAGCGAATTAGGCGACATTTTAACGGTTTTTGTCATGATGGTTTCAAAATTATAGACACAGTCGTTAACCTGTTATATGAATTCACGCATCAAACATGACAGAATTCGACACTACGAGTTTTGTCTTGTCCACTTCAATCAGCGGAAAACTAATCATCGGATTTTGACGAGAGTTATTTTAAAATACGAAGGCAACCTTTTAGACTCGAAAGAAATATACTTTCTTGATAGAAAGTGCCCCGAACGAAAATTTACAGCATGCACCAATATGCAGGGTGCGCCGTTTTCACGGCCTAATAGCTCGTCAGACCGTCGTTTGGACCCTGAAACTACACACCTTGCATATTGGTGCATGCTGCAAATTTTCGTTCGGTGCACTTTCTATCTAGAAAGTTTATTTATTTCTAGTCCTACAGGTTGCCTGCGTATTTTTAAATTACTCCCATCAAAATCCGATGATAAGTTTTTCTACAATTGAAGTGGATAAAAAAAAGTCGTATTGTCAACTTTTCCGTTTTCGATACGTGATTTCTTATAACTAGTAAACTACTATGTCTATTATTTTGAAACCAACATGACAACCTGTTAAAATGCGGCCTTAATATGCTTTCATATGGGCTATACCATAAACATGAACAACATAACAGCTAGATCGAGATTAGTGTCGAGTGGTATGCGCGAGAATCCGTAACTGTTTGCGAATGTTGACTCACTTGCGGCGCCATGTTGCTGCGTGACGTCAGGGGGCGGGTACTTCGCAAGTCGTCCATTGTGTGTAGGTTCGAGACGCGCGGTGCCTGTGAGTCCCGCTGCACCGCAGCGCGCATAGATACATCCTCATACTGTGCTATTGTGTGTAGGTTCGAGACGCGCGGTGCCTGTGAGTCCCGCTGCACCGGAGCGCGCATAGATACATCCTCATACTGTGCTATTGTGTGTAGGTTCGAGACGCGCGGTGCCTGTGAGTCCCGCTGCACCGGAGCGCGCCTGGCGGCCACGGACAACACTCGGCCCGACTGCGCGCGCATAGATACATCCTCATACTGTGCTATTGTGTGTAGGTTCGAGACGCGCGGTGCCTGTGAGTCCCGCTGCACCGGAGCGCGCATAGATACATCCTCATACTGTGCTATTGTGTGTAGGTTCGAGACGCGCGGTGCCTGTGAGTCCCGCTGCACCGGAGCGCGCCTGGCGGCCACCGACAACACTCCGCCCGACTGCGCGCGCATAGATACATCCTCATACTGTGCTATTGTGTGTAGGTTCGAGACGCGCGGTGCCTGTGAGTCCCGCTGCACCGGAGCGCGCCTGGCGGCCACGGACAACACTCGGCCCGACTGCGCGCGCATAGATACATCCTCATACTGTGCTATTGTGTGTGTAGGTTCGAGACGCGCGGTGCCTGTGAGTCCCGCTGCACCGGAGCGCGCCTGGCGGCCACGGACAACACTCGGCCCGACTGCGCGCGCATAGATACATCCTCATACTGTGCTATTGTGTGTAGGTTCGAGACGCGCGGTGCCTGTGAGTCCCGCTGCACCGGAGCGCGCCTGGCGGCCACCGACAACACCCCGCCCTACTGCGCGCGCATAGATACATCCTCATACTGTGCTATTGTGTGTAGGTTCGAGACGCGCGGTGCCTGTGAGTCCCGCTGCACCGGAGCGCGCCTGGCGGCCACGGACAACACTCGGCCCGACTGCGCGCGCATAGATACATCCTCATACTGTGCTATTGTGTGTAGGTTCGAGACGCGCGGTGCCTGTGAGTCCCGCTGCACCGTAGCGCGCATAGATACATCCTCATACTGTGCTATTGTGTGTAGGTTCGAGACGCGCGGTGCCTGTGAGTCCCGCTGCACCGGAGCGCGCCTGGCGGCCACGGACAACACTCGGCCCGACTGCGCGCGCATAGATACATCCTCATACTGTGCTATTGTGTGTAGGTTCGAGACGCGCGGTGCCTGTGAGTCCCGCTGCACCGGAGCGCGCATAGATACATCCTCATACTGTGCTATTGTGTGTAGGTTCGAGACGCGCGGTGCCTGTGAGTCCCGCTGCACCGGAGCGCGCATAGATACATCCTCATACTGTGCTATTGTGTGTAGGTTCGAGACGCGCGGTGCCTGTGAGTCCCGCTGCACCGGAGCGCGCCTGGCGGCCACCGACAACACCCCGCCCGACTGCGCGCGCATAGATACATCCTCATACTGTGCTATTGTGTGTAGGTTCGAGACGCGCGGTGCCTGTGAGTCCCGCTGCACCGGAGCGCGCATAGATACATCCTCATACTGTGCTATTGTGTGTAGGTTCGAGACGCGCGGTGCCTGTGAGTCCCGCTGCACCGGAGCGCGCATAGATACATCCTCATACTGTGCTATTGTGTGTAGGTTCGAGACGCGCGGTGCCTGTGAGTCCCGCTGCACCGGAGCGCGCATAGATACATCCTCATACTGTGCTATTGTGTGTAGGTTCGAGACGCGCGGTGCCTGTGAGTCCCGCTGCACCGGAGCGCGCATAGATACATCCTCATACTGTGCTATTGTGTGTAGGTTCGAGACGCGCGGTGCCTGTGAGTCCCGCTGCACCGGAGCGCGCCTGGCGGCCACGGACAACACTCGGCCCGACTGCGCGCGCATAGATACATCCTCATACTGTGCTATTGTGTGTAGGTTCGAGACGCGCGGTGCCTGTGAGTCCCGCTGCACCGGAGCGCGCATAGATACATCCTCATACTGTGCTATTGTGTGTAGGTTCGAGACGCGCGGTGCCTGTGAGTCCCGCTGCACCGGAGCGCGCATAGATACATCCTCATACTGTGCCATTGTGTGTAGGTTCGAGACGCGCGGTGCCTGTGAGTCCCGCTGCACCGCAGCGCGCATAGATACATCCTCATACTGTGCCATTGTGTGTAGGTTCGAGACGCGCGGTGCCAGTGAGTCCCGCTGCACCGCAGCGCGCATAGATACATCCTCATACTGTGCCATTGTGTGTAGGTTCGAGACGCGCGGTGCCTGTGAGTCCCGCTGCACCGGAGCGCGCCTGGCGGCCACGGACAACACTCGGCCCGACTGCGCGCGCATAGATACATCCTCATACTGTGCTATTGTGTGTAGGTTCGAGACGCGCGGTGCCTGTGAGTCCCGCTGCACCGGAGCGCGCCTGGCGGCCACGGACAACACTCGGCCCGACTGCGCGCGCATAGATACATCCTCATACTGTGCTATTGTGTGTAGGTTCGAGACGCGCGGTGCCTGTGAGTCCCGCTGCACCGGAGCGCGCATAGATACATCCTCATACTGTGCTATTGTGTGTAGGTTCGAGACGCGCGGTGCCTGTGAGTCCCGCTGCACCAGAGCGCGCCTGGCGGCCACGGACAACACCCCGCCCGACTGCGCGCGCATAGATACATCCTCATACTGTGCTATTGTGTGTAGGTTCGAGACGCGCGGTGCCTGTGAGTCCCGCTGCACCGGAGCGCGCCTGGCGGCCACCGACAACACCCCGCCCGACTGCGCGCGCATAGATACATCCTCATACTGTGCTATTGTGTGTAGGTTCGAGACGCGCGGTGCCTGTGAGTCCCGCTGCACCGGAGCGCGCCTGGCGGCCACCGACAACACTCCGCCCGACTGCGCGCGCATAGATACATCCTCATACTGTGCTATTGTGTGTAGGTTCGAGACGCGCGGTGCCTGTGAGTCCCGCTGCACCGGAGCGCGCATAGATACATCCTCATACTGTGCTATTGTGTGTAGGTTCGAGACGCGCGGTGCCTGTGAGTCCCGCTGCACCGGAGCGCGCCTGGCGGCCACCGACAACACTCCGCCCGACTGCGCGCGCATAGATACATCCTCATACTGTGCTATTGTGTGTAGGTTCGAGACGCGCGGTGCCTGTGAGACCCGCTGCACCGGAGCGCGCCTGGCGGCCACCGACAACACTCCGCCCGACTGCGCGCATAGATACATCCTCATACTGTGCTATTGTGTGTAGGTTCGAGACGCGCGGTGCCTGTGAGTCCCGCTGCACCGGAGCGCGCCTGGCGGCCACCGACAACACTCCGCCCGACTGCGCGCATAGATACATCCTCATACTGTGCTATTGTGTGTAGGTTCGAGACGCGCGGTGCCTGTGAGTCCCGCTGCACCGGAGCGCGCCTGGCGGCCACCGACAACACTCCGCCCGACTGCGCGCATAGATACATCCTCATACTGTGCTATTGTGTGTAGGTTCGAGACGCGCGGTGCCTGTGAGTCCCGCTGCACCGGAGCGCGCCTGGCGGCCACCGACAACACTCGGCCCGACTGCGCGCGCATAGATACATCCTCATACTGTGCTATTGTGTGTAGGTTCGAGACGCGCGGTGCCTGTGAGTCCCGCTGCACCGGAGCGCGCCTGGCGGCCACCGACAACACTCCGCCCGACTGCGCGCATAGATACATCCTCATACTGTGCTATTGTGTGTAGGTTCGAGACGCGCGGTGCCTGTGAGTCCCGCTGCACCGGAGCGCGCCTGGCGGCCACCGACAACACTCCGCCCGACTGCGCGCGCATAGATACATCCTCATACTGTGCTATTGTGTGTAGGTTCGAGACGCGCGGTGCCTGTGAGACCCGCTGCACCGGAGCGCGCATAGATACATCCTCATACTGTGCTATTGTGTGTAGGTTCGAGACGCGCGGTGCCTGTGAGTCCCGCTGCACCGGAGCGCGCCTGGCGGCCACGGACAACACTCGGCCCGACTGCGCGCGCATAGATACATCCTCATACTGTGCTATTGTGTGTAGGTTCGAGACGCGCGGTGCCTGTGAGTCCCGCTGCACCGGAGCGCGCCTGGCGGCCACGGACAACACCCCGCCCGACTGCGCGCGCATAGATACATCCTCATACTGTGCTATTGTGTGTGTAGGTTCGAGACGCGCGGTGCCTGTGAGTCCCGCTGCACCGGAGCGCGCCTGGCGGCCACCGACAACACTCCGCCCGACTGCGCGCGCATAGATACATCCTCATACTGTGCTATTGTGTGTAGGTTCGAGACGCGCGGTGCCTGTGAGTTCCGCTGCACCGGAGCGCGCCTGGCGGCCACCGACAACACTCCGCCCGACTGCGCGCGCATAGATACATCCTCATACTGTGCTATTGTGTGTAGGTTCGAGACGCGCGGTGCCTGTGAGTCCCGCTGCACCAGAGCGCGCATAGATACATCCTCATACTGTGCTATTGTGTGTAGGTTCGAGACGCGCGGTGCCTGTGAGTCCCGCTGCACTGGAGCGCGCATAGATACATCCTCATACTGTGCTATTGTGTGTAGGTTCGAGACGCGCGGTGCCTGTGAGTCCCGCTGCACCGGAGCGCGCCTGGCGGCCACCGACAACACCCCGCCCGACTGCGCGCATAGATACATCCTCATACTGTGCTATTGTGTGTAGGTTCGAGACGCGCGGTGCCTGTGAGTCCCGCTGCACCGGAGCGCGCCTGGCGGCCACGGACAACACTCCGCCCGACTGCGCGCGCATAGATACATCCTCATACTGTGCTATTGTGTGTAGGTTCGAGACGCGCGGTGCCTGTGAGTCCCGCTGCACCGGAGCGCGCATAGATACATCCTCATACTGTGCTATTGTGTGTAGGTTCGAGACGCGCGGTGCCTGTGAGTCTAGCTGCACTGGAGCGCGCATAGATACATCCTCATACTGTGCTATTGTGTGTAGGTTCGAGACGCGCGGTGCCTGTGAGTCCCGCTGCACCGGAGCGCGCCTGGCGGCCACCGACAACACTCCGCCCGACTGCGCGCATAGATACATCCTCATACTGTGCTATTGTGTGTAGGTTCGAGACGCGCGGTGCCTGTGAGTCCTGCTGCACCGGAGCGCGCATAGATACATCCTCATACTGTGCCATTGTGTGTAGGTTCGAGACGCGCGGTGCCTGTGAGTCCTGCTGCACCGGAGCGCGCATAGATACATCCTCATACTGTGCTATTGTGTGTAGGTTCGAGACGCGCGGTGCCTGTGAGTCCTGCTGCACCGGAGCGCGCATAGATACATCCTCATACTGTGCTATTGTGTGTAGGTTCGAGACGCGCGGTGCCTGTGAGTCCCGCTGCACCGGAGCGCGCATAGATACATCCTCATACTGTGCTATTGTGTGTAGGTTCGAGACGCGCGGTGCCTGTGAGTCCCGCTGCACCGGAGCGCGCATAGATACATCCTCATACTGTGCTATTGTGTGTAGGTTCGAGACGCGCGGTGCCTGTGAGTCCCGCTGCACCGGAGCGCGCATAGATACATCCTCATACTGTGCTATTGTGTGTAGGTTCGAGACGCGCGGTGCCTGTGAGTCCTGCTGCACCGGAGCGCGCATAGATACATCCTCATACTGTGCTATTGTGTGTAGGTTCGAGACGCGCGGTGCCTGTGAGTCCCGCTGCACCGGAGCGCGCATAGATACATCCTCATACTGTGCTATTGTATGTAGGTTCGAGACGCGCGGTGCCTGTGAGTCCCGCTGCACCGGAGCGCGCATAGATACATCCTCATACTGTGCTATTGTGTGTAGGTTCGATACGCGCGGTGCCTGTGAGTCCCGCTGCACCGGAGCGCGCATAGATACATCCTCATACTGTGCTATTGTGTGTAGGTTCGAGACGCGCGGTGCCTGTGAGTCCCGCTGCACCGGAGCGCGCCTGGCGGCCACGGACAACACTCGGCCCGACTGCGCGCGCATAGATACATCCTCATACTGTGCTATTGTGTGTAGGTTCGAGACGCGCGGTGCCTGTGAGTCCCGCTGCACCGGAGCGCGCCTGGCGGCCACCGACAACACCCCGCCCGACTGCGCGCGCATAGATACATCCTCATACTGTGCTATTGTGTGTAGGTTCGAGACGCGCGGTGCCTGTGAGTCCCGCTGCACCGTAGCGCGCCTGGCGGCCACGGACAACACTCGGCCCGACTGCGCGCGCATAGATACATCCTCATACTGTGCTATTGTGTGTAGGTTCGAGACGCGCGGTGCCTGTGAGTCCCGCTGCACCGGAGCGCGCCTGGCGGCCACGGACAACACTCCGCCCGAGTGCGCGCGCATAGATACATCCTCATACTGTGCTATTGTGTGTAGGTTCGAGACGCGCGGTGCCTGTGAGTCCCGCTGCACCGGAGCGCGCATAGATACATCCTCATACTGTGCTATTGTGTGTAGGTTCGAGACGCGCGGTGCCTGTGAGTCCCGCTGCACCGGAGCGCGCATAGATACATCCTCATACTGTGCTATTGTGTGTAGGTTCGAGACGCGCGGTGCCTGTGAGTCCCGCTGCACCGGAGCGCGCATAGATACATCCTCATACTGTGCTATTGTGTGTAGGTTCGAGACGCGCGGTGCCTGTGAGTCCCGCTGCACCGGAGCGCGCATAGATACATCCTCATACTGTGCTATTGTGTGTAGGTTCGAGACGCGCGGTGCCTGTGAGTCCCGCTGCACCGGAGCGCGCATAGATACATCCTCATACTGTGCTATTGTGTGTAGGTTCGAGACGCGCGGTGCCTGTGAGTCCCGCTGCACCGGAGCGCGCCTGGCGGCCACGGACAACACTCCGCCCGAGTGCGCGCGCATAGATACATCCTCATACTGTGCTATTGTGTGTAGGTTCGAGACGCGCGGTGCCTGTGAGTCCCGCTGCACCGGAGCGCGCATAGATACATCCTCATACTGTGCTATTGTGTGTAGGTTCAAGACGCGCGGTGCCAGTGAGTCCCGCTGCACCGGAGCGCGCATAGATACATCCTCATACTGTGCTATTGTGTGTAGGTTCGAGACGCGCGGTGCCTGTGAGTCCCGCTGCACCGGAGCGCGCATAGATACATCCTCATACTGTGCTATTGTGTGTAGGTTCGAGACGCGCGGTGCCTGTGAGTCCCGCTGCACCGGAGCGCGCCTGGATACATCCTCATACTGTGCTATTGTGCGTAGGTTCGAGACGCGCGGTGCCTGTGAGTCCCGCTGCACCGGAGCGCGCCTGGCGGCCACCGACAACACCCCGCCCGACTGCGCGCGCATAGATACATCCTCATACTGTGCTATTGTGTGTAGGTTCGAGACGCGCGGTGCCTGTGAGTCCCGCTGCACCGGAGCGCGCATAGATACATCCTCATACTGTGCTATTGTGTGTAGGTTCGAGACGCGCGGTGCCTGTGAGTCCCGCTGCACCGGAGCGCGCATAGATACATCCTCATACTGTGCTATTGTGTGTAGGTTCGAGACGCGCGGTGCCTGTGAGTCCCGCTGCACCGGAGCGCGCATAGATACATCCTCATACTGTGCTATTGTGTGTAGGTTCGAGACGCGCGGTGCCTGTGAGTCCCGCTGCACCGGAGCGCGCATAGATACATCCTCATGCTGTGCTATTGTGTGTAGGTTCGAGACGCGCGGTGCCTGTGAGTCCCGCTGCACCGGAGCGCGCCTGGCGGCCACGGACAACACCCCGCCCGACTGCGCGCATAGATACATCCTCATACTGTGCTATTGTGTGTAGGTTCGAGACGCGCGGTGCCTGTGAGTCCCGCTGCACCGGAGCGCGCCTGGCGGCCACCGACAACACTCGGCCCGACTGCGCGCGCATAGATACATCCTCATACTGTGCTATTGTGTGTAGGTTCGAGACGCGCGGTGCCTGTGAGTCCCGCTGCACCGTAGCGCGCATAGATACATCCTCATACTGTGCTATTGTGTGTAGGTTCGAGACGCGCGGTGCCTGTGAGTCCCGCTGCACCGGAGCGCGCATAGATACATCCTCATACTGTGCTATTGTGTGTAGGTTCGAGACGCGCGGTGCCTGTGAGTCCCGCTGCACCGGAGCGCGCCTGGCGGCCACGGACAACACTCGGCCCGACTGCGCGCGCATAGATACATCCTCATACTGTGCTATTGTGTGTAGGTTCGAGACGCGCGGTGCCTGTGAGTCCCGCTGCACCGGAGCGCGCCTGGCGGCCACGGACAACACCCCGCCCGACTGCGCGCGCATAGATACATCCTCATACTGTGCTATTGTGTGTAGGTTCGAGACGCGCGGTGCCTGTGAGTCCCGCTGCACCGGAGCGCGCCTGGCGGCCACAGACAACACTCCGCCCGACTGCGCGCGCATAGATACATCCTCATACTGTGCTATTGTGTGTAGGTTCGAGACGCGCGGTGCCTGTGAGACCCGCTGCACCGGAGCGCGCCTGGCGGCCACCGACAACACTCCGCCCGACTGCGCGCGCATAGATACATCCTCATACTGTGCTATTGTGTGTAGGTTCGAGACGCGCGGTGCCTGTGAGTCCCGCTGCACCGGAGCGCGCATAGATACATCCTCATACTGTGCTATTGTGTGTAGGTTCGAGACGCGCGGTGCCTGTGAGTCCCGCTGCACCGGAGCGCGCCTGGCGGCCACCGACAACACCCCGCCCGACTGCGCGCGCATAGATACATCCTCATACTGTGCTATTGTGTGTAGGTTCGAGACGCGCGGTGCCTGTGAGTCCCGCTGCACCGGAGCGCGCCTGGCGGCCACCGACAACACCCCGCCCGACTGCGCGCGCATAGATACATCCTCATACTGTGCTTTTGTGTGTAGGTTCGAGACGCGCGGTGCCTGTGAGTCCCGCTGCACCGGAGCGCGCCTAGCGGCCACCGACAACACCCCGCCCGACTGCGCGCGCATAGATACATCCTCATACTGTGCTATTGTGTGTAGGTTCGAGACGCGCGGTGCCTGTGAGTCCCGCTGCACCGGAGCGCGCCTGGCGGCCACGGACAACACTCGGCCCGACTGCGCGCGCATAGATACATCCTCATACTGTGCTATTGTGTGTAGGTTCGAGACGCGCGGTGCCTGTGAGTCCCGCTGCACCGGAGCGCGCCTGGATACATCCTCATACTGTGCTATTGTGCGTAGGTTCGAGACGCGCGGTGCCTGTGAGTCCCGCTGCACCGGAGCGCGCCTGGCGGCCACCGACAACACCCCGCCCGACTGCGCGCGCATAGATACATCCTCATACTGTGCTATTGTGTGTAGGTTCGAGACGCGCGGTGCCTGTGAGTCCCGCTGCACCGGAGCGCGCCTGGCGGCCACCGACAACACTCGGCCCGACTGCGCGCGCATAGATACATCCCCATACTGTGCTATTGTGTGCAGGTTCGAGACGCGCGGTGCCTGTGAGTCCCGCTGCACCGGAGCGCGCCTGGCGGCCACGGACAACACTCCGCCCGACTGCGCGCGCATAGATACATCCTCATACTGTGCTATTGTGTGTAGGTTCGAGACGCGCGGTGCCTGTGAGTCCCGCTGCACCGGAGCGCGCCTGGCGGCCACCGACAACACCCCGCCCGACTGCGCGCGCATAGATACATCCTCATACTGTGCTATTGTGTGTAGGTTCGAGACGCGCGGTGCCTGTGAGTCCCGCTGCACCGGAGCGCGCATAGATACATCCTCATACTGTGCTATTGTGTGTAGGTTCGAGACGCGCGGTGCCTGTGAGTCCCGCGGCACCGGAGCGCGCCTGGCGGCCACCGACAACACTCGGCCCGACTGCGCGCGCATAGATACATCCTCATACTGTGCTATTGTGTGTAGGTTCGAGACGCGCGGTGCCTGTGAGTCCCGCTGCACCGGAGCGCGCCTGGCGGCCACAGACAACACCCCGCCCGACTGCGCGCGCATAGATACATCCTCATACTGTGCTATTGTGTGTAGGTTCGAGACGCGCGGTGCCTGTGAGTCCCGCTGCACCGGAGCGCGCATAGATACATCCTCATACTGTGCTATTGTGTGTAGGTTCGAGACGCGCGGTGCCTGTGAGTCCCGCTGCACCGGAGCGCGCATAGTTACATCCTCATACTGTGCTATTGTGTGTAGGTTCGAGACGCGCGGTGCCTGTGAGTCCCGCTGCACCGGAGCGCGCCTGGCGGCCACGGACAACACCCCGCCCGACTGCGCGCGCATAGATACATCCTCATGCTGTGCTATTGTGTGTAGGTTCGAGACGCGCGGTGCCTGTGAGTCCCGCTGCACCGGAGCGCGCCTGGCGGCCACGGACAACACCCCGCCCGACTGCGCGCGCATAGATACATCCTCATACTGTGCTATTGTGTGTAGGTTCGAGACGCGCGGTGCCTGTGAGTCCCGCTGCACCGGAGCGCGCCTGGCGGCCACAGACAACACTCCGCCCGACTGCGCGCGCATAGACGCCTCCACGTGTGATGTCAGCAAACAGTGCAAGCTATCGCGCGACGCGGCTGGATGCCCCATCTGTGACTGCCTGCGAAGTAAGACCCTCTTGATTACGTTGCCACTATTTAGTCTGGCTCGCTGTCTGTCTCAGAATGAAGAACTATTCAATCAGGATTACGAGTGAATCGTATAGGCCTAGACAAATCTGTGTATAATATAGTTGTTTACAAAAGATAAAGAACGAATCTAATTACTAGCTCGTTCCAAGTGGCATGTCTTTGTACTTTTAAGTTTAACAAAAGTTTTCTCTCTTTACAATAAAATAACAAAACGTGAAACTTTTATAAACGTCAATTGTTTAAAGAGACATGTTCTTCAGAATATTACGTACATGCTATTTTTGCTGTCATGAATGAGTGACATTATTGCATTATTAATTAGAATAATGAGACAGGGAGACGCCTTTAAAAATAATCTTCTTAGGTAGCAGAGTGGTATGGGGAAGGTTTTCGACTAGGATCCAAACGTCAAAGTGTGCGAGCTACAACTTCAATAACTTCTCAAATAGTCTCCCATACGCTACACTGTTCAATATGTTCTTTGTGAATATCTGTAGATCTGGATTTGAATTTCGTTTTAAATGTAAAAGAATCGTTAAGTTCTTATGCATTGTAGCTATTTGTATAGAACACTCTTTTAGGGAACCGTGGTAACAATTTAAAAACTAATACGAACGATGCGGTTTGCTCACAAGACAATAGTTCAAACGTTTCAGTTCAGTTCTGTCCAACTTATTGTTTCACGACAGAGATCTCAACTTCAGACATAATGGGTAATCAAAGCTGATTGGTTCGTTTAAATATTTGCACTTGTGCCTCTTATTTTAACCGGAGGGAAATGCAATCGTCACAAATAATCGAAACTTGTTGTAAGTCGACCCACTTGTCTAGTAGTTGAGCGTTCTGATAACGACTAGGCCTAGGCGGTCATCTAGTCAACTGAACCTGTTTACTAATTGCACCGTCACCGCGATTGCGAATAAAAATAATATTGGCACAATATTGGACATATGCGTTGGAAAGTACGTTCACTTAGACATACATCACTTGGTACTTACTAAGTACTTTCACTTAGTGTAGACAAATGTGGCGCTATAAAAGGTGGGTTTTAGTTTCAGTGGGACGAAGGCCTGAATCTTCTATTTTAAATTGAGACTAAATTCTAAACTAGATATTATAATTTAAATAATGTCCGATTTGTGTACCAATAATAAATCATGAATATAATTTTAAAGTAAATTTACTTACTTCTAGGTCAATGGTTACTCAAAATATACTGGATGCATTCTAGTGGGAAGAAAATAGTCAATTATGAGAAATTTAGCATAAGTGTATGATTGTTAAATCACCAATGGCGCAGATAAGGATGTTGCTAGCTACTTGTTACTTTAGTCTCCAATAACGTACCTCTTGGTTTTGATTTCCATTTGATTTTCGCGCTAAAATACAGTGTTTCTGGATGTCAAAAGCTACCGCGTAGCCACAGCGTTGTTGCAAGTTCTAGCGTCTATTACTATCTTGTTGTGTGTAGAAGAAGAGACCTGCAACCTGCCGGCGATGCGGGGACACTGTAGGGCGCTGTTGCCACGTTGGCGCTACGATACAGTGTTACAGGTTCTAACGTGCATTACCTGTTATCTATAGAAGAAGAGACCTGCAACCTGCCGGCCATGCGGGGACACTGTCGGGCGCTGTTGCCACGTTGGCGCTACGATGCTAATAGCGGCCGGTGTCGTCTCTTCCACTTTGGCGGTTGTGACGGAAACGGCAACAACTTCCAGTCGGAAAAGCACTGCCTTGCGATGTGTAAAGGTGAGTCCTTACGGTTAACAAAGATCTTAATAGTAACCTAAGAACCAGTTCCACAATGTATAGCGACCATTTTAGGGCTACAGGAAGATTGACATTATAGAGTCTCATCGCTAGGATCATCACCAAAAATAGGTTGTCAAAAAAACTTGGAGTTTCTTCTATTAACCATATATTAAGATCTTTGGGAATGATTACAATGCTTTATCTAGCCGTGATTTGTTTTGGACAAACAATGAATAGGGCACTAGCAACACCAAAAGACAACAATGAAACAAATGAATTGAATCGATGGACAAACAACAAGCTGTCAAAAAATAATTTCGTCTGATTTTGGAAAACAAAACAAAAAACAAACAAATACACATACAAAACTTTCACTTAGTCGTTGACCATCATTAAAAGTTTTAAATGGCGAGCAGTTACTATTGCTACACTTGTTTTTATTTCTATGGTTGCAATTTTATTGTTTTGACAGCTGATGGTTTGTCCATCAGTTCAATTCATTTGTTCCATTGTTGTCTTTCGGTGTTGCTAGTGCCCTATACAATCAACAAAGCATATTTCTTCGATATGACTGATGTTATTATACAGTTCCTACTTCCTTGTAAGTTTCTCACATCAGTGCGCGTGGCAGCGCGTATTGTTCGTCTATGACCATACAAGTACGTTATTATGCATTTCAAAAACAATATATTTACCTGGACGTACCCTCTACTATTTATGTCTTCTAATCATAACATACAACGATCGTATCTCTGATCCGATGCTGTTCCCGTGCTGTTCCCATGCTTTCCTCTTATAATTTCTTTGAAGAAACTCCACAGTGTTTAACACGAATAGCTTGAACAGCGTGAGAAACTACAATTAGTATCAACATTTTCGAATGCCCTAGATATTATCAAGATTTACAGATAATCTTAAAAAAGGATTAAATAATATTACGTCTGTATCAAATTAAGAGCTTTCGAGCCTTTATTGAAATTGTCTAATTTTATTCGAACATAATCATCATTTGAAGCTCATTGGTAGCTCAGCACCATTGTAACATTTTGATGTTTAACATTATCATTTTAAAAAATATACGAAGAAAACCCCTTGGGACAATACTTCGTCACACATTTCGAGCTATTTGTCGTAATGTTTTCGGTTCCCTTTTGTGAACAATTTAAAATAAAAGGTAAATTAACATCCAACAACACATTTAATCGTGATGGTTTGTTTCGTATTCGTTGTACAAAATGTTAATTATTCATATATGAAACTTTCAGTATTTCAAGTTATACATAGAAACATTTCAGTTTATATACAAAGTAGTGTCATGAGTACAGTTGGGGTGGCACATTTCTTCCTGTTTTAGGCTCGCGGGTTTCAACCTCCCCTCTTTGTACACAGTAATGGTGGGGGGGGGGGGGGGGCGTAGAGGCGAGGGATATTCTTGTGTGTCTGCCGGTAATGTTCGTCTTCTCTTATGGTGAATTCACGACCTTGCGTTGCGTTGCGCTGAGCGTTGGACTTTGTTGCGTTGCATTGCGTTGACTTCATCATCTGTTCACGACCTTGCTTTAAACTACGCAGCCTTCTCGACAGGTCAAACCGCGGATTCAAGGTCTACTTGATCTCCGATCAAGTGGACCTTGCGTGGATTGAACTCAAGATCCGTCGATCTCCTGGCGGAGGTTTGGTAAACCTCAATGTAAAAACTTGGGAGTTTGACGAGTCCCCGCCAGGGGATTTACGGACCTTGGATTGAACCGACGTTCGAGAAGGCTGTGCTTTAAACCGAGTATCCCGGATCATACATGCCGCGAGGATCAAGAAGGCTTTGCTTTGCGTTATTGCGTTGGAAAGTTGAACTAGAACAATGTTTGCAGCATCGCACAGTCGCGCACTGATGATGCTCATGATTGGTTGCTAGGACTTCGAAGTTCAAAGTTGCGTAGCGCAACGCAAGGTCGTGAATTCACCATTAGAACGTTATGAGTTTTATGTAACACTTTGAAACTTCTCCGGGAGGTATTACAGGACACAGGACCTGTATACACTATACAACCGTCTCTCTCTCTTTCTGTCTCTCTCTATCTCTCTCCTCTGTTTCTTTCTCTCACTCTATCCCTCTCTACACTGTATGCTCAAATATAAGGACTGCATGGAAGTTAAGGCACTATTGGCCTTAATACCACATACAATATATTTTGTATTAATCAATCAACCAATCAATCAATCTCCCTCTCTTTCTTTCAACCAATCAATCAATCTCCCTCTCTTTCAAACTATCTGTAAATCAATCGATACTAATCAATCAATCAATCAATCAGTCTCTGTATTTTATATATATATTCTTATTATAACAATGTTTATAAAGGTTAAAGGTAAGACAATCAAAAGGTCTAACATACCTTAATCTCAACTAAAATAAATACACCTCTCTCTCTCTCTCTCTCTCTCTCTCTCTCTCTCTCTCTCTCTCTCTCTCTCTCTCTCTCTCTCTCTCTCTCTCGCCCCCACCAACCGAGAGGAATGTATCAGCCACACACAGACACAGAGTTACATCTGTAGTACGGACGCTCTATTGATCAAGTTGCACTGGTTAAGAAACGGTTGGTTACTGTGGCGGTCATTATTAATCCATGTCCTATTTGGTCTTCTAGGAGTTACTCTCAAAGACAAAAACATCACCCCTCCCAGCGCCGAGTAGCGAGTAACAACGCCGAGTAACAACGCCTCGGCGATCAACATTATTTATTACATCATCATCACCTCGCCACATCCAGCATTAGCGATCACATTTATAAATATATATATAAGGATTTTTGTTTGAGATGTTATTAAGTCTTATGAAGTCAGTAGTGGATCCGATAATGCTTTTAAATTGGGTGTTACTGTTTTGACATACTGGAAGATATTGTAGATATGTATACATTTTTCATAGTTTTTCATCCTTGATTTTCAATGAAGTTCATTTAAATATATTTTCAAATGTATAATTCTTGAAATCACATATTACTTAACAAGTCTGGTTTTTTTACTTTTCAATTAAGCATATTAAGCAAGTGTGCGTAATCTTAAATTTAAATGGATTTAATAGTATACTGGCTTTAATATTAAATTTAGTACATAAAGAATTAGATTTTACTTCAAAATATTTTCCAAACCTGTCAGATTTGCACTTGTGTAAAATGTTCGAGAGCTTTCCATTACATGTTTACAACATATTCGTCTCCTACATAAATACGGTACTCATTCATTGCAATACTAACATTTTTAAATCGTCACCTTTGTTTTTAGCTCACGCGAATATTTCTGTAGACTAGTTTTCACTTTTGCTTTCTCCATTCCAAGACATTATTGTTGTCAGCGAATATCCTCTCGTACTTTCTATGTGTGTAACTTAACTACTTTGCATTGCAAACTAGTCAACATAACCTTTTAGATTTAAACAGAGCTAAGAACAAATATAAATTTCAATAATATATATTCATTATGATGATTTATATAAAAATATATATATATATAATGGAATACGTCAGGAGAGATGAATAAACTATACTAGACGAGTCTAATGGGAGATTGGACTGAGTGAATTGGAAGGAGTATGCAATCATTTATGTGGAAATGTTACGTATACATAAAAAATAGAAATGTTTACTGTGAGAAACGTTTTCCAGGATAGGAATGAATTAAGCGCGAAGCTCAGTTGAATGGAATGCTTCCTAAATGTAAACTAAGAAACATTTTACTAAAAGGAAATATAATAGACAACAAATTTTAAAGTTGAGAACGTGAGGATTTTACAAGATAGGAATACAATAAGTATCCAGTCGTGAATTATTTGTTCTGGAAATTAATGTTTGTAGAATTTATGTCTGTGTGAAGATTTTGTGTAGTATAATGTCTTGTCTTGTATAGCCTAGTTGAGCGAAAATGTTTAATTGAAATAATAATAATATTGTCTAAAAGGTTATGTTGGTAATCATATCACCTTTGTTGTAACACTTACTTTAATTTTACGAAGTTGGTTGCATTATCACAAACACATGGCTGTATTTTTCGTATTTTATAAATTAGTATTGTAAGATTTGTATATTTGTTTTTCTTATTGTTTCCCGACTTCCTATTTGTAGTCCTATCTCCTCTCTAAATATTGTGTTAATACCTGTTGCATTTCCTTGTGTAATGGTGTTAATTGGCATGTGTTGTATTAACACACATCCATGAATAGGATTACTATAGCTTTGTTCGTTTGTCCTGTGATCACTACTCCAGGAGTACGGTAATACGAAAACCCCGTTTTTCTGTCCTGGAGTAAGTGTGATGGGAGTAGCTGCGACAAGTTCTTTTGTCCAGTGGTAACTTACTACAACTGTGATGGGAGTAAGGTTTTTACACCTGCTTCCCGAGTAGGAGTAGGAGGAACAACTGAAACGATCACAACAACTCTGTTTTTTTGTCCAAGTGGGAGTAACTGTGATTTCTACTCCCATATCCGTTATAATGACATATTTCCGGATTACTCCTGGCGTAAAATACTCCTGTTGAAGCACGACAAACGAACAAACCTTAAGTACTAAGATCGAAAAGGTAGTCTTGGTGGAGGTGCCGGGTTCAAGGCTTTGGCGCTCTAACGCTGGGTTCGAGGTTAGACAACAGACTAACGAGTTATATTTATTATTCACATTTCATTTAAATTTAATATTGAATTGAAGTATGATTTTATCATGTAGGCCTACTCTGAATGTTATGTGTTAAAGAAACCATAAATAAATATCTTAAAATTGTTTCTTTGGAACTTTTGCTTGAAGGTTTTCAGATTTAGAATACTTTTTGGGTACATGAAGTGAGTTAAATGGAAATAGTACTCGTAATTAACCTTACAACACCAATGTCTAACCTCTTTGCGTGTAGCCACGGCACCGCTTGACGCGAACACATGTTCCAGTAGTAATCTATCTTCCAGCCTGCCAGCCGGAATATGACGCATTTCAAATCTTTTCTCACACTCCCTCAAATCAACGAAAACACAAAAGATGTAGATTTTCAGATGAAGCTGGATGAAATGTCGGACGCTTTGAAGCATGCTTTGATGTTCAACACACCGCATGGAGTCGTTCGCGTTGTGAAACAGACACGGCCAGGGCAGCGCTCTACAGCGGCGAGCGGTGGAACTATATCACACGGCCAGGGCAGCGCTCCACTGCGGCGAGCGGAGGAACTATATCACACGGCCAGGGCAGCGCTCCACTGCGGCGAGCGGAGGAACTATATCACACGGCCAGGGCAGCGCTCCACTGCGGCGAGCGGTGGAACTATATCACACGGCCAGGGCAGCGCTCCACTGCGGCGAGCGGTGGAACTATATCTAGAACCCTTTGCGAGATGCCCAGTCGAGTCATGCTATGGAGTTTGTTTTTCTTATGGAAAATATCATGTAATAAAATAATAGACCATTTCAAAAACTATCTATGACCAAAGATTACTGAGTGGAGAAGATGTTTCATCGCCGTGTTAAAATATCTGCGCGAGTTTTTTCGAAAATTTCTAAGTCTCACCACTAGTTCGAATTCTGACCGCAAGGAGCGCTAGTCCTGCACGTTTGACTAAGGTCCACTAAATCCCCTGGCGGCTACTAGCGATCTAGTAGACCTTGCGTTTGACTTGGTTACCGTTAAACAAGGTCTACTAGATCGCTAGTACGTGCCAGGTGATTCAGTGGACCTTGAGTTTTAAACTTTTGGAAGAGCGACTCTTGCGGTGAGAATTCGAACTACACGTCGGACTTGGAAAATTTCATTCAGACACGCGCAGACGAATTCCCATATGGTTGAAATATCTTCTCCATTTAGTAATCTTTGCTATGAGCATGACCCTATCTAGTATGATTATCATCACGGTCCTCTAAATCTTTATTAGCAACAATGAACAACAGTTAAAAACATAAAATCAAGGTTAGTAGATGATGATCTTGTGTGTATTAATAAACCTTGATATAACATTTGAAAACTGATTTTTAATTGTTGTGTATCGTTGTTCTTGAAGACTTAGGAGACGGTGATGATACTCATACAAAGGGTCCTACTTCCTAGATAGTTTTTGAAATGGTCTACTTACTCCATAGCAACAATCTTGCCCTCGACTTGACATTGTTGACTGTGCATACGGCCCTTAGGTTGGAATTCATAGTCGGCCCCTACACCTAGGGGCGCCCATTGTTACCAAGGTAACAATTGTTTGCATGTTATTTCCCATAAACAAAACAAATCCATAGCAACAATGGGTGCCCCTAGGTGTAGGGGCCGACTATGAATTCCAACCTAAATCTTTATGTACAACAATACAATACACAACAATTCAAAATATAAATACGATGTTAATATGCTACTAGTATAACACCAAAATACAACAATGTAACAAATGAATTGAATCGATGGACAAAAAACAAGCTGTCACAAAATAAAATGTTCTGATTATGGAAAACAAACCTTCAAAACAAACAAAAGACATACAAAACTTTCCCGACGTTGTTGTCCATTAACTGGAGAGCAGTTACTGTCGCTACACTTGTTTTTTTTCTTCATAACGTTGCAATTACATTATTTTGACAGTCATGGTTGTTTGTTCATCAGTTCAATTAATTTCCTCGATTGTTGAAGTCCGGATATGATGTCAGTTTACGGGTTCCCTATTAGATGATGTTGTATTCTTTATATTCATTTGACGTAAAGGACATTGTACATTAGCTATTGCAGTGACTACACATAGCGGTCATCATCCCGTACGCTAACGGCGGTATGCACAGACAGCTGTCAAGTTAAGTTGCAATGGAATTGTTTTATTACATGACATTTTCCATAAGAACAAACTCCATAGCAACCATAAACACCAGGGCCGGTCTTACAATCTTCTAATAAGAAAGTTATTTGTATAGCAATTAAGCTATTTGGAGGATTTCAAGGGTGGAGACAACAAACTATTCGACGAATAAATAGTTATTGGGACATTGTAAAACTGGACCTTAGTCGCTGTTGTATAGATAATACCGGCCCAAAAATAAATATAAGTGAACTGTAATGAATACGAAAACCCCCCAAATATTCACATTTAACACTTCACTCGCCCAATCCGTATCGTATTTCAATTATTTAAACCGTATTTGCGGGTCCTGCCGCATATATACGCCCACACAGCACACAGCATACACTACACTTCACACCTAGTGTTGGTTGCCGTAGCTCTATTTAAATATCCCCCCATCCATGTAGTACGCACAGCGGGTGACAAGTGATTTCCACGCACGTTGTAGCTCAGCCAACAACTTAGCAATTCATCGATTATTTACCATAAATGCTTAGTGCATTATTGAAACGCGTGCGCGCGTTATTGTTGCTATATGCGCTGGTGGCGCGGCTGGCGGCGAGAGATCGTATTTCTCGCACGTCTCGGCAGCTCCGCTACGGCTTTTAGCCGGCTAAGGAATAGCCTCGTGGTTTTTTAAAGCCTCTGCGGCGCGGGTGTAACTACACCGTCCTACACCGAGCTACACCACATTACGCTACACTACACCTTGGCTTTGGGTTTATTCACGTCGGAGTAAATCCCTAGGTTACATGATACTATACTTTAAGGGTGGGAAATGTAACTTGCTAAATTAAAGTTTTTTAATTGATATCTTGAGAAAGGTTCAAGACCGAAAAAGTAAATTGCTCTCGTGGTTTTCTTTTGAAGCAGCTAAATGAAAAATGTATATAAACTTTATAATAGTTATGATTGTTATTTTTGTAATAAATTAATTTTTTAATTATTAATTATTGAATTAATAACCTATTTGTAAGAAACCCAATGTGGAGAGAGAACTTTGACTAAAATTCTTTAAACACGACAAAACTAAGTACAAATTGTAGTTATGGCACCCAAAATGGATCATTTTGCACCCCTATTTCCAAAAAATTCTATCCCCTCCACCAACTAGTCAAGACAAATCAATGGGAGGGCGGAGGGGGGAAGGGGGTATTTTGTTCTAACTCGATGGGGGCTGGGGTGTAAACATTTTGAATTTGGTCCAAAATTATGCATTTTGGGTGCACAATAATGACATGTTTTCCATTTTTGAATTTAAAGAAAGTAAAGTAAAACTTAACGGGCCCACTATCGGGCAGTAGGTACTAGATAGGCTGCAGTAGACGCCCCCTGATGTTGTTTACTGGCAGTGACGTCACGGCAAGTTACGATGACACGACCATACATACCGGCCCTAATGGCGGCCATGAATGGCGACCCGGCCACCACTCGCCGTGATGTATCCGACTATGCGAGGAATCCATGTCTGGAATTTCAGGCTGGAATTCAGCAGAACCCATCCCGCCGTTATGTTCCATATTGATTGCGCAGTCCAGTGTTGCCGTTTTCGACGAGTTGAATTACCTATACCACGTTACTCGATCATAATTATTATGTGTACGGGTTGAAACCTGTGCTCAGGGAGTTAGATGATTGGTGGGATATTCTTTGGATGCGAGACACTTTTGTATCAGCAGTAGTTTTGATGTATGGTAGTCCACCATTATTGTTCTTCTGCCCATCGCACAGTATTACACCCAGCTAAAAAGAAAGTTAGTTGCTAATCACTTGTTTTCACCATGGCAACATCCAATCAGAAGCCTTCAAATCCACCTAACAGCTTAATAGCTAACTATAGACCTTCCTTATTAGCTGCTCATAATACCGAGACTTAGATCTGTATGCATAGTCGTCTCCTACATAGGTAAGCCCGTTGTAGCCATGGGTAACAGTTTTATGCGTGTTATTTCCCATAAAGAAAACCAATCCTTAGCAAAACCGGGCGCCCCTAGGGGTAGGGGACGACTATGAACCAAGGCTGGAAGAATGGCAATATAAAACATTATTTATTTATGTAAATAAATTACTTTCGTCGAAATTGTTTCAATCAAGTAAATAATATTATCTATTGTTACAATTGAGTAATTCGAGACTATGAGGTGTGCAAATACAAAAATCCCATACCTTATCTGAGGGACTCGAACCCACTCCCTTACACTCATGGCATGATGCCTAACCCCATGAGCTTCCGCGGTTAGTTGGCGGTTGGTTGTAGTTTGAAATTAATTCTTAAAATGAAAACGACCTACATGGATTACTTGTAAATACATAATATAGGCTACACTAACCATTATTTCGTGTCATGGTGTACAGATGGAGGGCCATGTATCACAAGTTCTACACACAAAGATCTTGTTGAGAATGTTCACCACCGCTTTGCTACACAAGAGACTGGTCGTCAGGCGGGCGGTGGTATTACGTCATAACGGCTCTAGTTCGCCATTATATATTAGTTAGGTGGCAGCGGTGGGATGACTGTCAAAGAACTTAGACACGAACACGATTTATTGACTCTAAAAGGTTCGACAAATTTCAATATCGGAAATCTGGTCTCTCCTGTGATGTAGGAATACCGATGATAAATTTGATTCTATATCTCGATCTCATGTTATAGGAGAACGCTCTGTGTGATGCGTTGATCGAGCTTGGCCACCTCACACATTCTGACCAAACATTCTCAAAGTTTACCGCCATTTTTGAATATTAGAATGTGCATATTTATTGAAAAAGAACAATGAAAAAGAAGTAAGCACAAGAACGTCATCATAGGTAGGATTTGTTGTTGTCATGGAAAAAGCTTGAAAAATAAAAACTGCCACTGACAGGCGGTCAGAAGTCGGAGCACTGAAAACTGTTTCATCTCTATGGTTTTCCCTATGGTTTACTATTGAAGACTGTAACTGACAATAGGTAGTGATGCTAAGCAATCTCCTTATCTGCACGATTAATAATTTAACAGTAACACAGTAAGTAACAATGAATTATTGAAAGCTCAAATCATATCATCATAATAGTTTATTTTCTTGCCACCAGAATGCATCTAGTCGATTTTGTATTTTTAGTGGCCAATGTTACAGGATAGGTCGTTGAGCGCTGAGCAAAACACTTTATATAGTTGTAGAAAGTAACAGATTGTTACTTGTTCATTTGTATTGCCACGAGTCGGTGTTTATTCACTCGAGAGTCAATGTTTTCCAGACGGCAGATGTCTAGTGTTATTTATTAATTGGCCGTTATAACTGGAAACAAAAGAGCTACGCGACCGGCGCTACCGGTCGATATCGATATCGAACAGATATATCGATATATTGGCGGTCGCAGCTACATCGTATCCGCCGGATTAAATTCAAGCGAAACTTGCATAAAGATTCAGATAGTTGGAAAGTACGTCCTACCCCTCCTCCATCCCCTTCCGGTGTCCATCCCTACCACCCTATTACTCCCCCCCCCCTTCTTCCGACACTCAAAAACTATTGCCCTCAACTAATCCTGGCCCCCACAACTAGGATAGAATACCAACTTTTCACGGTATATGAAAACCAAATTAGTTTTACATGCCTGATTCTTTACTAGCATATTAATAAAATACATTTTGGTTGTCATTCCGCACCATTAAAAAACCTTGTAATCGTTGATTTAAAAGCAATAACCGACCCTGCCAGTAGTGGATGACTTAACTAGTGATTAACGAATTTTAAACAGTGATTAAGTTAAAAATTGATGAAGAAGAGCAATCTTATCTTGTTAATCACTGATAAACGTCAACCAGAGCTTTAACCAGTAATTAAAACTTATTGAAACCCCAGCCCAACGGTTAGAACATAGTTCCTCAGGCACGTGGGTTCGAATGCTGCATACGGCACGGGTTCTTCTAACTGTGCTTCATCTTCATCTATAACACATCAATATACTTATCTCGAATAGACTTATTGCAATAATATAATAGACGAATCTAGTTTCATATTCATCAAAACCAGCACAGAGAAATACTTTAAGAGTTTTTTTCTAACAATGATTATATTTTCTTTAACCGTAAATTCAATTACTTGAAGTTCTATTAGATTGTGTATTGGCTAATGAAGAGATCTTCTCCACAAACTTGAACAACTCACTTAAAAATACTCAACTCTTCTTCTTCTTCTTCTTCGTCTTTTTCTTCTTCTTTATTTAGCTTGCCAATAATTGTGTCTCAGGGCTTGTTCGCCAGGCTACAAATAAAATATGTAACTCAACTGAATTATGTAAGCTGACGTAACTGAGATGCATTCCAGCTCGGTGGTGCGGTGTATTTATGTAAAGGCTAACATGTGTAAAACTGAAATATATATTTTTTCGAAATATTCTTTCAACTCCGTTTTCGTTTCTCTTTCATAATATTATGAGGAAGTTCCATACATAGAACCAACTCTGAGGTTGTGAGCTGAGTCAAACGTACTTTCTTTTCAGATTTTTCCGTGAAAATGAAGCATAAGTAGTTAGTATTTGGTGCTTTACGACGTATTTATGCATTTTATCTCTGTATCCACCTCACTCTTGTTTTGTCCAGCGAACATCCCCTGTAAAAAATGGACATCAAACATTACACTTGTGCACATATGTAATGTTTTTATGTAATGAGATGTTTATTGTAAGCCTTAACAATAAAAAATATACAATTTTAATACATTGCATTCATTCATAATCTTGATTTGACATTTTCAAGAGGTTTTCAAATATGGTATTAATTAAAATAACTAACAACATAACAAAAATTAAATTCCCATAAACGATGTAACTATTTTCCACAAACCCAACAAATAAAACATTCACACAACAACTCTAAACATGTTCCACGTTGGAATATAAAACGGTCCCGTTCAACATCCACGTTATGAGCGAACGAACGAACGATTCTTATCAAATAATCGAAAGCAAAGTAACTCGTCGTGTTCATCACCGACTAGTGACGTCACTAGCGCGACTAGCGCGCGTAGCGGCCGCTTCATGAACCGCGCAAGAAGGTGTGTGCAGTGCGTCTTGGGGGGGCTCGATACAACGTAAGCGGTGCCGAAGATCCAATCATTACAAATAACTGGTAATGCTCGGGTCCCGAACAAGCGGAGTATTCAAAACCTATCAACTGTACAAACAAGCCCGGTAATACGTCTAATCAGCAACTCTGGTACTCTCGCTTACTATAGAGCACGGTACATGGGACACTGTTACACACCCGTCGACACACATGCAAGTGTCCAACGTATAAGTGTCGTACACCGTCCTCAGATCCGTATCTAATGGCTCTTTCATGCACGCTGATTTTAAGGAAAAATCAATTCAACAGATTGCTGGCGTTCATTCACAACATTTGTAAATGTATATAGTTTTTCGTTTTGTAGAGTGCACATTGCACAAACCTTATTGGTCAGGCCCCCTGTTTCAGGTAACCAACCGAAAGTCGTAAATTCTCTTTAATTAGATGGTAGCAACTAGCGCGAAGTAAGATCTTCATATCGTACTACAAAAATTTCATTATTATTTCTACATAGCCCAAATAATATAAACTAAAAATATTTTCCATGAAAATATAGATAGAATTCAAAGACAAAACTCTTAAGTGATTGTTATTTTGCCATTTTGACTCATAATTTGTTTTGATAGATCAATTCGTTTCCCTCTTTGATTTTTCCCATTTGAATAGCACGTGATTGTTACCATTGTGTAAACTGGTTAGATTCTGGTGATCGACGGGACTTATTTTGAGTGTCTTGCATTGGGGCTAGTACACCAAATCGAATAACATGATTGCAATGATATAGACGTGAAGTAACAGGAATTATCGCATCTCTAATCTTATGGCCAATGTGCATCACATAATGGTCGGTATAATACCTCTTGGACAGACCATAGAATCTCGTTCAATTCCGGCCTCACGTCGGCAATTATCTCACCCGAGTTTCTTGCTCGGCGGACAAACTGGGCAAGATTAATAATAATGAACGGTGGGTGAATTCTTCGGTCACTTTCTGAACGCCATTTGCCAAATACTTTTCCCATTAACGAAGAAGTAACCTCGTATATTTTCACAGCGGGCGTAAAGATTTCTCATGCTGGCTGCCATCTTGTTTTCAAATTGGTGTGCTCTTTAAAGTCTTACGTCACATTTACAGTTTCCCTGCAAAATGAACCTGCAAACAAAGGGACTGTTGAGTTTTTAGTTATTAGTTATATTACTAATATTAGTTTCAAATGAAGTGCTTGATAGTAGTTAGCGTATTGGATAGGTTTCTACCAATTCGTTCCATAAATCGAATCGTTTATTTATAAGCTTTTCCATTAATCACTGCAATAACATAAAGTGAGCATCATTTGTCTCATTGAAATGATTCAGGAGTGAAAACCAATCACAATAATGAAAACATGATCACCATTAACTCACTTGAGTAGTGAGTTTAATTCTGAAAATTATTTTAATTGCTAACGATAATATATCACGCGCAGTTTGTTTTAACATATTAGTCAAGATTTAGGTTGGAATTCATAGTCGCCCCCTACACCTAGGGGCGCCCATTGTTGCTAAGGTAACAATTGTTTCCATGTTATTTCCCATAAACAAAACAAATCCATAGCAACAATGGGTGCCCCTAGGTGTAGGGGCCGACTATGAATTCCAACCTTAATCTTTATATCAGTTTATATCTCGGGGACTTAATAAGAAATAATATATCGTATAATAAATTCTTTAATAATTGTGTAAATATGAGTAGCACTTCTGGTCAGAAAAATATTTGCCTTGAATGATAAGACTCGTCCATCTTTCCTGTAACTCTATAACTTTCCCCTCTGTGTAATAATCGGAGAAATAACAATACCGGTACTGTACTTTGTGAGTTTGTGACCTTGGAGCCGTCATAGCAACGAAGTACATTTTATCACCCGCTGTAAATCTGTATACTTGTCACTGAGACTGTATACTTCTCACTGGGTGGGTAGGCCTAAACAATATTTACAAATTTATTTTCATTATTTATTTAACTATATCCCACTTCTACAGTGTCGTGTAAAACACTATTGTACTTCTGTTTCCATGCTGGCAATATCCTTCTCTCTAACACAAGCCAATTTCGAAGTCAACTTTTGTGATATATCTTTGGGTGATCAATCGCCCACAACCCAAACAGCTGTTTATTCCCAAATGTTTCCTGATGTTTTTCAAGATCGACAAGGTAGACTTGGCTCAAATCACTCCCCAAGTTAAAACTCCTCTGGTATCGAATTATTATAACAAATTGTTGAAAATGTGATGCCTCTGATAAACTCTGTAGACACAGACAGACTGATAACATTAATCCTGGGAGAGGGCTTACAAATAATATCTCGGCCTTTCAGAGCTACGAGCGAGGTGGGTATACTGACGGCTGTAGCGTACTGTAGCTCACTGTAGCTCACTGTAGCGGGACTATATCTCTAGCTGTAGCTGTGAATACATTCTACAATCAGTGCCACCTATATAGTACTACTGTATAGCTCAGAATAGCTTCCAGCTAAACTCTAGCACTCTTTAGCAAAACTTCTAGATAATACCTGTAAGTATCTAGCTACCGAGAGCTGTAGCTTTTTGTAGTAAAACTAAACTACTTTATATGCTGTAGCTCATAATAATCAGCTATTTTGCAATACTCAAGTTAAATGAAAATTAAATAACACATTTACTATTTGTTTTAATTTAATATGTAATCTTGATTTCACATATTATTGCACCAACAAAATTAACAACGACCAGAAACCACACAATCGCCCAATAACTCAGCACAACAGAACGTTGTGGGCAATAAATTACCGCAAGTTTCATTTTTACTTCATGTGTTACACATTGAATCGTAAGAAATCGTTCACAATGAAAACCACCGAAACTAGATTCTGTTTCTCCATTTCCCCCGTCACTAACCCGGCTTCTCCAGGATACGTCTAATTGATATTCTGTAATAAATATTCCGACTTAAATAGAATCCGAGCCGAGTCGAATTCATTCATTTCCTCCAACTCTCGACTCGACCATTTACTATCGATTCGTTATCATCGTTTCGATTATCGAGAGTGGTTGTGTTATTGGTCCACCTACCTTGAAACCTTGAAGAACCCTCGATTTCTATCAGTTAAAATTTGTATCAAACGTTTTAAAATTGTCAAAAAGTTGACCAAAATATGTCATCTCCTAGAGAATCTAGCGCTCTTCCTTTTGAAAGTTTCTTTTTTTCAATAAACAATAATTTTCCCCTTTTCAAATGTTCATATTTAACTTATGTTATTTGTTTTTGCAACGAACAAAAAATCATTAAATTCTCACGAACTTAGAGCTACTTATGACGAACCCTCCAATCAGAGACGGGGACGAAGTAAACAGAGGTGGGGAAAGACTCCCCCCTCCCACTCCCTTCAATTCATACACTGCACAAAAGAGGAGGATGGTAAACATAAAAAGGGAAAAGTACTTAGGTAGAAAAATGGACGTCGAAAAAAATGGCAGCCTCTCAAAGTAAGTAATTTCAGAATCTTTTAAATATTTTATTTTCTGCCAATCTAATCACGCGCCCCACGACACGTTTATTTAGGTATCTACCTAAGTTTGTTTCCCCCTACGACCGGGTTGGTTGTTCTCTAAAGTCCACTTTTAGTTAAGTAACTCTGTAAAGTTTATTTACTTGTTTCTCAATTCGATAATTGTTGCTGGCAGGCAGAGCGGGGGGGGGGGGGGGGAGGGGGGGGCCAACAGTTGTCCGAGCGAGTATTTCAGCTTGTGGCCGCGTCATTGCGGACCGTATATAAAGTACGCGAGCACAAATCCGTACCAGAGTTTCAACCCGAGTTAGTAGAAACTAAACTTGGCTTCGTATTCGATGTGAAATGGCTCAAACAGCCGCACGCGCATTATTTCCGCCATTAGGTTTTCATTTTTCTGATGTTTGAGCTTGCCTCACTCGATTACCCAACGACAGATGTCTCCACAGTCCAAGCGGGCGCCATTACTCCTCGGGGAAACCCCCCCCCCCCCCCCCTCCCCTCCCCTCAACCGCCCCTACCTGAGGTATCGGCCGGTCTCTTTGAAATGTTCCCTCTGCTGTGTTCTGCATATTGACTTTTGAATAATACAGGGAGAGACCACAATCCTCTTTTCGCTGTCTGGTCTGAATGCCTCGTATTTCTTGGATGCTGTGGAACGCGAGGCTCATCGCGATCACTGCTCGTGTCGAGGGGAGGGGGGGGGGGGGGAGGGAAAGGGGGATGTGGTGCGGATATAAGACAGGCAGAAACACATTCACTTTCTGTAGAAATTTGTTTATGAATACTATTTATTTTTTTAATGGAATATCCACATCTATACATTTTGAATGGAAGAATACAGATGTACTTCATAGTTTATATAGAGGCAAATATGGCAAGAGAAAAATGTTAACTATTTTCACTTTTCTTCTTATAAACAATCAAATAATAATTAATTACAAAGAATCGTGGCACTTGTGTTATGTATATCCATACATGGTGTGGTGTGTATGGTGTGGCAATGCCTCCCTGCATTATTTTATCAATGGTACCGGATACAAACAATAAATGCGTATTGTGTGGCTAGTTGATCCTGTGTGGCTTTACTCATGTTTCTAATTCAGGGGGTCCAGGGTGCGATTCCCGATCGAGGATGTTTGTTTTTTTACCTTTTAAAAGTGTTTCAATCTATAGATTATTGACAGGCGTCTTAGCAGCCATCGTATAGCAACGAACCACATATCACTTGTAACCGAATGGATAGACAACTAATAATTTTTTACCGTTTCTTTTCTACTTAATTTCACTATTTTAGATCGATAAAATTATTATACAAGCTAAGTAAGCTTAAAATGAGAAAAAAATCAGAGGTTAGCCCGAGTAAGGACTCATTAATATGCATAAACCCTCATAAAACGAGTAAACCTATATAAGCCTGAGCCTTTTATAGATGAGAAATCCTCGCAACCAACGACAACCCTCCTTTGGAAACAAATTATAAATCTGACGTCTACTCCCTCACAAGAATGAAGTTGTTCCCCGACTAGTTTAGTAGAATGTCGAAAATATCCGGGTGGTCTAAGATTTTCCTATTTGCCAGTTCAGTGATTACAGACAGTTCCATGGCGAGTGGTAAACGGCGTTCACTAATTCTATCGTTGTATTTGTGTTGCACGTGACTGTACCCGGTGCATGGGTTCACTAATTCTATCGTTGTATTTGTGTTGCACGTGACTGTACCCGGTGCATGGGTTCACTAATTCTATCGTTGTATTTGTGTTGCACGTGAATGTACCCGGTGCATGGGTTCACTAATTCTATCGTTGTATTTGTGTTGCACGTGACTGTACCCGGTGCATGGGTTCACTTATTCTATCGTTGTATTTGTGTTGGACGTGACTGTACCCGGTGCATGGGTTCACTTATTCTATCGTTGTATTTGTGTTGCACGTGACTGTACCCGGTGCATGGGTTCACTTATTCTATCGTTGTATTTGTGTTGCACGTGACTGTACCCGGTGCATGGGTTCACTAATTCTATCGTTGTATTTGTGTTGCACGTGACTGTACCCCGCGGGATGTATCCCGCGCGCGCCGTCAACGTAGCACCAGCGCTAGTGTAGCTAAGCGAGCGAGAAGGGGAATCACAGAGTTCTCTTTTACTCTCTTTCTCGATAATGTAAGAGGTGCGATAGTTAAGATGATGATAAGATGATACTGGGCTGTACGTCCCATATTTTTTGGCAATGATGCTAATCGAGACGATGAGTGGGTGGTTATGAAGATGATTGGAAATTGTTTGATGTCGTTTGTGTCTGGTCTGTGTCTATTTGTGTCATAATAGCCTACTATTATGATTCTACACGAGCCAAATTTACAAACAGAAAATATCGTACACAAATAGCATATTTGTCCCGTTTTTTATGATTGACAATTACGAAGAACATGAATTTTAATGTTATTCATCAATTTATACCGATTTCCGTGAAAGCGATTATTCAATTTCGTATTTTTTCTGGTTTCAAATCAATCAATAATTTACGCGCATTTTATGAAATAAAACAATTTCTACACTAACTCTAAATGCGGACTTCATGTAACTTTTTTAGACAAACTGTCAAGTCAATGTGCCTGAAATTTTCAGGATTTATGCAAGAATATGTTCTACATGACCCCTGGTAGAATAATTCATCTGCGATTATAATAACTGTTTAAAAAAAATAAAAATATAAATCATTAACACAAATACTTTTATTTTGTAAGTTGTTTTTGTCTTTTAAAATTACAAGCATGGGAAAGAAGAAGCATCCTATTTAATACCCGGTGCATGGGTTCACTAATTCTATCGTTGTATTTGTGTTGCACGTGACTGTACCCGGTGCATGGGTGTACTAATTCTATCGTTGTATTTGTGTTGCACGTGACTGTACCCGGTGCATGGGTTCACTAATTCTATCGTTGTATTTGTGTTGCACGTGACTGTACCCGGTGCATGGGTTCACTAATTCGATCGTTGTATTTGTGTTGGACCTGCCTGTACCAGGTGCATGGGTTCACTAATTCTATCGTTGTATTTGTGTTGCACGTGACTGTACCCGGTGCATGGGTTCACTAATTATATCGTTGTATTTGTGTTGCACGTGACTGTACCCAGTGCATGGGTTCACTAATTCTATCGTTGTATTTGTGTTGCACGTGACTGTACCCGGTGCATGGGTTCACTAAATCCGTCGTTGTGTTTGTGTTGCACGTGACTGTACCCAGTGCATGGGTTCACTAATTCTATCGTTGTATTTGTGTTGCACGTGACTGTACCCAGTGCATGGGTTCACTAATTCTATCGTTGTATTTGTGTTGCACGTGACTGTACCCGGTGCATGGGTTCACTAATTCTATCGTTGTATTTGTGTTGCACGTGACTGTACCCGGTGCATGGGTTCACTAAATCGATCGTTGTATTTGTGTTGCACGTGACTGTACTCGGTGCATGGGTTCACTAATTCGATCGTTGTATTTGTGTTGCACGTGACTGTACTCGGTGCATGGGTTCACTAATTCGATCGTTGTATTTGTGTTGCACGTGACTGTACCCGGTGCATGGGTTCACTAATTCTATCGTTGTATTTGTGTTGGACGTGACTGTACCCGGTGCATGGGTTCACTAATTCTATCGTTGTATTTGTGTTGCACGTGACTGTACTCGGTGCATGGGTTCACTAATTCTATCGTTGTATTTGTGTTGCACGTGACTGTACCCGGTGCATGGGTTCACTAATTCTATCGTTGTATTTGTGTTGGACGTGACTGTACCCGGTGCATGGGTTCACTAATTCTATCGTTGTATTTGTGTTGGACGTGACTGTACCCGGTGCATGGGTTCACTAATTCGATCGTTGTATTTGTGTTGCACGTGACTGTACTCGGTGCATGGGTTCACTAATTCGATCGTTGTATTTGTGTTGCACGTGACTGTACCCGGTGCATGGGTTCACTAATTCTATCGTTGTATTTGTGTTGCACGTGACTGTACCCGGTGCATGGGTTCACTAATTCGATCGTTGTATTTGTGTTGCACGTGACTGTACTCGGTGCATGGGTTCACTAATTCGATCGTTGTATTTGTGTTGCACGTGACTGTACCCGGTGCATGGGTTCACTAATTCTATCGTTGTATTTGTGTTGGACGTGACTGTACCCGGTGCATGGGTTCACTAATTCTATCGTTGTATTTGTGTTGGACGTGACTGTACCCGGTGCATGGGTTCACTAATTCTATCGTTGTGTTTGTGTTGCACGTGACTGTACCCGGTGCATGGGTTCACTTATTCTATCGTTGTATTTGTGTTGGACGTGACTGTACCCGGTGCATGGGTTCACTAATTCTATCGTTGTGTTTGTGTTGCACGTGACTGTACCCGGTGCATGGGTTCACTAATTATATCGTTGTGTTTGTGTTGCACGTGACTGTACCCGGTGCATGGGTTCAATATAATCTAGGAAACCCATCAGTCACGGCTGGTGTGTATACAGGCCTGAGAACGGGTGTAGAACTCGAGCCCCTGTGTACCAGGGCTCGATCGCTACCTCTGTACTATGGATTTAGCCCCGCGAATTACGATAACACCGAAATGTGTAGAAATTGTTTTATTTCATAAAATGCGCGTAAATTATTGATCTATTTGAAACCAGAAAAATGACGAAATTGAATCATCGCTTTCACGGAAATCGGTATAAATTGATGAATAACATTGACATTCATGTTCTTCTTCTTAATTGTCAATCATAAAAAAAGGGACAAATATGCCATTTGTGTACGATATTTTCTGTTTGTAAATTTGGCTCGTGTAGAATCATAATAGTAGGCTATTATGACACAAATAGACACAGACCAGACACAAACGACATCAAACAATTTCCAATCAACTTCATAACCACCCACTCATCGTCTCGATTAGCATCGTTGCCAAAAAATATGGGACGTACAGCCCAATATCATCTTATCATCATCTTAACTATCACACCTCTTACATTATCGAGAAAGAGAGTAAAAGAGAACTCTGTGATTCCCCTACTCGCTCGGTTAGCTACACTAGCGCTGGTGCTGCGTTGACGGCGCGGCGGGAACCGAGACAGATGTTTTAGAAAACAAGTGAAGAATGAGCCGCGCCACACAAACAGATTCATTCGACTTTTCATAAAACAACAGGCACAGTAACAGTTACACGGCTTTACTTAACAAGAACAAAACCTTGGCGTTTCTGTAATAGACACGTTAGGTTCACGGCTGGCTGGGTTGACAACCGCTAGGCTCGCTGCTGTGCGTGTGCGTGTGCGTGAGGTTAGGAATCTGTATTCGTAATAACAACTGTACCAGCATTGAAAAATACTATTATAACGGGTAAATTTTTTTAATGAAAAAGTAGGACAATGCAATGTTTAGAAAATGTTTTTATTTTGATCCGAATGTGTGAAAGATAGTCCGGAATATGTTGATTTTCCTTGAAACAGCTTGCATGAAAGGGGCTGTAGATAAGAATCTGGGGTCGGTATGGGACCATTTACGTTGGGACTTGTATCATGTCGGCTGAATGGTAATCGGCGTTAACTGGGCCTAACCACTCACCTTGAATGTTTTCAAAGTCTGGTAAGTAATAATTGATGTTGAATCTTGGTCGACGTGAATACCCGAACACTTCCAAAGTTCGGGTGAAAAGTGGGTGTCGACAACTTGTTTATAGAATCGGTACATTGCGCTGATCTATCCCGCACAATCCGGGCGGGTCTGCTTTCAATATTTATTCAACGTCGCTATGGTTTAGTTTTGCTCTCAATGGTCAATATTAGCACGTGGTAGTTCGGCCCCATGTGAGATTAGCTTGAAACAAATCATATCTTCAGCCGATCCTTGCTAACCAGATATGCGCAAAACTGTGCCAACGTTAGACCCTATAAATAAAATGTATTTATATTCAATATGAAGCCGCAGCTACAATGGAAGTTGAAAGGGTGACAGAACCCCCAAAATTGGTTTGAAAAAAATTGCAGAACACGTCATGGAAATTGTATTTAGCGACGGCCTATGAGTTTTATTGATATTTAATTCGAACGTTAACTAAAGTAAAATAAATTATGAAAAAAAAGAAATCTTTCACAAATATATTTCAATTTTGTATTTTGTTTTTGCTACTAATTTGGATTTTATTAAAAAAAAAAAAACAAAAAAACAAACCAAAATCAAGCGATTCCTCGCAAATAATTCCAGCATCAAGAAATAGAGTCAAAACATCTAGATTCGCAATAATGCCTAACTCCCAAATCCTATTATGATAGGGTCTAAATAACACACATACACCAGTAAAATACTATACGTTTTGGTGTTAATATTATGTGGTTATTGTAAGAATATTTGAATATGATTATGAATGAATGTTACAATAAAAGCAATAGTTCTTACGCCACTTGCAGCAAACTTCGATACAAAATTAATGTTTTTTTCTTTCTTCCCTCAAGAAAAATTAATCAGTGACCAAACGCATCCAGAATAACTAACAAAGATGAGTGTTTCTTCTGTCTGAGCCAGGAGTTTATTTTAAATTAAACGTGTTCCTAGAATGTTTAGTCATTACTTTTAAAACAAAAATAACGACAGTCATATAATTATTTTCTTCGAAATTATTTTTCTAAAAAGAACGGTTACTATGAATGCGGTTTTGTAAAAAAAAAAAAATACAGAAGCTGAGTAAATTAATTCATCCAAATGAAGTGTTCACACATTTCAACGAATATGATTTTTTAATTAATTAATGATTTAATTAATTTTCTGACGAGACACAGAATGGATGAATCTATGCCTAGTGGAACGATGATTATCGAGCAGCCGAAAATTCATCCACACAATCTCTTGTTGACACATTTGATGACGTCAGAAGCAATTTGCGAATGAAGAAGGGGAAAATAAATGTATGTCAAACTTTGTAACTTTACAGAAAACAACCCGATTACTTGAGAAAGTAGAAAACGTCTGGATACACAATGAAACACTATAACCTGGATCTCGCTAAGATAGGTTATCTACGCCACGGTCTACTTTATCTCCGCCAAGGGGAGGATCGTCGAACTGATTTGGAATTTCGACGAGTCTCCGCTAGGTTGGATAGGGAACCTTTATGTTATTGTTGGTAAGAGAGTGGCCATGTGGAAGACACTTTTTGATTGGCTCTCCGAGTCATCTCCGAGTCACGTGGTTTCCATGACTACCAAATCTCTGGAGAGATTTGGTGTGGATTGGTGTGGATGGTGTGGATGTGGGGAGATCCTTGCCACGTGCCTACAATGTTAATTTTGCGGACTTCATGTACCTTTTTTAGACAAACTGTCAAGTCAATGTGCCTGAAAGTTTCAGGATGTATGCAAGAATATGTTCTACATGACCCCTGGTAGAATTATTCATCTGCGATTATAATAACTGATTTAAAAAAATAAAAATATAAACCATTATCACAAATATATTTATATTTTTTAAGTTGTTTTTGTCTTTTAAAATTACTAGCATGTGAAAGAAGCATCCTATTTAATTTACTTTACTGGGGGTTATGTACTGTAGTGAGTTACGCATATCCTAAAAATTTCAATACAATCGGGACCTAAGAAAAGGAACATTATGTGTACAAATTTTAATATTCAGTCCAGAGGAAACCCACTTTAAAGTTGAAACATGCTTCTTACCTCCATATGATGGGTCATCACGGTCCTCTGTGTCATCTACACTTCTCTTCTCTTGTTATGATTGTGACTAGTACTACTAGGCCCAGGCTAACCATGCTTCGTTTGTTAGGTTAGAATCACTACTTTCTAGCAGATCACCGACACTTTCAACAGTATTTCCACTTGTCACTCCCCCATTGTCGTTGTTTATAACTAAGTACGGTATCTTTTACCTCTAAACAATATCTTTTTTGTTGTTTTAAGTATTTATCCCATTTTATCGAACTTTTTACCACACGAATCACTCAAAACGTCAAAACTAGAGCATTGTAAACAAACGACAAGGTGTGTGAGATTGGCGTTCGGCCGCTTTCCAGCTGTTTAGGGCTGCGTACCAACTTTGACTGCGTTCACTGTGGCTGTGACTGGTGGTGGAAACCCAGTCAACGCAGTTAACGCAGCAGCTGGTACGGGCTGCAGTCACAGTCACAGCGAAAGCAGACAACAGCAGAAATTGTCATTCATAAAAGCAACATTTGCCATCTGTTAATTAACCTTACAACATTACATTAATAATTTAACACTTATGGGACTTCTAAGATGAGATTATATGGTGTTGTGATGTCACTTACTTTTTAAACCATATAATATTGTCTATAAATTCATAATTCGCGGTAAAATTATTAGCCACGCCCCCCTTGACTGCGATAGCTGGATCTTTTCGGCCCAGTCATCGCAGTGACTGGAGGGGTAGCTGCGAGGTAAACTGGTACGCAAAAAGCAGTGACTGCAGCTTGACTGCGAGTCAAGCTGGTACGGATCTCAGTCACTGCAGTCACTCCCAGTCATAGTTGGTACGCAGCCCCGTTCATGCTTACTGACTACCAACATAGGAAATGAAATACGCTACTTCTCATACTACGCTGTAGAAACAAATCCACTAAATGCCACTTTTCATGGGAAAGCTATGAAATTATGAATGTAACTCGGTGATGTTACTACAGATATTAACAACGAACAATAAAGTTTTAAAAAAATCACAAAAACATAATGGATGATCGGATATCTCTGAAATAATATTTAATACATTCGAAAATAATGAAACTATAACAATAATATGCAAAAATCTTAAAATCACATTTTGGAAGGTTCGTTGCCAAGGATCTCCCCTGTGGTCAAGTAATGGGTCTACAAACACATGGCCACTCTCTTACCAACAGCTCGGCCGGCGTGCTTTCCCATTCCGTGTTGTGCACCCATGGAAAACCCTACCGACCGCCCTTAAAGACTGTCCAGTACGCCATTTCCCTTCCCTGTGCAAGGAGCACATGTAGCACACTTTGGACGTGTGACGTGTATTTTTGTGTTTACTGTTTAGCAAGGCTCTTCGCGGCACAAATGTTTGCTAGCGTCGACGCCGATTCCTGTCAAGAGACTTTTAAATTTAAGTTTTTTTTAGCTATGTGACTTTAGTATGTATTTGTATAGTTTACTTTTATGGTGACAAGAATACACAATTAATAATAATTGGCTCTCTAACTTTGGAGATTAAGTACACATTGGTACATGAATAATTGTATACAATTTGGAAAACACCGCATGGCTATGGCGAGTAACATGATCTCGAGGAAAGAAAGTAATTTAGGATCGATAGCACAGGAAGTGGGTCACTAAGATGGGTCGGACACTTGGACGAATGTCTGGGGGAAGGGGGAGGGGGAGCATAATAATGTTTGTAGGAGAGGATGGGGTGGGAAGCGAAGATAACTAGGTCTACTAGGGAGGGTGAAAGGACCAAATAATACTGAGAGAAGGGGAGAGAAAAGTATGAGTCACATATAAAGTAACGTGTTTTTACCAATAATTACTTACATTTTTCAAATTATACATTCGTAGTAAATGTACTTTTCTTAAACATAAGCATAATATGCCAGAATCACCAAGGCCGTTTCAGAACAACTTTGAATTTATTTAGTGCTTCGTTGCTAGGACAGCTCCAAAGTCACCGATTACTTATTCCTAAAGCCTGTATTACACGGTCAAACTTTTTCATACAACTCCTTGAATTCAAGGACACAAAAGCATCAATAAATCATTCCTATTATTGTGTTTGAATACAAACTGACTGTTTTTGATGCGCTTTTGTACTTGAATTTAAGGAGTTGGATGAAAAAGTTTGACCGTGTAATAGAAGTGATGGAATTGAATCCACAGTAGAAGTTAAAAAACTTACTGCCTGAAGCGGGATTTCAACTCGGGACCTTCTGCATTGGAAGATAGGGACTCTAACCACTGGACCAACGAGCCACCAATTATGACAGTTTTCTGTCTTAGCCGTAACGGGTCTTCTTTCTCAATCATCGGCATGAAACTAGAATGCTAGACAGCTAGAGTCAATTTGAACATCGTGTAGATCAGAATATGATTTATTTCTACATTCATTTACTTATATTTATCTGCACACTTATCACCCAAGCCCTCGGGCTTATGCGTTTTTACCTCTGTATTCCTTCATCTGCTCTAGAGTGCCCAGCCCGGGAGAGCGTTCCAGCAAAGTTAAATGTTGAAATATTGCATCTAGTAAGTAAGTAAGTAATTAATTAAGTAAGTAAGTAAGTAAGTAAGTAAGTAAGTAAGTAAGTAAGTAAGTAAGTAAGTAGGTTAGTAAGTAAGTAAGTAAGTAAGTGAGTAAGTAAGTAAGTAAGTAACTAGTAAGTAAGTAAGTAAGTAAGTAAGTAGATAGGTTTTAAAATTAAAGTGTTATTATTAGAAGAAATTTTAAAAAATCTATTTGTAAATACATTTCTGAAAAATCTTAATATGTATAAGTAATAATAACAATTTTCTGTTTAAAATAAATTCTGTATCTATCATTCTTGGACTACTTGATTGCAGTGCGCCCCAATTGTTGATGGTTTCTAATTTGTACGCGGTACAGCTCGCGGTGTGGAATAGACATTTCCCTTTGTAGCATTCTTCTTCCATGATGTTGGTCTCGATATTAAAAACACGCAAAATTTACGTTGTTTAATAACACCTCGGGAACAATGCACAGTATTGAAAAAAATATTAATAACCTAGACATGCATAATTTCGTAAGAACTAAAAACCGGATAATGAAGTTTCAAATTGGTTACAAATAATAGTTAACAAAATAATAAACGTAACGATTGCGAATATTTGAAACATTTTAAATCCAGTGAAACATCATAATGTATATTTACCACTGTTTCAACGTCGTGCTCGTGTTCTAGATATTACTGAAACACATTATTCTGCTTGGTTTTAATACACCTTGTAGCTTATATTACAACATGTCCCTTCTTAACAAGGCGTAATTCCTGTTTAGAAGGGGAAGCGTATCCTTAAAACCTTGATTAACTCTCATTTACCCCTAAAATGGGATGGTAAATAAATAAATAAAAATAAATTAGGTGGAATGGAATTAGATTATTTTGTGTTTTACGGCCTACTCACCCGTTAAGTCGTATGACATTCGCCCTCTTACGACAAGCAGAGTTACCCTGGACATATTGTGGGTGATAAAAGGAGCTTGGAGAATAGAGCCAAGTGTGAGTTCATCAATTCAAAAGGTTTTTTGGGGGAAATGGGTAATGTGGGTGAGCTCATTTGTGGGCATTTACCATTGAGTCAAGTCTACCCGAAACACAGAAGGGGAATAAGTGAATTTGTATCTATTGCCTAGTTAGTTAGTTACAGCCAAGACTTTGAAGAGGGCATTGTGCCCTACAGCGGCCTTAATTACAATAAAATAAATACAAATTGGAGGATTACAAATGTAGCGACATGAAAACAACGCTGCCCTCAGAAGACTTCTGAAAGATGTACACCTAGCTATATGGCGTACGAATGTGTGGGGTTGAGTCAAGCATGACTAATCCATGCCTTACACCCGTCACATCCATACCTTACACCCGTCTCATCCATGCCTTCCACCCATCTCATCCATGCCTTACACCCCCTCATCCATGCCTTACACCCCCTCATCCATGCCTTACACCCCCTCATCCATGCCTTACATCCCCTCATCCATGCCCTACACCCCCTCATCCATGCCTTACACCCCCTCATCCATGCCCCACACCCCCTCATCCATGCCTTACACCCCCTCATCCATGCCTTACACCCGTCTCATCCATGCCTTAAACCCCCTCATCCATGCCTTACACCCCCTCATCTATGCCTTACACCCCCTCATCCATGCCCTGCTGACCTGGACGTGTGAACCCAGACAATGTCCTCTAAATGATGACAATACAAACGCGAGCCGACTATTTGCTCCCCGATCGTTCAGAGAACCCAGATGATTCATCTAACTACGACGTCACTAACCCTTCAACGACGCCATCCTCCACCCGGTACTCGAGCTCGGGTCCCTACAACACGTCCGCATCGAACCCGAGACCGCAACCTCGCTTACCCGTACATAATCCGCTTCTTATTTCATTTCGGAAACAAAGACGAATTATTATAAAATATAGTGATCCCTGCTGGCGTTGTCGGCCGAGTAGAGAGACTGAGAGAGGGAGGCGGTTGCTAGGCGACCGAGTCTTGATATAAGGGCGCGCTAGGAGGGGAGCGGCGCATTGACTCGAGGATCTTCGTCGAGAGAACATCTGGCGCTGCTCCGTGGACAAGGTAGGAACTACTCTCACTTACTCTCACCTTCCTTAGTGCTAGCTAGATGAGGGTTGCTTTGCTAGGGCGGGTTAGCTGTTTCTGTTGTACGCTTTGGGTTGCATAGGAGAGATTTTGTTGTGAGGGGTCGATTTAGGAATATGAGATATTAGCTTTGAGGGTGAGATTTTGTGCTGGAATTTCATGAATATCTTTAGGTTCTGTGACGCTTTTGTAGTTAAGCGATTGGTTATACCGACGTCGTTTATAAGCGTAGAATTGTGATATTTCATTGTGAGGGTTCGATAAGGGAATATGAAATATTATGATCTTTTGGGTGAAAGCTTGCTTGCTCAGAAATTTCATAGCTTGAATCTCTCTATCTAGTTGATCGCGTAGTTCTGGTGCTTGTGATAGATATTTTGTGCGAGTCAGATATTAGTATAACAAGAAATCATCTTTAGGAAGTTTCAATCTTTTCTAGGTCGCTTTTGTAAGTTACCAATTTGTTCTGTGTTTTATCTCCATAGATTTGTATTATTTCATGCAAGTTCGATTTAGATATTCGGAATGAGATCTTACGTTGGAATCTCATGGATATTACGGGTGGCACAATTTCTACTATACGCATATTTCGGTTTATAATCTGTCTTTTATCTCTTTAGATTTCCTCTCCTCTTGAGTGTTCGATTTATATGAATATGAAACGATTTAAATCTTCGCGTTTTCAATTTTTGAACGGAACATCTGAGATATTTGGAACGATTTCTTCGTAAGTTCGAATCACGCTCATCTGAATTCATTTTAGAGTCAAAGTTTATCGCGAACGTTACCAATCTTATAAATGTCGACTGGAACAGCAGGCGAGGCTGTCTTCCAGAATAGAACAGGTTGTTTCTGGAGTAGCGCCGCTCTGCCTACAGGATAAACAAGGAAGAGTGAGTGGGTGGGTGGGAAGTCGAAAGGGGAACCGTATAGTGTGTTACACATGCACTCAAGCTCAACAGAGCGATACTACTATAAGGTTTCGGTGTAAGGACGAAGGGGGGCGGGGTTGAGTTACACTGGGACGTAGATAGGTGTCTCGGCGGAGGGGAAAGAAGAAAAACGGTAACAGAAAGAAGTTATTGGAAAGATGAATAGGAAATATATTGGGTGTCATATTTTATCCATATTGTTCGAAGATTGATACGCATTGTTCTTAGCGCACGTATATATTTGAATCTTCTCTGCTACATTCACAATGTCTTCTAAACTACCAAGAGTTTTATAACAAACGTTTGAATTTTTTCAAATTTAATGCGGAATAATTATATTAGAAAATATCCCACTTCTGAATAATCTGAAAGTTATTATCAAAATACGCTTTCGAAATAAATGTAAAGTGCGACGCAAGGAATATAATTATCACTATTAAATAAACATGTACGTATACTAAACCTTGTTTTAAATAATAAAATTGTTTACGTTTTGAAAACGATTACGGTGAATGTATCTGTGTGTGTGAAATGATTTTAGTGTAGCTGAATGTGTATCTGAATGCGAACCATAATTTCTCAAACATGTATAGAAATATCAGATTAATCACAAACATTTCTATATTCTAAAACAGAATTACGTTTGAGTAGACTAAATATATATATGAATTAAGATCTACTAGTAAGTTATCCTAGATTAAGTCTTGTCTGAATGTGAACTGTGTATGGAGTGTAGAGCACAACCCCGTCGTCGTCGCTGACGATATTTAGCCCTTAAGTGCCAACTCGGCATTCGCAATTCGTGTTCTGTATCCATTCACATACTTTTCACTTTCATCCACTGGGATCAAGAGATTAGGGAGAGTGAGTGAGAGAGAGAGAGACCTGGGGGGTAGGGGGTTAACGCCCTCCAGAAGTAACAGAATCCATAGAACATTTCGTACTAACTTTCGCTCTCGCCTCTCAACTCTGTCTCCTGCCTTCCTCGCATTCACCAGCGAGCTCGGCGCGGATTATAGAATCCCGTGTTGAATGGACCAGCCAGGCATCTTGATCGTACGAACTGTGAAAGGAATAAGACTACGAATATATATGGGCTTGTATATCTGGATGCACTAATGACGAAATGTGGTTATTTTAAGTATCCCCCTCCCCCCTCCACAACTCTTTCTAAGTGCAAGAGTGCTTTCTATGACGAAGAATTGAAAACGTATTTTAGTTTCCTTATATTTATGTAAAAACTGGTTATAATGAATTAATTGAGGCGTCGAGATCGAATTTCCTTTAACTTTACGAAATTCGTATATTTTATTTGGGATTTTGTTGGATTGTTCTTGATTTCAATACAAACGGTTTGGGGTGGTAACGATCGTCGATCAGTACGATACTCAAACGTTGACTTGAGCCATCATAACACACAAACACAAATTGTATAAAACAAGATAATAGAAAGTTTTTTGTTTAATCGAAAATTTGAAATTAAAATTTTCGAATGACTCGAGACTAAATATTATCACGTCCACCGAAAATCTAAAAAAAAAAAAAAGCAAAATGTATTGCGGCTGGGACTTGACCCCAGACCCTACCTGTTCCGGGCCACCTTGTTGGAGTCTACCCCTCCCCCCTTCCCCCGACCCCCGACAAGCCCGGCCTCTCAGTCCCAGTCCGTCCCCCTGAAGAAGCAGTTTTATTATATTAGATAGTAGAACAAATATCTACCTTACGGCTCAATGAGAAGTGCGATTTTCGACCAATGTCTTACGCAATTCTCCACTCGATAAGGGTGGGGATCTTATCCACCAATCAGGTGTCTTGTTATATCTATATACCAACAGTATAAAAAACATTCGGCAAGGAAAACGACGAAGTCCCTGAGTTGTTTCTATCTCAGATTCTAGAATTATTGTAAATACAAATCGGCCTCGGCTTTCTATATCTAATTATTGCATCATTTGAAATTCGTTTCATCAAAGCTAAGTCGGCATCGTACTCGATTTCCTTGCCCAGAACTATACATCTCAAAGTTTGCCGTCTTCCGAAACTTCTCATATATGGTTTGCATAGTAATTTAATTTTACACCTCCTTGTTAGATTAGTGTATTATTAATATCTACGTGACAAGCTTTTTGTATTAAGTTCCAACTTGGGTCGGTGGAATTGTTTGCGTGAAGTTTGCTAGTGAAATTACAGAAATAATTTGTAGTAAAACAGTGAGAGCGCGAATGAGCTCCGTTGGTTGGTTTGTTTGTTGGTGTCACTGCGGACTGACCTTGTGAGGTCACGAGATGACCTCTGCCAGGTTTGTTTGTTGGTGTCACTGCGGACTGACCTTGTGAGGTCACGAGATGACCTCTGCCAGGTTTGTTTGTTGGTGTCACTGCGGACTGACCCAGGGGCGGACTGGGATAAAAAGGCCCGGGATGCTGGGTTTCGGGGGGGCCCGCACAAGGTGGCGTGGCGCAGCTGGGGTCTGGGGCAAAGCCCCAGCCGCCGGAGGCAAATACGCCGAAAGCTTAAACATTTTTTTGGAGTTGCATTGAATTTTATGGCCTAAAATACGATTTTAGGGCGCGATTAACAGGGCCACCCATGATACAATGATATTACTGTCCATGGAGGCCACCCTACCAGTAGCAAAACAATTTCCATTATATTTAATTAATTAGGCTACATTGAATATTCAATATTTACAATAAATATTGCAATAAATTCAATTATATAATTTCATAATAATACTTATAGAGTGGGGTTAAGATTTTCTTAGCAATATACAGAGAAATATTTACATCATAGGAACTTTCTGGTAGCAGCCGGGGGCCCGGACTGCCAAAGGGCCCGGATTTTCCCACGGGCCCGGGATGCGATCGCATCCCGGCATCCCTAGCCAGTCCGCTCACTGACCTTGTGAGGTCACGAGATGACCTCTGCCAGGTTTCAATTTCAAAGAACATAATATCTCATGTGGTTTTTACCATCGCGACCAAGTAATATTTCACTGGTAGTAATATACCCAAGGGCTGTTGGTCTTTATGTCGACACTTTTATTTTCACCTAAAGATATAGTTCAATAAAAAGGACGAAATGTTGGGTTTAAATTGAGAAATAAATTTTAGAAACATTGGCCCAAAGACCTTATTAGTATTTCATACACAATATAAAAAGGGTAATTTCTGTTATGATGTTAATACTTTGTACGCGCTTTTCGGCAGGAGTTCACTACATGCTGGTAAACGATGTCTAGTGCATCTTATTGTCACGATTAGCTTATTATGTATAGTGTAATTGTGAAGAGTGAAGCCCCACTAAAATCATGATTAAAAAGATGACGCACAGTTTGGGCGCGGCATAATAACTATTCATCACGCCATTTACAATGTCGCCAACTTAATTCACCCCAGAACTAATATGCACGAGGAAGAGCCGGAATCAATCCTTAGTTACGTCATGAAACGGTTATTTTGCCACGCCCATAACCGTTGGAATACGAAAAGAGTATATTTTAATTAAAAAAATGCCCTCGCATGAAGTTCCAAGTAGTTCTTCCAGTAATTCAACCATAATAGAACTCTGGAGGGAAACTGTGGACATATAAATTACACCAGACAATGTAAAACACCGGTAGCATAAAATATAAAACTAAAATTGCTAGGAATTTATTTCTGGTATATTCGGGGTGAAAGTGGATGGGGAGGGGGGTGAGTGGATGGAGGGGTGGGGTTTTCTGACAGCCACTCTCACACACAAGCACTGCTTCACAATCGTACACGCTCAACTAATGTGTTTTAACATTCATAACAGTTTCTGCTTTTGTTGTAATTTCGGTATATTTATTTGATGCTCTGGCTCTCTCTCCCTTCGGCATCACTCGGCAGTCGTTCAGCTCTCTTCGGCTTCGTCAGACGCGCCCACGAGTTGTGAATATTTTAGGGAGAAACAAATGGGACTGACGCGCGAAAAAACACAAAACATGGAAATATCGTCATATTTCTGTGATAGTTTATAGTCCTTGAAATGTGAAATATTGTTAAAGTGGTTCCAACCCGTGAAAACAATTTGCTAACCTATTCGATCGTTATCCTTCGAGTCAGCCTAAATTGACGATCTCATCAACACATTCATCCACTTACCACGTATCACGTATTAATTTAAATTTAGGCTGCGTTCAGGAACCACCTGATACGTATAAACCTATAAAGCTGAATATAACTTCATCACGTTTTCGGATTTAGTTTGTGTGATTAACGTTTGCATGATTGTATCATAAGCTACCACGGGTAACACATCAGGCTACTAGAACCTTCGCTTCACACCTCAAAACTTGGTTCCCTATTCTTTCAGAATCATTCCAACCTGCTCAGTCCAATTACTTCCTAGACCGCTCTACCGCTCCGACGTACATTTTGTCTAACAGCCTTGCTCACTCCGGCATTCTTTCCAAAGCATTCAAGCTGTTCTTTAGCAAGGAAACTATTTCGTAATACAAATACTTCGGATGGAGAATGTTGGCGGTTCTCCTGGATATTATATAGAGTGACAAATGAGGAACACTTTGGTGAGCAGACGAAAGAAAAATGTTATGGAATAGTTTCGTGGAACGATGAGATCGTTTAGTAGCACACCATTTGGGGAACGAAGGAAGAACAGAATTGAAAGGAATTGGAAGATCAGAAGGTTTGCAATAAATAATCCAGGATACGCATGGTAAAATGTAATGGGCGTGTAGAAATTAAAATACTAGCAGAATATAGTGTAGAACTGTTTTAATCAAATCTTCGGGTTGATTACCTAGACTAGAGATTGCACACCAACGTGTGTGGGGATTTAAATTCACCTTTTGCAAACAACACATCAACCTACACACAAAATACTAAACTTTCCAAATGTAAAGGGATGCGCACTCAAGTCGTTTGGTGGATAGAAGAGCTTCCTTCTCTCATCTCAAAACCACTTTGCTAACTAAATGGAATCTTGATCATCTAATCAAGTTTTATGGCGTACCGTTAATCATGGTTTAAGTGTAACGAGAGCTATGATCAGGGATTTAACAGATACTTAAACGGCATTACATTATGATACTGTGTTGAGCTTGAGGATACTATTTTCTGAGAGCATCTGCTGCATGATCAATGCGTCCAATGTACTAATTTTCATCACAAATCCAAGCCATTTCCCCCTAAATACAGTCTATAAGGTATCGAAACTAAATTAAAGTTCCTTTTCGAACTCCCTTTTACATTAGGGTGGGTTCCCTATACGATTCGCTCCGGCGCGCCAAACCAGAGAAATTGAAAAGCACCGTTTCTTTTTCTTTTCCAAGAACATATTTCTTATTTTAGTTGATGAGTATTGCCTTGACTTCTGCTGGTCGTTCAACGACAGAGATGTCTCAGTGATTATTCTTGTACAGGCAGCTACAGACTTGAATTCAAACACTATTGAAGCTTGGTTCCAAGTTTTTAAAAGTGTTGACGTTGTCAACGGTGAATCGGTTTGAAACAGCTCACAATTATTTCCGTTTGCTACCATGTCTTCTAGTTGCTAGACGTATGTTGCAATACAATGCATGTCTTGGAATATCTGTTGCAAGTATTTCAACCGTTGTCTGTCTTTAAGCCTACTATTTCCCCCCTTATAATTGTCTTACAATTATATTATTTTGCATTCCTTCATCCTTTATAGCTTTAGATGTTAGGATGACGTGCCAAATTCTAAGATTTTTTCCTTTGCCATTCCTTCACATCTGTACAAATACTCTTATTATGTAACAGAGGTCTGCATGTTCAGATATTTGAATTCTTGAAAAGGAATGCATATGGTATTCCTAAACGTATTCATAGCATTTGCCTTGTGGCTGGAAAACAGTTTTTAATTTCAAACACTATTTGAATTTCAATTTCAACTGTTAGAGTTCTTAGTTACTAAGAACTCTAACAGTTATGTTAGCCTTTAGATAAAATGGAGTTAAAGAGCGCTCTAGGATATTTTCTTCAACCAAATCTAAAATAGGGCACGCGAAACACCCGGTCATAGCCCACTTCCGCAGAAAGTAGCGACTGGGAGTGGCTTAATCCACCCCTTACAAGATACATACACTCTTCTCTAACGCAAGAGGTATTCGCCAACAGTAGCGTCGAGCGTTTGAAGCACAGCTCTTACAAGATAACACCCCAATCCACTCCGTAGGGAGAGAGAGAGGTAGAAAGGAAATGGGGCGGAGTACCGTCACATTTTATTGTAAGTAAAATGCAAAAAGGCGGAAGTGTAAACATATTTTATGCGAAGGTTGTTACGGATGGGAGCTGAAAATTGACAAGACTTTATCCGGATTTGTCAATTTTGCACCACTCCCAGAGTTCAGACTGTATCTCTTTATGTCTTCGTTTTGTTTGTCGGTTCGCAAAAAATGTTGCCGACTAGACAAGAACACTTGTAGACGAGGGGTTGGAGGGGGAGGGGGGGGGCGACAAACTAGGGCGCAGTTCTAGGAGTATGCACAGTATAATCGCCACAGAAGAAGTGGTTTACTGCTGGCACGAGACTCTTAATTAATTCGGATGGTTGCCGGTTCAATTGTCACTAATCAACAATTCTGACTGAATGTTTGCCAAAGTTGTCTAATAGCTAAAACGTCGACAACTTTTAACAATATAGTGACGCATAAAGCATGTATTAAACGAAATTTGGTAGAACAGGTGTAGACAGGTAGTAATAAGACTTTGCATTGTTCCTTGTCAAACAAAACCACACTTAAAAGCCTTTTAACTGTGTTTTCTCTCATTGACACGGAACACTGAATAGTCTCATTACTGATATTATCATAAAGCTTGTATTAAACGAAATTTGGTATAGGGTAGGATAATATCAGTTAGTAATATACTGTTCCTTGTAAAAAAAGGCCACAATTAAAAACATTTTAACTGTGTGTTTTTTGGACAAGGACCAGTGAATAATCTTATTCTTATATTATCAACATGTTTGTGTTTAGTATCACCTTATTTTGAATTTACCACTTAAATTGCCGTCAGCCAATGCGGTCGAGAATAGCTCTTTGGCCACTTTGGCTACATCCAGTATTTCACTGAGAATTTCAGTATTTCTCTGTTGAACGCACAGTGTAACAAAGTGCATAGAGCAGCCCCTTGTAAGCTCTTGAAGATGGACACGGCAGGTATATAAGCAGATGTGAAGTGTAAGTTGGTGTACTAACACTCTTCCTGGTGCGATCTGGCGTCTAGGCCTCGGCCCGGGCCGGCCCTCCTACTTCAGTGATCAATCAATCAGAGCCCGTCAGGCGTCAATCCCTGAATCTCTGGACCCCTGGCTTTACTGGGCACCTTGCAAGACGTTATGTAGGATGCTTATCATTTATCCAGCTCCGCTTAGTGAGTAATAGGACCTCCTTCGCTGCTGACGATGGAAATCTTTACACTTTCTCCGGATTTCAGCTCCTTACAGTGGTGGACGAATGTGTGGACGTTTCATGGTACAAACTAGGATTGTCATGGGCAAGGAATTTCTCAGAGACAATGTGTTTATTTTGTTTTCCCATCTTTTGCCCTGGTTTGAAAAATAATCTTAAGACATTGTATCGAATATTCAGTTTCTTTGCTTTTTCTTTTTGGTGAAAAGTGCACTGTTTAATTACACTTATTCTACTACATAAATTTATAAAATGACAAATGTGTCTTTCAGTAATTCTTGGTTGACAGGTAAGAGGTCTTACAAAAATTTGTTACAGCAGCTGACTTAATAAGTTTCACTTACCCTAAAAACCCCAACATTCTATTATACACACACTTTTTGTAAAATTATATATTGTTACTAATTTTTGATGATGTTTCATACAAATTTACAAATTGAGAACCATTTCATTCAAGTACAAGAAAGTGTATTTTTTAATGCAACGTGGCTTTCAGACATAACGTTCTTATCTAAATTTTCGATTTAAATCGTCAATGTGGAAACAATATGTCGTAGAATGCCAAAGCTCAACGGAGCCGTTTAGTCCGTCGTCACCCTGCCGGCAATATCACTTTAAAACAGGCCTAGCTCGACATAAAAGCTGTTGCTGACCTCAAACTTTACGATTTCTCTCACAGCCTGGTAGACTTTCCAACTTTGCGCCTTGAGAAGTCAACTCTGGCCACGTCTACTCTTTTTGTCGGTCGTATATCGTATTACTTCCCTTCGAGACTCGAGCTACGATAAGGGACTTGTATCGATTACTATCGATCGATACGATACTCGCGTCTCTGAACCCAATGCGAAGGACGGACGTAAAGTTTGCGATAACCTAGAACTGAGTGACTTGTACGAAGGGTCGAATGAATGGTGGACCAGGGGGTGAATGGGGGTGAACAATCGACAAATAATTCGTTGGTTGCTTTTATAGGAATCTCGTCAACTTGCGTGGATGCGAGTGTGGGAGAAATGTGTTCGAAATGTGTCCTAGCTTTTCTCTGTTATCGAGTGATATGTTCGTTGTATAACCTCAAGTATCAGACACGTCTAGGCCTGGTGTATAGCTCTGCATCTCTGCATATCGTACCTCCGGAGCTATGAAAGTACTGACAACATACCTAATGGCTTTTGTTAGGTCTTAGGCACATATAATAGTATGTAAAAATAAAAACAAAACTCTTCCAAAGAAATCTCGTTTTGTTTAAAAATAGAGCATTTCCGGAGGGATTTTTTCTATGACTGCACTATGCAAGTTGTTGTTATGTAGGTAGATAAACCTCTTCTTCAAAGTCAGAATTGTAAGTTCAGCATGGACGTGGAATAAGGCCGACATAGGGCCGGTTTCACCAAACTTTTAATCTCTGATTAGCCGATATAACCTGAGATTTGCTACGGGAGCATCGCAAACGGTCGCTAGACTGTCGAGTACGTCGTAAAACACCAAATACGAACTATAACCATCAAAGTGTTCGTCAAGATTGTCCAGGAAAGCCCAGCCACCTATAGTTGTGGAGAGGTAATTTTCCTGCTAGGGTCTGTATATACAGTGGAGTTCCGCGGGAGTTTACACCAACCTTTTAGGTAGTTTTCTTGGTACAACCCTAGTGCAAAGTCCAGTCGAGCAATTATCTCCATTTAAACTCGAGCAAAGGACGAGGAATTCACATGACTGAATACACTCATCACATTCTTCAAGGCGATGAGGTCCGATCGTTCTAGGAAAACAAGAAATCCCGGGGTAGCTTATCTTTCAACGTATCTACGGGTGTCCAAAACGGGGGGAAAATGGTGTGGCCATGGTGTAAACTCCCGCAGAACTCTACTGTAGTTGGATGCCACTCCTCGCCTCCTGCTAGTTGCTGTGTAACTATAAGCGCGCGACACCGCTCAGACATAAAAAGTTGCTAAGCCCGGGATACGACGCGTAAGTTTCTGTAAAAGTCGGCGACAACGCCTCAAATCGAGTTCTTGTGTAGGATTATATCCGTGATGCGAAAACCTCGCTTCCGTAGAGGAAAATCAAATTTACATAATTGTTTTTCAATATACCTATAGACATTTACTTACTCGTCTATGCATCATAGCTGTAGGCGTTGTGGTGTAGTGGGGAGGGGGGGGGGGGGGATCGATTGTATAACGACAGCAGTCTATACACTGTATCTATAGGGTGTCACTTTTGATGAGGAAATATCAAAACGAAATGTTTTTCGATGGTGGTTTTGTGAGCAGAGTTTGGCTTGGTAATTTTTGCCCCGATTACCAAAGATGGTGTCTAGCTAAAGATTAATTTACAGTCATGGCTTTTCATACGTGTAAGAAATCAGGTTTTACATAGCACAAAACAAAAGTGACAAAATTAATGAAACAACCAACTGGAAAATGAAGAAACGGGCAACCTACTCTATCTGTGAGCATGTCTCATTTAAGTATAACATACTTTCTATTCTTAATACGCAACATGCTCAATAATTTTTGTAAACCAAGCTAAATCGGGAATCGAACCCTGGACCTTCTGCATTGGAAGCAGGAATAAACGTATTGGACCCACGAGCTATACATAAAATCAGTTAGCATTGACAGTGAAACGAGTCTGAAAGAATAAGCGTTGAGCATGCGAGTAGACGTGGCTTGTTTCTCTGTGTTGTGCTAGACAGACTTGATGACGTCACGCACGATATGTTCAAACTCTCGCCCAACGAGAACCAGACCTTTGATAAAGTTCACGTTTTCAATCTCGTGATTCTTACAAAATGTCCTACAACTTTATTTCCTAAATCACAATTAGTTACAGATCCTTTAAGAGCTCCACCATTTCTCAACGTGAATAGCCGTAAACCTAAAAAGAAACAACAGACGAAATGATGATGAAATTTACTAAGAAAATAAATGGGCGGGGTTTATTTTAATATTAAAACTTCCTTCAAAGTTAAGCATTACATCAAACACGAGAAGCGAATGTAATAGTTGAGCTTTTTACATTACTTTGGCCGGAAAAACTCTCTTTCACTACCGCTGAAATACTTTTCATCTGAAATTACTTTTCACGAACGAATTTTTCTCTGTGTAAACTTTCTTTTTAGTTTCGTAGGGACACAGTTGAAGAGAAAAATCACGCACCAACAATAATATTAAAAGTAATCGTTTCAAATTATATTTGTTCCCCGTCAGCCTCATTTATACCTCCGGAAAATGAGACCTTAATTTTTTTCGTAAATTTACATTAACACTAAGTAGCTATGGTACTTAACATGCACCCTTTGTCTTTTAGTTAGCTTACTAAGAGGGAAGGAACTGTCACTTAAGTGCCTACTTTCTTTATTAACGTCTCACCCCGTGTTCCATCCACCCCCCCCTCACTAGATCACGCCGTGTAGAAGTAGAATGTAGAATACTGTGCTAGGTTAGCAAGAATGTTGGGCAAACAAATTGACGGATTTGAATTGGAGATTGTTTCTTCATGCTGTTGTAAAAAAGTTCCTCTCTTGCGGGGGGGGGGGGGGGGGGGCCGGAGTTGCCCCGTGATGAGCTGGAGCACGCATGATGGATTGGAGCCCCGTTTAGAGATGAAGGAGAAAAATATGCCCCCCTCCCCCTTCCCCGCCCTCAACATCTTCAAGTGCTGAAGCGCGCGATTTTCTATGGTGCGGTTGGGGAGGTTTGGGGGCGTTTTAATTTCGCTAAACGTACACTTTTTTTGTGTAGTTATATAAAAAAAAACGAAATAATTTTGGGATGTATTTTAATTTCGCCGAACACACTCCTTTGTGCATGCTTAAGTATCAACAAATATAAAAGAATTTTAGCGTGGATTTTAATTTCGCTAAAAGTACACTTTTTGCGTAATGGTATCAAAAGCCTGCAAAAATGTTAGCGTGTATAAACATTTATTCGTTTATGCTAAGGTATATCAATAACAAATTCATTTCCCTAATTATACTCAATTTTGTGCTCTAAGGCGTAAAAGGGTGCTCAATATACATATAGATTTAAAAGGGAGACAATATTTTTTTGTTGTATCTCAAATCAAAATTTCCGAAAATATACTGTAGATATTAATAAAGGTACCCTATGTACATGTTCTGTAAAATATGATGCAAGTTATATTAAATTAGGATAAAATCAGTTTGAGATAATTACACTCTCTGATTTCGAAACAATCAATTTGTATCGTTTTTGGAATAATATTCCGATCCGAATAATATTCCGATTATATCTTGATAAATTTCTCAAGTGAAATTTTAAATTTTTAGTGTAGTTTAATTAAAAAGATACGACGAAAACCATAATATCTTGATAAATTTCTCAAGTTAAATTTTAAATTTTTAGTGTAGTTTAATTAAAAAGATACGACGAAAACCATTAAATGCACGATGGTTTCAAGCTATGCTGAACACACACAGGATTGATTAAAATATAGACCACATAAAAGATGGCATCCTATCAATATGTAGACCACTATTAAACTGTAAACCATATCAAACAGTGCCCCGTACTAAACATACCTTCAACATTCTCGTCCTATCGCTGCCTTCAATATCACCAGGCGATACGTTGATAGCCAGATGGCATAGCCCGTATTGTCTACATAAATCACCCAGCTAGTGCAGCAGACAATAATAATGATGTAATTACCGCATTACGTTCCGTATACGCACTAATTGAATACCTGCTCTATGTGCTGCGAGCCTGATCATCATGAACTCGCCTCTCGTAGCCACCGCCAGAATGCGGGGGAATCGTTTGTTTACTATCAGCCCACATAATCAATGCGTTAATTCAAATATTGGGTATAGGCTTCCCCCACCCTCCTCCCCTTCCCCCCTCCTTCCCACCACCACACCCACTTCCTGTTAAGTGGTATACGCTGTTATTTATTCATTACTTGCCATGAATTCAATTGGTTAATTTTTGGAATTGTTAAGGATTACAGTAAGAAGAAGAACAATATTTCTCCATCAATTACAAAATAATTAAAATAAATAAAACCGAGCTCGATTTGGATTCCAAAGAACTGAATACTGTATTTATTAGTTGTATGGATGTAATTTTAAATGTACTTAATTACAATGCACATTTGACGTACAACAACCCTTAATAATTACAATATTAAAATAGTATTCACAATGTATTTAGTTCTCAACAATATAAATTGAACCCGTTATAAAATTTTACGATGTGCATTATATGATTAAAAAACATTAATTAAATAGTGAGACTGAAAGTGTAGCAGCATCCAGTGGCGTGCGGCCATGGTGGTGTAGCTACGCGCTACACACGAGACGAGAGTACTGGTCCAGCGTAGCGGAGTAGTAGGCTGCGATCAATAACGCGGGGCGCGACGCACTCTGAGGGGGCCGAGGACTACGCACACTGTGTGGGGCGCGGAGCAGATGCAATAACGTGGGGCGCGACGCACTCTGAGGGGGCCGAGGACCACGCACGCTGTGTCGGGCGCGGAGCAGATGCAATAACGCGGGGCGGGACGCACTCTGAGGGGGCCGGGGACTACGCACGCTGTGTCGGGCGCGCAGCAGATGCAATAACGCGGGGCGGGACGCACTCTGAGGGGGCCGGGGACTACGCACACTGTGTGGGGCGCGGAGCAGATGCAATAACGTGGGGCGCGACGCACTCTGAGGGGGCCGAGGACTACGCACGCTGTGTGGGGCGCGGAGCAGATGCAATAACGCGGGGCGGGACGCACTCTGAGGGGGCCGGGGACTACGCACGCTGTGTGGGGCGCGGAGCAGATGCAATAACGCGGGGCGGGACGCACTCTGAGGGGGCCGGGGACTACGCACGCTGTGTCGGGCGCGGAGCAGATGCAATAACGCGGGGCGGGACGCACACTGAGGGGGCCGGTCGATTAGGCGTTGGTCTACTAAACCACGGTCTCTTCGTTCCAGGTTCAAATTCTGGCTTGGGCATGTGGCGTTTTTTCATCCTCATAATCACCCACTCATCGTCTCCATTAGCCTTGTTGCGAAAATATGGACCGTAAAACCCCAAATATTATTATCATCAATGCCCACAAACAATGTTATAAAATCAATGTACTACTGCAAAATACAAAAAAATAAGATTGAAAAACGTTCAACATACCAGAAGTATTTACTCCCAATTTATTTTATTTTTTTAAATATGCATAAAGACAACATATGGGTTAGTATATGAAATACGCTCATTTGAGAATATAAAAACTAATTTTCAAGCCCATTTTGGAGGAGCCGTAGGGTATTTACAACGGGTTTTATGAAAAATACGGCTAACAACTGCGTTTAAACCACATACGCGTTTGGTATGCGATTTTTTGTTTACAACTTACCCTCACTATTGGCTATGATGATTTAGTGTTTTGAAATAAGTGTTTTCAATATTTGGTTCTCTACGATTTATTTTGTTCTCCGGTCGGTACGGAAATTGTATTTGTACCGGCGAGCAAAATAAATCGTAGTAAACCAAATATTGAAAACACTTATTTCAAAACACTAAATCCTCATAGCCAATAGTGAGGGTAAGTTGTACACAAAAAATCGCATACTAAACGCGTATGTGGTTTAAACGTAGTTGTTAGCCGTATTCGTCATAAAACCCGTTGTAACTACCATACGGCTCCTCCAAAATGGGCTTGAAAATTAGTCTTGATCTTCTCAAATGAGCGTCTTTAATATACTAACTCCATATATGTGTTCTTTATGCATATTAAAAAAAAATATATATGGTGGTAGATTCACCTTAAACGATGAAATAGAAACTGTTGTCAGTTGGTCCTATCTATGGTTTACTGTATTGCAGGTCGTTGGTTCTGCGTATTGTGCAAGCTAGACTGATATGCAGAGCGCGCGTGGGTGGGACGCTAAGATCTGTGTTGTACAACACAACAGCAGCCGGCCGGCCAGTGACAGACCACAGATTATTATCCAGAGAGACAGTTGTTTATTTAGGTAAGACATTCCCTCGGATAGATAAACTAGCGCAGTGTGTGTGTGACGTCACGAGGAGCTCTAGTGTACAGATCGGGGAACGTTCTTTAAAAGACAATCATTGTACGCAGACAGTTTTTTCAGCCAAAGAATCGCAGAAAGATATTCCTATTTTTTTTTCAACTAGGTTTAGGTCTTAAAACATTATTGTTATTATTATTTAGGTTTTGCCTCTTTGTGCGTTATTTTGTCTATATAAAACGCATGAAAATAGTGGTTTATACGTAAGCAGTTAGATATATTGTTCGACTTTAAATGTTTTTTAGAACTAGATTGTTTTGTATGTACCTAACGGAAAGTCCACCAGTGGGTGAACTGTATGCATTCTTGTGACACCAAAACGAACAAATGCTCATGTGATACAGATAAAGCTCTCAATTGTTGTAACTAGATGTCTAGACAGTTTTTGTGACGTAATTAAATTAGTATTACGTTATATCTTTATCATCACCTGAAAAGGTGATTACCTACACCAGTTCACATATCAATGTAACAGTGCTACGATCTAGCGACGATGCTTTGACTTACTTAGATACGTCAGATGCTCTTTACCACTTTGTAGCAATGATATTAATTATAACATACTGGGAAATCAATTGCGAAAACAGAGTGACCGCCGCGTTTTGTGATCGTTCAATTGAACAGCTGTCAACTGCAGAACCGTCTATGATGAAGGAAACAACCCGCCAGGGACAAGCAAACTGCGAGACAAAGCACTGGTCGGTATTACAGTTACCTACTGTCGCGCTGACTGAATAGAATAACTGGAATAACTATTCCTATCGATGTTTTGTTTTGTTTTGTTTTGTTTTGTCCTCTCTAATTTGGCGCTAAGCGATCGACAATTATGAAATAATTGACTGACGGTCAATGCTTGTCAAAATCCCGATTACTAATTAATTATAAATATTCATTGGGGTTTTATCAGTGGTTTCAAAGGCAATGATTACGCATTTTGCATGCTACGATTTGTCAAAAAATCATACACGGTACATGTTTTAATACGCATTTTGTATCGCGCACTTTCTTTCAGAATCATGCTCACTCTTTTTCTTAAAGATCATTGTCTACGCTTACTTTATATGGTAAAATAGTAAACACGCGCACTTCAGTGGTGAATAATGAAAAGGTGAGAAAATTGTTTCAATGTGTCATAATATGTATAGATTTTCATGTTTTCAACGGCAATTCGACCCTTGAAGCACCCACCAAAGATTGTAAAGAAGGGAGAAAAAAATGTTGAGTTAAAGTTTCCTCGGCGTATCAAGAAAGCGCTGTCGTCATAGCTGTGTAACTCTCAGAAGAGACGCTCACTTCACGCGGTCTACTTAAAGTATCCTCGACGTATCAAGAAAGCGCTGTCTTCATAGCTGTGTAACTCTCAGAAGAGACGGTCACTCCACGCGGTCTACTTAAAGTATCCTCGACGTATCAAGAAAGCGCTGTCGTCATAGCTGTGTAACTCTCAGAAGAGACGGTCACTCCACGCGGTCTACTTAAAGTACCCTCGACGTATCAAGAAAGCGCTGTCGTCATAGCTGTGTAACTCTCAGAAGAGACGGTCACTCCACGCGGTCTACTTAAAGTACCCTCGACGTATCAAGAAAGCGCTGTCGTCATAGCTGTGTAACTCTCAGAAGAGACGGTCACTCCACGCGGTCTACTTAAAGTACCCTCGACGTATCAAGAAAGCGCTGTCGTCATAGCTGTGTAACTCTCAGAAGAGACGGTCACTCCACGCGGTCTACTTAAAGTACCCTCGACGTATCAAGAAAGCGCTGTCTTCATAGCTGTGTAACTCTCAGAAGAGACGGTCACTCCACGCGGTCTACTTAAAGTACCCTCGACGTATCAAGAAAGCGCTGTCGTCATAGCTGTGTAACTCTCAGAAGAGACGGTCACTCCACGCGGTCTACTTAAAGTACCCTCGACGTATCAAGAAAGCGCTGTCGTCATAGCTGTGTAACTCTCAGAAGAGACGGTCACTCCACGCGGTCTACTTAAAGTATCCTCGACGTATCAAGAAAGCGCTGTCGTCATAGCTGTGTAACTCTCAGAAGAGACGGTCACTCCACGCGGTCTACTTAAAGTATCCTCGACGTATCAAGAAAGCGCTGTCGTCATAGCTGTGTAACTCTCAGAAGAGACGGTCACTCCACGCGGTCTATTTCAACAGAATTTGATGTGGTTGTTCTTCTCAATTGATTCCTGGAGTGGACTAGTCGTACTTGGAATGTACCTTCACAACGTCTACCAACAGACACACTGATAGCATCGCTACAGTTCCCGAAGGAGAACAGGTGATGTGATTAATAAGAAAAAAATAATGGACTATACACTGTTCCTTGTCAAAAGTTGATAAATAAAGCGCAACATTTCGAATGCTAATCAGCACTCTTCGACAGGCAGCCTAAAACTAACGTCGTACAGGTCACTTTGCAATTACATCATCTGTGACGTCATCACCACTTATGGTTCACCTTTGTGACGTAATCTACAAGTTCACCTGGTCGTGACGTCTTTTCTAAGCCTCTCGAAGTGGCGCCTTTGAGACGCATCACTTCTACCAAACTCTCGCTCCCCATTGGCTCACTAGCCTCCTAATTGTCGAGCCGACATCGAAAAACTTTGCCGCGCTAATTCGGGAGTGAGCGAGAGAGAGAGAGAGAGAGAGAGAGAGAGAGAGAGAGAGAGAGAGAGAGAGAGAGAGAGAGAGAGAGAGAGAGAGAGAAATAGCTCTACTACGCCTGCGCCAATTAGTGATTCCAATCCTAGAGTGATTAGCTATGACTAAATTATGAACACTCGAAGGAGCCGAGTGGTGGCGCTGTGTGACGAGGAAGGGCTTGGTGACTGGGGTACTGCTTCAACTGACTGTCTACGTGTAAAGTGATAAATGTCGACTAGATAATATGCAAAAGCACATTTATGGTTTTAAAATGGTAATTAAAATCCCACTTTTCGATTGCTAAAGTCGTCTTACAATAACTTCGGTAATGCTTTCGTCATCAATCAATGACGTGTTTACGGTCTCGGCCAACCCAAGCAAGTATTTGAATTAGTCACGGTCGCTGGTTGGCTGCCGCTCACCCACCCGTGACGGAAGCATTACCGAAGATGTTGTACGATGACTATACAACTTTGTGTGTGTGTGTAGGTAACTAAAAAAAAAAAGTCCTTTTATACCGGCCCCGAAATAACCTTACCGATGCGTTCGTCGTAGATAAATAGTTCGTGGCGAATCAGCGATCAGTGATTACGATTGGAGCTTCCTGGTTGGCTGCGAATCGCGGCCGTCTATGACGTAAGCACCGGTAAAGTTGTTCCGTCGCAAGTATATTGTAAAGTCGTTCCACAGCAATCTTGTGGATGCTGTCGTCCTAGTTGAGTGAGTAATTGACCAACCAAATGTCAGTATTTGAAAAAGCCACCCGCTGATTGGCTCCGACTCATTGATGACGTCAGCATCCACAATGTTGCTGCGGAATCACTATAATAATCACTATGCGCCACAGCAAGGCGAGTGTGTAGCACACACCAGTTTAGTTTTTTAGCCTCCCCATAGATTGCGCCAGTAGTAGATGATTGGCGCCAGGCCAGGTCAGCCAACCCATGAAGCCCGAACCCGCTAATCGTTATAGACACTCACCCGTCGTCAGCGGATTTTTCTCCCCAACCACTTTGTTTGGATTGTTCTGACTCTTTTTTTCACCCCTCTCGACGTGATCCCGCCACTTGTTGAAACCACCCCTCCACCCCCCACCCCCACCCCAAACTGCGGTTACCAGGACAGCACTGGCCGTGCCAAATCGAATCTCGAAGGCTATATATTTCACTGGCTCCCTGCAGAAACTTTTAGCCTAGTTTTCATAATGGAGCAACGGACGCCCAGCGAGCGCCTGCACAGCACACACACTCTGGTTAAATAGAGATTACCTACCGGAATTTATTTGCTGTGTGATGTTATGTTAAGCCCGTTACACAACAAAACACCCTCGGTTTATGTAGTCTGTGCTGATAGAACACAGATGGGCATTTAGGGGTTGCATTGCCATGGACGGAGTTTAACAAAGTCCTGTGAATAATAGGGATGAAACACTTTCTACTATACCGGGTGCGATATTCACCACGTTATATTCACGCCACGTCAAGTCATGTGTTGTAATTCCAATTAGATATAAAAATAAAAAATCATTTTGTTTTAGTGTTTTTTAGGTTACATCATTTCATAAAATGAACATTATTTGTTGGTCAACACATTCTTTATTCGGTTAGAGGTTCAAGAAAAGTGTACGCGCGTCTCGGGGTAGGGTTTCATACTTTAATACACATACTAACTTCTTGGCGCCCAATTCAACGTATATTTTATTCTATATTTAAAACAGTTCAAATTATTCTATTTTCAAGTCTTTGAATTAAAAATCTAAAACAACCATCCCCTATGACCAAACTTTCAACCTCTTCTCTTAAAACCTATTCCGACAAGTAGATATTTTGAGTCACCCCAAATACAACAAATGATGATGTAATTTCTGCCGACGTCAACTCAAAGTGATTTCCGTCGTATAAAGGTCGGCGCGCCTCTCATTTCCCCTCCCCCCACCCCTTCCCCTTCCCCTTTTTATTGTGTTTCTGACCTATTATCTCCGAGCTGTATATTTCGAAAACACAACTAATTGAGTAATAGATCAAAACGCGGACGTGAAACGTGGCTTTGTTTGTGGTTAACCGACGCTATTACTACGTTTATTAAAACTCAAATGAGAGTTATAACCGTTTGGTGTAAACGCTGTTAAAAAGTGCTGATTACAATTTTCAGATTTTATAAATTCTCATGTCTATAAATGTTCGGTCCTTTAACGGACTACTATAAACTTTAAGCACAGAATTGTTTAGGAAAATATTGCTCATTAGGGGAAAGGGTGGCATAGCCGTTATTAAAATCGGCCGAAATTACTGTATTTTCATCATAAACTCGTTCCACAGTAACATTGTGGAAGCTGACGTCATAGATGACTGAGGCATTGGCCAATCCGATGTAGATTTTTTTAAAAGCCACCCGCTGATTGGCTACGACTCAGTCAACTATGAGGTCAGCGTTCACAAAGTTGCTGTGGAACTACTTTGTCTCAAGATCGCTAAACCATATATCGAAAAAGTGAGAATTCAGGCCCGTGTGGTTTTGTAAGCACTTCACGATGTAAGATAAATATTGATAATATTATAAACACAATAGTGGTTGTTTGTGCTCCTTTGCCATCATTATTATTATGAAAATGGACCCAAACAGCCGTACTGAATGTAGGAAATGTCCATCGAAATTTTTTCAAAGTTTCCGAAACATTACGGTCTTGAATTGTTATTACTTTTTCAATATTGTGTACAATGTATATTACAATATAATACACAAAAAACAAACAAACACTAAAATATCACAAAATGTTATTTAAGATAATAGGTATAAAAATGAGATCATTTAGGGTTAAGCCCGTGTGTGGCTGAACAACTAACAATCTCCTACAATCTCCTAATAAGAAAGTTATTTGTAGCTATTTGGAGGATTTCAAGGGTTTTGATTGGTTGGTTGCCATGGAGAAAACAAGCTATTCGTCGAATAAGAAGTTATTGCGACATTGTAAGACTGGAAGAAGTTTGTCTCCACTATTTCTCCCTTCCACAAACCCTACAATCTTATATTCTTTATTACCCCGTCGTGTCCAACTGCACTTGCCCGCGTCATAATGAGCGTGCACTGTGTGTGTAGCCTACAGAGCCTTCATTGTGTGTCTTGTGTACCATTGCTACGTTAAACACGGCGACAGGGAGCCTAACGGCCGTTAAGAGTCGTTGTGAGCCCACTCGCGTGACGTCACTAGAGAGCACCTGTTGCAGCGTGCTTGGTGGAGGTGCCGGTCTAAACACGTCCATGTCGTACATGTTCTGCTGTCCTTGTTTGTTTTATCATTGGTTTTATTTTGTTTTGTATTTATTTTATTTGTTTATCATTTTATATTGATAGATTGATACATACATTTATTCATTTATTAATTTAATCTTTATCATATTCAAGTCACAAAATTGATTTTCAAAGAACAATACATATAACTATAAAATATATGAGGCCAAGCAATAAAAAAATACAGAACAGTAAAATTAAATTAACACAAAAAAACAGAACACATATTGAAAGTGATAATATTAAACACTAAAAAATGTATGGCACATATACAAAATTACAAATAAATACATAAATACACGTATAATATAGACAATGATAAAGTAACAAATGGAAGAAGCGTGATACACGAGTAAGAAACTAAAACAAGTAAATATCGTAGTAATTGTATTGGTTTCATATTTCGCTGTTCTTTATTCTGCTATTCATTTATAAACTCCATTACAAGGCATGTCATGTATGCCATTAAATGGCATTTTGACGCACCTCTTATAATAGTAAATATTTTACTATCGTTAGTATAAATACTTGTCACCGTGAAAATACCCGTAAGTTGTATACGTTAAATCTAACAGTGTTAGCTGCAGAACTCTGAGCAAATCATGCACTAAAGCAAAGCAAGTAACACAAACACCGCTTTTATCACCGCGTATTCCCAATAGATGGCGACACCGACTGCTCTAGTGAATGGCTTGATTGATTGGCTGGAGATTAACGTCTCACGTTGGTATTCCTGATTAATGCGCGACAACAGCGATCCTAGCGGAGCCCATTAGCGTTATCACCAGTTTGCCACACTCGGAAACAAATGCTGGTCCGACGGAAGGGGAGGAAGAGGGGAAGGGGGTAGGGCTTTTTCATCGAGTTGAAATGGAGTTGTGAATTTAATGTTTCCTCTCTTGATGAATATGTATTCATTATTGTCTGCCCGCAGATAATGTGTTGTATTTTTTTTATCCGTTTTGTACATTCCGTATCAACTAATTAGTATTTTTTTTAAACTGAGTTTTGTAGATCAGTTTCTATGGTTGATAATGTGTTGGTCTGGTAAAATCACGGATTCTGCTGTCAAGGTTCGATTCCTGGCTTGGGCATGATATCATGTGACGCTTCTTATTTTCATATAGTACCTACGATTAGCATCGTTTCCTCAATATAAGACGTTAGATCGTAAATATTTGCAGCATTCCAAGTATACTTGGTTGTGCTATACCCGGCCCCTCCACCAATCCTGGCTCAACAGGTGTAAATGATTGACTGGGGGGGGGGGGGGGGGAGTATATCGTAGGCTCTAAAATAAAAACTAATGTACTAATAACTTAATGTTAAGAATCTATGAATCTCACATTCATATTTACTAATTTTTTTGTTTTATAAGTTTGTGCGAGTTATATTTTGTATTTTGTATTTTTGTGCGAGTTAAACACAGGCAGAATTTCCCGTTTAGCAGTCAAATTGAAAGTAGCTATTTTTTATTTTATAAATCTTAAAATAATTGTATTTACATATGAGGGAAATGAATATACAATTACACATGAACAGTTTAATAAATATAATGTATTAAGAACACAAAAACGTCATTCGAAGAGAAAAACCACATTAATGGAAAGATCAAAGATCAAATAAAATAAGCACGAGAAAATCGAATGATTACAATACAAATTAAGAATCATTTATACTATGTGTGAACGATAAGTAAATACTACATCAAATAGAATTGAAGTATGAAATAATTTGCAAATTTAAATGTATTGTATACGAGAGATCAGCCACATTTCGCTGACAAGACGAGGTATATAGTCACCCTATTTATCTTATCTTATCCCAACACAACATCGGAACTTTTATAACCAATGTTCTTTCCATCAGAGTATTTTAAATTCCACCAAGTATAAGTCTCCTTCCGTTGAATGCAAATGGCGGCGACATTCATACTGGTTCTATTCTTCGGCTACAGAGTGGGTATTCAGTATACAAGCCTAGAACGATACTGTATAGTTAATTAATACACCCCTTGTGCGGTACCCCTAATGAGCTCCCCCTCCCCCCCCCCCCCCCCCCCACCCACCACTAGGCTCTTGCAGCCAGCCTCTAATTAAGCGGTGTGCATAAGATAAAACTTAAAAGAGATGTTGTGAATAAGACTGTTAATGGACGTAGTGGCTTTCATTTAAGTTAATGTCACTTCACTATACCGAGTGTCCGCCCTATCTTCCGGCAGACTTCTTTGTGTTGTTTGTGTTCTTTATTAGTTCAGTTTCAAGCTCTTTGGTTGTCGCGGTTACAGGTCGTTTACATAATTTTGTGACCTTGTTGCAAATCATTACAAACAAAAACACATTAATGTCAAACAGGGGTTCACATTAAGGTGTTGTGTGGGACTAATTATTGATTAGTGATGATTGAAGATTTTTATTAAGGCGGATGGGTAGTCCCACTGTTAAAACCGCGCGAAAATAACAGTTTTTATTAATATCTTGAGAACGCTATAGACAATATCGAAAACTTGATAAATGAGCGTGATGTGGATCTGTAAGAACTATAAACTGGAAAAAAAAGTTGTAAAATATTTTAACCATGATGGTTGTTGTTGGTAATGTAAATTAATAATTTAATTTTTTTCTAACGGTAGAAATATTTTTAACTTTTTTAATCAAGTCAGCTGTTACGAAACAACCACATCATCCTCAGTAATGATCACTTGTTCAATATTTTGCAGCGCTCTCGAGATATAACTAAGAGCACGCCAATTTGGTGCGGTTTCTATTTTGAGATTGCCCCACACCCTTCACTAATTAATAATTATTGATTAATCATGATTGAAGACCTTCGTTAACTTTGCTTTGAAACTCTTCAACTGTGCAAATGGCTAGTTCTATATAATATTACAATCTACAAATACGTATTAAATAAGCTATTAAAATTTTAATAAAGCTAATAGAAAATAGATCGTCCCTGACAAGTTACAAGACTTATTGCCGAATTACTTAGTAATTCGGCTTAGTAACTCGGCTCATATAAAAACCTCGTCCCACATCACCATAACCTTCCGTTATTGAAAAAGAATCATATAATATTTATCCCTCAGGCTTCGGTCACAACTCGTTACATTTTGGAGTAGTAATGTTTTGGGGTTTATTTTTTCAATCTTCACTTTGCAAATATCTAACAGAACAAAAGCAAACGTTGCTGGCTGGACTTGGACCCTCGCGCGCGCTGCTTGGAGGATGAGCAACGCCCTTTTAAAGGGGCGGACGAACGTAAAATAATAAAACTTCAGTTTCATACAACATGTTGTTGAAACTTTAGAACTTTTTCGTTATTTTGTAGGTACTTGATAATAACGCAGAGAGTGGTTAGGGGGGATGAAATAGGTGGTGGTAGTGGGGGAGGGATAGGGTACATAAGCAAAAATCGAAATGTTTCTGCCCAAAGTTTAAGATTTGAAGTTCCTTATAGTGAGACATCAAATCAAAAAGATCAACTTTCAATGCATTTTATTTCCCAATTTGAAGAAAGTTAAATATTCTTGTTGGTTAGTAATCATTTTTTTTAGTTAAGAGTGTTCTATAGATATTTTTTAAAAGATGGATTCCATGATGGGCCTATGTATTACGTTTGTATGATATTGAAATTGTCTATTTTTTCCAAACTTAATACATAATGAATCTGTTTTAAGAACATTTACAGATCTTGGTAATATCTAGCCCTACATAATTCCAAATTTGTTATATTATTATTGATTATATTATTTTTTATGTTTGATATGCGATGTTAAATACACTAACAAAACCCCTAAATCGTCCTACTTTCCACGCTACTTGTGTGGAAGTTGCGTGGCCGCCTGTTGAGTGCGCGAAGACACCCAGCACGCACCACGCAGGCACACACGCACATCTCATCACCGCCGCCCCGACTGCTCTGCCGTCTTCACCCCCGAACTAGGGCGTGACGCAACAGCGCGTGCGCACTGCGCGCCCAATGCCGGCCGGCGGCCCAGAGTGCGCGCGCATCGCCAGGCGGCCATCTTGAACAACATTACCTCTCTAATGAATGCCGAGCAGCCCCGTCGGACGATAAGCGTTTTATATACAGTTCGCAAACGTTCTCGAACTACGTGGCGGGCGGGCGGGTGGGTTCATCAACCGTTATATAAAAGAACTTCTGATGTGGGATCATCTTACACATACACACACGTTCAAAACTAGAAAACTGATGAAACTATAGAAATCTTCTGACATGATAGGTTCAAAAACTCATAAAATAATGGAACTATTAAACAAATTCTTCTGATACGATATAATCAAGTAGTATTAATGTTATAATACTAATAAAGTAATAAAAGGATTTTAAGATGTAGCTCTATACCCTAATTAACCCCATGTTCGATGAAATTTTTATTAAGTTTGATAACAGAAATCGAACTATTGGAACAAGTTACTTTTTGATATAAGGTAGGCACAAACTATTCGAGTACTATAATTAAGTATGGTAAAGTTATTTGGGTGAACCGAAAGATAGTTTTCCCTCCGGGAGGTTGAAGGAAGAGAATAAACTCTCACCCCCCTCCGGGATACAGATGAAGGGTACTCAAAGAGTCTGACGACACGACAGTCATTCTCGGGGCACTCGCAGGCTTTTAAAATCGTTTCCGAACTATTTAAACTTCGTTTTTCTTTCAATGGTATCTACCATTTTATCAGATGTGTTGAATTCTTCATGTGAGCAGAAAACGCTTGATCTAGCTCTAAAAATATGAGAATTGAAGGATTTTTGTTTCTATCTTTAAAACGGCATTCAATATCATAATTTTTGAAGTATACTGTGCTAGATATTATCAAAATCTACAGGCCTACTAAAACATAATATCAAATAAGATTTGAGATATTATTGATATTGTTTTATTTCACCCAAACACAATCAATTTATTGTAGGTTTGTTTTTGTAGAAAAGCTGTATAGATCGGGATAGCCTAGTTTCTGGCCCCTAATAATTATTCCAAAATGTTAATATTGTAACTTTAGATCGAACACTTTTACTGGAAAACATCTGTTATAGCTTGGATCATAGATTGAACGTGCAACAGTGTTGCCGACTCGCAAAAAACACGATGTTGCCAGTTTTAAACCGTTTCTTTTCAGTCTCGTTTAATCGATCGATAGGTTTCCTTCTGAGTCCAGTGTAGCAGATAATGGACGTATCCTGTCCATTATTCGGGGTTAAGTGAGTTTATCTGCTTTGATACTGTTTCTTTGGTAACTCGGTTAGCTTACGTGAAAGAGAAACCCTGGAACAGTTCCACGGTTTGGGCCTATTTGTTGCTCCAGTGATAAAATACGAGGGTTATCACTGGAGTAGCTTAGCGTGATACCCTCTCAATTTGCTAGGGGTTGTATGAATAGCTGTGATGCCACACATGTTTTTTAGAGAGAAAAATTAGATGGTTGTACAAGAGCGTTCGGCACAAATAGTGTGAGAAAAGTGTGAGAAATTATAGAAGCCTATTTTGATTGTATCTTTAAAATACGATTCAATATCAAAATTTATGAATGATGCGAGGCAGTTATATCAAGATCCCCAGACATGCTAAAACAAAATGTGAAATTGATAGTGTTTGGATAAAATTAAACAATTGTAGTAATATCTCAAATTCTCTCATTTCATTAAAACATATTAATTTTGTAATTACTTTTTTGAAAATATCTGTAGATCTTGATAATCATAATTTCAAAATTTTGATATTGAGTTACATTTTAATGGTGCAAAATTGCAAATAAAAAACTGTTAAATTCTCCCGCTTTCAAACTACTTACTAAAACTACTTACTGTAAGAAACAGAAAGTCACGTGGTTACGAAGTAGCAAACCACGACGAAGTGTTATTGATAAGTTAGATACCTTTCCTGCCGGTTGATTTATATGATATGTCAAAGAATGAACCAACATTAATATATAAGAAACGAAAAACGAGACCAAAGATGTTCTCGAAACCTGGTCTTAAAAGAAAAGAAAATCCGAAAGCTCTCAGGCAAACGATGGAAATACCGACCGGCTTTAAACCACCCCTGGCTGAACCCAAGGTCAGATATATACCATCAATACTCGACCACCATCCCTGAAAACTAGTTTGTTTTTTCCAGATTCCGCACACTCAAAATTCAACTTTGACAGTTAGTTTTTCATGTTTGTCTAAAGCGCTGCGTCAGGCGGTTTTGACAGCACTATATTTAAAAGCTTTTTGCTTACGCACCCTTTTCGCGCGCTCGCACCAAAACTCTCCGGTCTATACGCACGGAATATTCGTGCGAAACATTCTATTACAGATATCTGTCTCGAAAACGTTTAATCGCGAAAAATGAGTGTTATATGTTGCTCATAAAACAAGTGTACGAACTCATGTCGTACGAATAAACGATTAATTAAAACCAAAACCGTTCCTTTGAATAAATAGAAATAAGGGTAGAATTTCTCCAGATATAATTTCATATTATCTGCGGATTGAAACGGAAAAATAGGAAATAAATTAGAGGATAATATCAATCTATTTTATACTGACTACTCACTCAGTTACAAGAACTGACTTTCAACGGGGGTCATTATATACTATTTTGTTTGTGCCTCGTTACTATGACGGCTCCAAATTTACCGTTTTTATTTATACCAGTATCACATTAATAGGGTCATGAATCCAGAATGTACAAATGCACAGCCCTCAGTGGGAATCAAATTTTTCACATTAGAATCAGGAATAAAACCACGGCCAAAGACCCTATTATGACTAATAAGATTCGCACATTATTAGAAGTAAAATACCGAATGTTGAGTAATATAGGGGTAGATTTTCTGGTTGATATTGCAGTGAATAACGTGAAACAGTATAACCACTCTCCAGGCTGCCACACACAAAGTAATTAGAAATGGGGTAGGTAGAATTATTTAGAGTCGAGACTATTAGTTAATTCTAACTAGACAGTGGTGACTTGCGCTGATATTTCCACCCCTAGGGCACCTTGAATGAAGACCACTAGGAAACAGCTTTATCACGTGACCCTCCCCCCCCCCCCGCATAGAATGGCCGCGTCCAAGTGTTGCTAAACTTTGGTAATCAAGGACGGCTGCGATGCCCCCGTATAACAGGCTGTGGACTTCATTATGTACAGTCCGGTACATAGATAGAATGTTGTTCATCAGCTCAATTCGAGAACTGTTGCAGGCAAACAATTTGCATATTTCGTGTACGTACAGAAATTTGCGACTGTTTGACAAATGATACATTTTTTGTGTTGTGATCGCAATTTTGTAAATAAAGGAATGCTTTAAAATCTTACCCAATTAGTACTTAAGTAAAATTGCACTTTTCTCACCTACATTATATTTCCTTTACGACGTACTCGACAGCTTATGAAGTTGGCCAAATCAGAGCCATTCTACATCGTCAGGATCGTCATAAAAGAATAAAAAATTATAGTGGTTGGAGAGTCATGGATATTAGGGGGCGTGCGGCGGTGGTTGGGCGATTCAATCGTATGAAGAGGTTCAGGAAGTATGCGTTTAGTATACATTACTTTACCCTTAGTTAGATGCATCCATTTCAGCATGAGTTAGTAAGTAACGATCAAAAACAAAATAATGATTCATATGTTTCGTATTTTAAATATCGATCTTTGATTGGTTATCGCTCACTCGTCGATGGTGTTCGGAGCCTACAGAGTTGGTTTAGTCGCTTTAAATTAAAGTCCCCCACTGAAAATCAGTTTCGTTACTGAGTGGGTAGACTCTAAATTGTGATTTTTTTTTTATTTTCAAGCAGTATTCTCTGTTGGCCACGGTCGTTTAGTAGTAGATCAAATTGGTCTAGTTCCAGGTTCGAATTCTGGGTAGGGCATATATTTCATGTGGTATTTTTCCATCTTCATAACCACCCACTCATCGTCTCGATCAGCCTCGCTGCAACAGTACGAGACGTAGGTCCCAAATATCATCATCGTCTGTGTGTGTACGAATGTGTGCCTACACGAAGCATCTCCCGACATCAGACTATTCCCTTGTCCGCCCGACTTGGATCAATCCCTGCCATGTTGTACCGATAATCAATGTTTAGAGGGAGGGAGAAGGGTCGCGCCTTCTTCTCGCTGACCTGTTGCATCCACCACACGTGGCGGGGCTAATAGAGCACTCATGCACGCTAGTAGATAATACTGCACCCTTCATACAACTATTTCATTTACTTGATGGGTTTTTAACGTTATTTCTTATTACACTTATTTTTAAACAATAATTTAATTCACATTGCTATTATTTCATTGTTATTGTCTTTATTAGTTTGCTACTGTGAATTTTCTTATCAAGTAGTGATAAAGGTGGACCCTAGCGTTTGTCTTGTGACTTAGGACCTGTCACATAGTCAAATACAGTTTTCACAGCTAATTTACTGGCAGGACATTATTATGTTCAAAATTTTGCACCGTTGTCAGTGACAAAGGCATGAAGAAATCTGAAGTCGCACTTACATCAAAATGGCAAATCATGTATTGTATATATATAGACTCTGTTGTAAGAATGTTATCACTTTTATTTTTGTGATTTTTGTGTATAAATGAAATAAATATGTTTTTCTTCTTCATTTTGTCTTTAGCTTTTACGAAACCACCATGCTCTCACTTTTTCCATGTTGTGAAACGTTCTTGAGATGAATAAAAACGATAATTTTGCGAGGTTTTAATAATAAAACAACTCCCCGTTAAATTAAATTGAGCTGCGTCACCAAAACATGAGACGTGATTAAATCGAGCGTACAATACCGCAAGTCATCCCCCAGTACGCCACTGCACGCCAGTACGCCACTGGTCAGGGTGTGGTCTCACCACCACGCTCATCCCGTCAAGGTGGTAATCGCCCGTTATTTACCCTCTGATTGTTGGCCAGCCTGCGTCACTTCCTGTGAGAGGGGTGGGGGGATTAAGTGCTCTACACGGTGAGGGAGGGGGAGGTCAACGATTCAGGGAGGTTAGCGACCACGGTTTATTTACATTCTTTACGAGCGGACTCGTGTGAGTTAACGACTCGGTCGTCAGTCGTCGTCATCTACGTCGTCGTAGTGGTGGTACTAAGCACGTGCAAGAGTTTTTCACATTTTCCATTTCCCGGGTGTCACCTTAACTCTTGGGGTAGTTGAAGAAAGTTGGGCTACTTTTTATTATCATGTAAGGAAACTTCCACGAAGCGTCTGTTAAAGGTATGTTGGCTTTCTTAAACACACAGTATAGTTGTTGTGGAACTACCTCACAGATGTTTCGTGATTGTGGCCAACCAGTGAGCCCTAATTTTAAATACCGATCGCAGGTTGGTATAAAGAGTCACTAGTCTTGGATGAAGGCAGCGGTAAGGTTGTTTCGGAATTAAAAAGTATGAAAATTGTACCTTCAAAGTCTCCAAATACCGCAAGCTCCTAACTTTCCATAGCTGCAGGTGGTGGAAAACGATGGCATGAACAAATTCAGACACTACTTGAAATCTGCGCTCATGCTCCGACCACTGTAGTAGCGCATTGGACTTACCTCTGTGGTATAATAGCACATTGGACTGACCTCTGTGGTATAAAGCACATTGGACCAACTACTGTGGTATAATAGCACATTGGACCGACTACTGTGGTGAGAGAACTGTTCAAATCTCTTCAACACAATGAAATGAAACAATGCATACGAAACAACTTTCGTGGAATATTTACTAGTAGGAGTAGCTATTCTATACTTATTAATGTTTTAGACTTCACTCACTTTTTCCAGGACAAAATAGCGCTGGCATGGGTTAACACTCGTCAGTTTTAAATGTACAAACTAAACTGATATGCAAAATTATACAAATGGATGGGGTACTTAATTTGCTTTAATGAAGTTCAACGTAAAACGTAATTATGCTGCTTTTTTCTCACACGCAATAATATGCGAATATTATTTTACAACTCGTACTTGTTATCTCAACGTTTAAGTTACTGTGGTCATTAGCCTAAAACATGTTGAAACATTACTTGAAGTTTGAAACCCCAAACCGTTGTCTGCATCGTGATCGTATTCGTAATCCGAAAATCGTGAAAGAGTAAACTTGGTTCTTATGGCGCTATTCACAAATAAATCGTAACGTCGTAATGTGTTCATATTTTCAAGATTGCGATTCCGATGCCGATCCCGACAATAGTGGTTAGGGTTTCAGCCATCCACTTACATTTTTCCCACATCACTTCCAGCTCGAGAGTCGTTCTACTTCAAACAGACGCGATTTACTCAACCATTGACATCCCCCCCCCCCCCCTTCCCCTCGTCTGAAAATATGTTGACGTCACTAGCCGCGGTCATTATCATTAGCTATCGCGATCACGTAGGGTGGAAAGTTTCGGAATGTGTCCAATCTAAAACTTTGAATGACAACATACCGATAAATCTGCGTATTAAAACTTCTTCAAGTGGTCGTCTTTGCAGAAGTAACGTGGAAAGTTCTAAACTTATCGGTGCGAAGTTGTCTCTTCAAGGTTATTTGGTCGGTTGACTCTAAGGGAGTCCCCTGTTTAGCAGCGACGCGTGGCGGCCGATATTGTAACTACTGGAGTGAAGCGGCTGGCGTCAGTTCATTTCATCCACATACAGTGGACTCGTCTTCAGCATCGACCCATAAAACTATTCCTAACTCATAATATGTAGTGCTTACAAAACCACAGTGGGTTTATTTCTATCTTGTTGGATACGGTGTAGTACTCCCATCTTTATCACCATTCATCAATCACAATATATTAAATGTTCATTACTGGGGACCTCGGTCCTGTTACAAATATAGAATACATCGAATCAATCAATCATCATAATCAATCATAATCATATATTTGTATAAATTTGGTCGGGTTTGTTTCCGGATAAATGTCCAAACACATTTATGATGCATCAATATTGAACGTAGCAAAGCAACGCGCCTAATGGAGGAGAAGGGGGTTTAGGAGGGGAAGGTGGAGGGGAGGGAGGGGGGGGGAGATGTCATCTCGCGTCAACCCTGAAAATCTGTCTCTAAGAAATTGGAGAACTTTTGCCTTTTGATCTCATTAAAAACTTTCTTTTACCGTCCACGGTTTTAAATGATGAAGGTTAATATTTGCCTTCACACTAAACTGCACTAAACCCCGTCATTCTTAGTTCATTAATTTACCGGCAGAGTGCGTTCAGCTGTCGTTACCAGCTCCTCAGTTCTTAGTAGGAAGACATTCCGAGAGAAGTCAAACAACTTAAAACTGATGCGAGCGAGCACCAAGTACAAAGTAAAAGTAGGACACAACCTAGAAGAAGGTTCGTTTCTTTGTCCTGTTTTTTCTGGAAGCAAAGCAAACATTCTGGAACAAAATGCATTGACTACACCTAATCTACATAGATGTAATTGACCTTAAGACTGTTAGGTTCACCACATTATTTCCAACGTTTAAAATTATCTCAGTTGCAAAGAATTAAAAACGATGTAACTCTCTAGAGAATTTAGTTCTCTATTTTCTGATTAATGTATGTTTTACAAAGGTTACAAAAGTAACCTACATCTAGCTATAATAATGTCTACAGAAGTGTTGGTGAAAGGTAACTAACATTTGCTATAGAGTTGATGTATGTTCACACACCCAATGATTGAGGTGACTCAGCGGTTAACACGCGCGACCCTATTTTGGTAGATCGCCAATTCGATTTCAGCCGTTTCGGTTAGACCTCTGTCAAATGCCCTAATTATTTCAACCAAAACGAGTATTTCTGAAATGACAAATCATTTGAGTCGTCCACCGTGGCTCATGCGGTTGGGGCGTAGATCCTGAGCATACGGCTTGAATGTGTGAGTTCGAATCCCTCATATAAGACAGTTTTTTTTTTATTGTCCATCTTCATCCATCACTCCTCTGTCTCAAATAGAACGATCGCAATAATAGAGACGTAAAGCAAGTAACAAGAATCATTAATCATTTGACTGTGATTTAAATATCAGAATCGTATCGCCGTTTGTTTTGTTTGCCGCAATGCAACCCTTCGGGCGCGACGCAAGAACTTGCTCCGAGTTCTCTTGAAAAGAAATAACTCCCTCTCACTATTGGGTTCCTAACGGTAGGCGACTAATAACCCTCACAGTAAATGTCATCGCTTCCTCATATCCTCGTAACTTTTCCATTTTCCTTTTGTTCTCGACGTGGCCGCCCGAGGCCGCCGCCTCTTCTTGCTCTCGCCTCTCGGAGTGTAAAAACGTGTACCAGACCTGGCGGCCGGGGTTGGAAACTTTGCAGCGTGGCGAGCGCTCCCCGTGGCCGACTGACGCACTCTCGGAATGAGGCGACTAACTGAATTACCACAGCGTCGTGTCCTGTACTAACCGGTTCTTTTTTCTCGTATTTTCTCGTCAATGTCGTAATTCGGCGAGATCGATTTTGGTGTTTTACTGAGGGGTGGATTGGGTGGGGGAGTCTGAAGGCGGCGGGGTAGTTTCAGTGTTATTGGAACCGCGCAAAATTACCGTTTTTATTGTTTTAAGGCCCGGTATTATGAACTACGGAATACGGATACATATTTAGTAAACTACTTACTTATTTTCATCATGGCAACAACCAATTACAATGCTGAAAACAAGTTAGCAGCTTACTAAATATTTATCCGAAGTTCATCATATCGGACCTAAGTCATGTTTTAAGCACGCTACACAATGTCGTACAAGTGAAGACATGGATGTATAATAATTAATAATTTTTCGTAGGAATACCCGTTATAGGGTGCACACCAGCTTTACCTGATGCGCCCTTCTTCAGGGGACTAAACTAGGTTATTAGGGTGTTTGGATAGCTGGGAAGGAATGTGTTGTTTCGCAAGAACTACAAATTATGATACACATACTTGAAAGATTATAAAGTCGTCCAGATCCACAAGATGCTTTCGCCATTGAGGAGTGAATCGCGGCCAATCAGCGAGCCTTAATTTCGAATACTGATCGCTGATTGGTCACGAATGACTTGTCTATGACGAACGCATCTGTATGGTTGTTGTTTCTGGACGTCTTGAAGCAGAAGGTTTGTTAATTTGGATGTTCTTTAATCTGACATTAATCTAGAACCCTACGTTGATTACAATATTAGTTCCTTTTTTATTCTAGGAATCATGTCGATATGGAGGAAGAAACAATTTTCATTAGGATTTTTTTTTTAGATAAACTTTATATAGAAACTGAATCAATATTCCTACTTTTCGTATCTTCTATATGGCAGCAGGAAATCACATTTAGAACAAAGTGCATAATCCCATAAAAAAATACTAGTCTCCCCCTCCCCCCCCCCCCCTTCACCGTTCTAATTTACGTAGCCCAGACAGCTCTCTCGAAATGTCAGCAAAATGATGGGTTTTTCCATTGCTGTTTTATCTGCGTTTTAACAAAATTGCTTCATGTAACAGCCCTGATCAATTTTTAATATATTATCATCGTCAATTCCCCCTACCCGACAAAGTGGGTCTCCAGTGTATATAAAAAATAATTCGAAATCCGAAGTACATTATATATATACATCGTATGACACACACACACGTATTATGGACACAGCCCCCCCCCCCCCCCTCCCTGCCTCCCACATGGTTCAATCGCCCCATTATTTAGGTTCGTAACTCAGGAAGTTTAGGTCTACAGGGGACCCATTCCATTCCCCGGGTGACATTGAAAGTCTAGCAGACTGACTTCCATCGTCTACACACTACAGTGTAACCTTGCAGTGCTGTTCTTGCACTAAACCCCCTTGCACGACAAGGGTCGTCTACCCCCACCATCCGGCCACACGGTGGTGCGTAAACTATGTATAGCCTACCTTTCAAGATGTCGGTATACGGTAATTATCTACAAAAACACCTTAAAAAATCCACATAATAATTATTTCGACACATTTATTAAATTATTTCGCGCGAGGATGGGAGGGGGGGGTAATAATCATCCTTATTGAACATATTATAGTAAGGACAGAAATTCTTGAGTATAACACATCTCTTTACTTTCACATCTTTATATTTTAACATATAGATTGTGAAAAGTAAAGCATGTAGGATATGTTGGGGAAAAAAGTCGATAAAACCCCTCTGGTAGGATGGTGAGGGTAGACTTTTAGTCGTGGAAGGGGGTTTAGCACAACAACAAGAACGACACTGTAAGGTTAAGATGAAATATACTATAGTCGACTAGAGGCACACAATACCTCAAATTCAGGTCCCTCTATGGGTGCGACGATGCAGCATAGGGGGTTTAGTACAACAACAAGAACGACACTGTAAGGTTAAGATGAAATATACTATAGTTGACTAGATGCTCACAATACCTCACATTCAGGTCCCATCTATGGGTGCGACGATGCAGCATAGGGGGTTTAGTACAACAAGAACGACACTGTAAGGTTAAGATGAAATATACTATAGTCGACTAGATGCTCACAATACCTCACATTCAGGTCCCATCTATGGGTGCGACGATGCAGCATAGGGGGTTTAGTACAACAACAAGAACGACACTGTAAGGTTAAGATGAAATATACTATAGTCGACTAGATGCTCACAATACCTCACATTCAGGTCCCATCTATGGGTGCGACGATGCAGCATCAAGAAACTGAAAATTAATAACTCTCAACTCTCATCCTCTCCTCTCCTCTCCTCTCTTCTCCTCTCCGCACACTGGGGTAGACCGAATCGATATCGGTTTGGCTAGAATCGGAAGCTGAAGGGGGGGGGGAGGAGGGGGGGGCTGACAATCAACTTGTCTGATGGTCTTTAATGAGTCCACCAGGAGTTTTTTTTTCAATTGCAGCAAATACGTTTTAGTTTTGCTCCGGGCTGGCTAGATGGTCGATCTATGAGCAAGGGAGATGTAATGTCGGTGATTTAGGGGGGGGGGGGGGGGGGGAAGTTGTGTATACCTCAATCATGCGTTCTGTGAGAACTTAGATACATGACGTGTAAGTGATTTGCGTCTTGATGTCTCAAGTGCAGTGTATTGTGTACCCTTGTATCACGTAGGTACTTGGCTTGCATAAGGCACGGATACAACTAAGACTAAAACCTGACATAATATGCTTCAAATTAAATTTAAATATACATATTCTACCCCAAATAATTTTTGCTATTCCTTAAACTATGTATACATTCTATAAATTCTTTTTTTTTATTAAATAATTTGATCACTCAATTCTTGCGCTTAAAAAGTAGCGACAATTCGATATTAACATTGTTGTTTTCGTTGTTGTTTCATATTTTACATTTTTCTAGACCGAATTAAGTGAACCATTATTACACATTTTAAACTATTGTTACATATTCTGTTTCTTTGTGATCACTTGAAGATGATTTGATGAACGGAATGAGTCACAAATTGATGTTAAAAAGCCGATTTTTCCGAGTTGTTCACAGTTGTCACGATACATCTTACCCCACAAAATATAAACTTGTAGTTCACGACTCCAACCCCCCCCCTACTACCCCCCCCCCCACCCCCCCCCCCCTACATCATTCTACTTGATAGCAACACTTTTGACAAGTGTGTCCATTTCGAGGCTCGGTCGGGTATGTATACACTCTGTCTGCTTACGACGATGATCTCCACACTTTATCTACCCCCACCCCCTCACCTCATCCCCCTCATCCCCCTCAAAGCACCTCGAATAACTTCTGAAACCAACAA
>OX246743.1:22002253-22150845 GCA_945910005.1 Isoperla grammatica
ACGAGCTGCTAGGCCTAGGCCTAATGGTCGGTGCACAATAGCCCGGGAAGGAGCTCCGGTAACGGTAACGGGAAAGTTCGCTATAATTTAACATTGCCCGGTAACGTTAACGATAACGGGAAGCTCCATCTCGGGCTATTGTGCACCGACCATAAGCCTAGGCTAATTTTTAAAGTAATTTCAACAACATAAGGGGACATCTTTTTCTCAGCAAGTAGATCACAACAAATACTGACAATTAATAACACACAAATATTATATTCTTACCTTTAAACTTGTATTACATCGTCTCCGTAGCCCCAGCAAGTTAGAGTATGCTCTACGAAGGAGTCAGCCATGATGCACAATGATCACAAAAACGGTCGCTCACTCGTTCCATAAACATTTTAAGAAATTCCGTTTCAATTGCGATTCGCGTTCACCTTTTCAAAAACTCTCGTCAAGATCGTACGTCAAGCCAATCAAAATGGTTTTTACTGAGTTTCGGCCAATGAGCGAGCGGCTTTCCGAGGGTACCTAGCAGTACGGTTTATTTCCGGCACTGCAATGGTACCCCAGTAGAATAGGTCTGCTGTTTTACGCGCTAGTTTCGTGTGTAGTGGACTATTCGGGTTTTCTAGCAAAATGCTTTGAACCAATTTGGCGGTATAAGTTTTCAGTGATGTGTTCCCATTTTACAGGGGAATGTCTTCCAAGCCCTTCTACTATTTACAACTACGAATCTTTTTGTTAATTTCTCGAACCGTTCTGTTAATTATGAAACTGTGGTCGTAGCAAAACACATTTTTAGTTTTGAGCAAAGTAGTTTTCTAAATAGCTAGGAATTCATGCTATAAAGTCCTATAATATGTCAGCAAGACTCGTTTTGTGAATATTTTTCTCCGTGTAGCTGTTAGATTAAAACGCAATTGTTTATATATAGGAATCTTGCTCGCTAAAATACAATCATGTAGTTTTTGTGCATCCCCTTCAATTGGCCGACGCATAAATCAAACTGCCCCCCTCACCCCCCACCCCCTTTTTGTTCCGATACTCGCTCGCTGATCGTATGGCTCGTGTTAAGCGGGGGCGTAAAAAAAAACATCTGCATATATCGATATGGGTCGCGCATTAAGGGCAAAGTTTTCAAACGAATAGTGCACACGGATATTAGTATAAAAAGGGGAAATTATGGCGAGGGCTTGTTCGCGCCCCAAAACGAGCGGTGCGTGAAAATATGTTGGAATACTCACGCACTCACGCACAGTATTACTCATCCGAATAAACTTAGCTAATTGAATTATGGAAAGAAAAACTAGTTGTATAGGATACAATACTTTTTTTTATTGTTAATCCATGGATTGATTTGAAGGCGAGTTAGTCGTTCTAGTAAATCACAATCCGTGCTGCCAGGTTCGAATCCTGGCTTGGGCATGGATTATATCATGTGGCGTTTTTTTCATTTTCATTATCATCTACTCACCGTCTCGATTAGCAACGTTGCCATAGCGTGAAACGTTTAGCCCAAATATCTGTATCGTCATCTTCTTCTCTGAGGTTATTTTCATGTCCACATATCCATGACAACAACGCATTTTCTCGATTACCGTCTTTACTATTTTGTCAGTGTTTGACACAAATTGCTAAGTATTTTGTTAAAACCTTTAAAATTACATTTTAGTAACAAGATTTTGGAATGATAAGTTGGAATGGTAATATATAAAACGAAGATCTACAGATATTCTAAAGAAAAAAAAACATTGAACAAGTTTTACGTATAATGTAATGAACAAATTTCAATTAAGTTATTCATTAGTTCAAAACTAATACATGTTTTTTCTCTTTCCGCAGAAGGACTTTGCAACGACGATATGAGCCCGAAGGCCGTGCCTCGCCTATCTCCACCACCCCCGCCGTGACTACGAGCAAACCTGGCCGGGGATGATAAGGTAAGGTAACTTAAAAGTAAGCAAACACAGACTTAATAAAAGTGTGCGAGCTAGAACGGGGGAGCTGTAGATTCGCGTTTCTATTAACTTGACGGGGGGGGGGGGGGGGACATAGGTAAACAGCCTCGTGCAGACACTAAGCGCTGTTCTTACAACATCTGAGCCGCTGAACGCTGTTGCTACGACATCTCACAAGACATCACTCAATGAGACGCGTTGAAGGATGAGCGAGGATGGGAAAGTTTTGAAATTCATTGTTTAGCATGGTATGAATCGATATTTCAATATCTTGAAGCTAGCTCACTCAAGATATCACTAAAAATGACATTAATGTTGCGAGCTATCTGTTGTGGTAAAGGTAGGTTCACATTTTTAACAGCAAACCATTTTTGTTTTTAAATTTTATCTCAAGAATGTCACTCGATATCGAAAATCTGCAACGCACTGTGGTTTGGTAAGCCGTGCAGCCTGACTAATAAATATATCAAATATTATAATCAATAGGGTTGTTACTTTGATAATTAAATCCATAATTAGTAATTAAAATTCAATATTAAAATTAAACCATACTGGGGTATTTATTTATGGAGTGTGCTCTTACACTTCGAAGCTTGAATTTTACATTTGAAGGTGTCATTCGTTTTTGTGCTGTATGATTACATATAAAACTAAAACTGAATGACACCTTCTTCAAATTATATCAATACTATGAATAAAATCCACTATTTTGAAGTTTGAGAAGAGTCCCAGTCCATTTAAAATGTGTGTAACGGCGGCAAACCAAAATGGAAATTTGGAGGGACTTCAACTGCCAAATTAATAGGTTTTCGGTGTATTTCTTGAAAACAAAAAGTGAGCTCAAAAAGTGTAACAGAACTCCATAAATACCCCATACTGTTTATAATCTTAGATACATGTAGCTTACCAAACCACATTGCGCTATAGTCTCAGATTCTCGATTTCGTTATTGAGATAGAATTAAAAAATGAAATGTTTCACGGTTTTGAAGTGGGACTACCTTTTCCCCTTGAGGTGAACACGTCGAGTGACGTATGCCATGCAACAGTGACCACACAGAAGATTACATCAGTGTTGCCGGATGCGTCCGCTTAGCGCGCTGTGCACGGTGCGTGTAAGCGACGACGAGTGTCCCGGTCAGTCAGGGGAGGAGGGGGGGTAATGTGATGATTACTACTGCGGCGGGGGCGCCGGAGGTGCAGAGGACCGTGCAAGAATAATTACTTGCTGGGGTTGTGTTCCCGTGGGGAGGAGTGGACGGTAGGAGGCCCAGAGGTGGCCCGATGTGGGATAACACATGCAATGAGATTGTGGAACCGTGAATATAAAGGTGCTGAAAATGTGAAGAAAGTGCTACAATGAAGTTGAAAACGATTCAAAAACGCAAGATTTTGTTGAGAAAAATCTTTAAAAAAAACGAATGAAAATTGTGTAAAAAGAGGGTGGTTGAATAATTCAGAAATGGAAAGGAATATTAGGAAGTGAGTTCCGAAAAGAGTCTATAGATTTTTTTCGTAACTGTCTCGGGCAAACAATTTTAAAACAAGTTATGAAATATGTAAAAAAGTCTTTCCCAAATAGAATTTTGTTTTGTTTTTAATTCATACTTTGGTTTAACTTCTTATCCAAAGTTTGCTAAAATTTTGTAAATATTGTTTAAAAACATTAACATTATTTTTAATTCTATTATTACACAGCACAGTACAGCTTTGTGCAACAAAAATGAAACTTATCGTACAGTTTCGTTCACAAGAGTTTCTCCACTCGATGTATCGTATCGAATGTATCGATGTTGCTTGCTCAGGAAGGAGGGAGGGGGGGAGGGGGAGGGGGAGGACAGTGGGGCTAATATAGATTTACAACACAGCCATCTGCAACCACTACGGAAACACGCGTAGTAACATGCAAAACATATTCATGAAGAATACAGTCCGGTGCAAAAGTAGAGATGAGTTGAATGTGGGCTATGTAGAAAAAAATGTACACACACACAAATAGAGGATTTTCAGAATTGCTCTGGAGGGCCATGATTAGCTCTTTCTAAGGGTTCAAGATCAATTCTGATAAAGGTCTAATGCAGAAACACAACAAATAACATTTGGTAAAATTTCGAAATGTGAGTAAAATAATGAGGAAGAACAAAAGAGTAAATTTGTTAATTTTTGTGTAGCTGTATCAAAGATTACTAACGTTGTATAAATGATGTTCCATACCTTGTTTTTATCGCAATAATGATAATACTGTAAGGAAACTTGTCCCTTGGAAATCGTTTAAAATTATGTTCTATGAGAGTGAAATATTTTTATGGCTCAGACCGTAGTTAGTCATTTATTTAATAGAAATGAAAATACAAAACCGATTAAATCCGTGCTTAGGTAATTCGAGCTTCAATAAACGATTACTGATCTCTTTGCTGCACTCGATAATACCACTCGTGACCACTAAGTTCTTTAACATTCCTTCTTAATCACGAGAAAGGCTAATTCAAAAGTAATTAGTCATCTGAACTGAAGAGAGATTCGCTGAAAACGATTAGAGTCTGGTCTGTGGGAGGGGGGGGGGAGAAGGGGGGGGGTAACCATGGTGATCAGATGATCTGGCTACGTCAGACACGAACCCCATCGCAGGGGGGTTTGAATTTATCACACCCCACAACACCTTTTATTTCCTTCAATGTGATTTGGATCGAAAATCGACTCTTTTGTGATTTAAGACTGCTCGCTACACCTGGTTTGAATGAAAAATACAAGTGATTTACCTACCTAGACTACCTTGACTATCCAAATTTGGTGTATGAGGCCGTGTCCCATCTGCTAGTATAGACTCATTTTTGTGACCAACTAAAGTGTCCTCCTATCGACTACCTACCTGAGCTTTGGACATCACGGCACTGCCTGCGTGACTAACATTCCTTATGTAAAGAAGGCTGAGAGACCTCCCAGTTGTTGTTACACTTTGACTACACTTTGGCTACACTTAGAGGTTATGGTTAGCTCACGTTTATTAAGTGTTAGAAACTGATTTTATACATTTGGAAGTAATAACATTAGTTCAATTGAACTCCAAATACGTTCAATTGTTCGCCATATTATTTGTATTACATTTAATTGACATCTCTGGAACAGCTTTATTGCGGTTGTCGGCCATTATTAGTCTACTTGGAGCGATCAAGTCTACACTTTCGGCTCCTACCTCCTACAGACCAATGGACTAAATTTTCGAAAACTTCAAGCTTTGGGCGTATACTTCTGATGTCACGTCCGCTAATATAGTATACCCCCTGTGAGTACACTTTGCAGCTTTGGGACACGGCCTCAGGTTGTCATGAAAATGAAAATTTCAGGTAATTTTCATATCTAGTGCGCGAAACATTTTTTTTTTAAATTTGTACATGTACTCAGGTGTGAATGTGCGTATGTTCTTTGTGAACATCATCGTGAAGTTTAAAAAATGTTGGATAAAAATGGCAATAATAAAATGATATTGAAGTACATGAAAATAGCTAAATTTGGTGTTCGGTATAACGTAAATGGGCACGCATAGATATATTCTTCTCCCTTCTAAATCAGTGTTATTACTTTTATTACTTCAAATGCTGTTTCAAAAATACTAACAATTTGTGTGTCGAACAAAACCGACGATGCTCCCACACATTCGATGATGCTTTTAATTCTAATCTAAACTGTACAATCACCTATTTTGATCACAACCTCGTAACTCGATCTCCGAATACAACGCCCGTATATATATCACACAATGACCAACCAATCAATAGAATTAGGGGGGTGAGGGGTCAATGTTTTCGTTACGCATAGTAATCCCGGTGCCGTGTTATAATTTAATTAGCGGGAAGACGCGGCTAGTTCGTGCGATCAACACGCGCATCTGGGGCGCGGTCGAGGTGGGGTGGGAGAATCGCGAACTACACTCCATTGTTGTAGCACATGGACACGCTGCAGTGAGCGCGTTCGTGATACATGGTCGTGGTCTGGCGGTCACGTGGTATGTGGACGCGTGGCGAAGAGTAGAGGTGATAGGGAGGAGCCTTGTGGGACACCTACATGGTCACGCTGCAGTGAGCGCGTAGGTCTGGCAGTCACGTGGTATGTGGACGCGTGGCGAAGAGTAGAGGTGATAGGGAGGAGCCTTGCGGGACACCTACATGGTCACGCTGCAGTGAGCGCGTAGGTCTGGCAGTCACGTGGTATGTGGACGCGTGGCGAAGAGTAGAGGTGATAGGGAGGAGCCTTGCGAGACACCTACATGGCTACGCTGCGGTGAGCGCGTAGGTCTGGCAGTCACGTGGTATGTGGACGCGTGGCGAAGAGTAGAGGTGATAGGTAGGAGCCTTGCGGGACACCTACATGGCTACGCTGCAGTGAGCGCGTAGGTCTGGCAGTCACGTGGTATGTGGACGCGTGGCCAAGAGTAGAGGTGATAGGTAGGAGCCTTGCGGGACACCTACATGGCCACGCTGCGGTGAGCGCGTAGGTCTGGCGGTCACGTGGTATGTGGACGCGTGGCGAAGAGTAGAGGTGATAGGTAGGAGCCTTGCGGGACACCTACATGGCTACGCTGCAGTGAGCGCGTAGGTCTGGCGGTCACGTGGTGTGTGGACGGGTGGCGAAGAGTAGAGGTGATAGGTGGGAGCCTTGCGGGACACCTACATGGCCACGCTGCGGTGAGCGCGTAGGTCTGGCGGTCACGTGGTGTGTGGACGGGTGGCGAAGAGTAGAGGTGATAGGTAGGAGCCTTGCGGGACACCTACATGGCCACGCTGCGGTGAGCGCGTAGGTCTGGCGGTCACGTGGTGTGTGGACGCGTGGCGAAGAGTAGAGGTGATAGGTAGGAGCCTTGCGGGACACCTACATGGCCACGCTGCGGTGAGCGCGTAGGTCTGGCGGTCACGTGGTATGTGGACGCGTGGCGAAGAGTAGAGGTGATAGGTAGGAGCCTTGCGGGACACCCACATGGCTACGCTGCGGTGAGCGCGTAGGTCTGGCAGTCACGTGGTATGTGGACGCGTGGCGAAGAGTAGAGGTGATAGGTAGGAGCCTTGCGGGACACCTACATGGCCACGCTGCGGTGAGCGCGTAGGTCTGGCGGTCACGTGGTATGTGGACGCGTGGCGAAGAGTAGAGGTGATAGGTAGGAGCCTTGCGGGACACCTACATGGCCATGCTGCGGTGAGCGCGTAGGTCTGGCGGTCACGTGGTATGTGGACGCGTGGCGAAGAGTAGAGGTGATAGGTAGGAGCCTTGCGGGACACCTACATGGCTACGCTGCGGTGAGCGCGTAGGTCTGGCGGTCACGTGGTATGTGGACGCGTGGCGAAGAGTAGAGGTGATAGGTAGGAGCCTTGCGGGACACCTACATGGCTACGCTGCGGTGAGCGCGTAGGTCTGGCGGTCACGTGGTGTGTGGACGGGTGGCGAAGAGTAGAGGTGATAGGTGGGAGCCTTGCGGGACACCCACATGGCCACGCTACGGTGAGCGCATAGGTCTGGCGGTCACGTGGTGTGTGGACGGGTGGCGAAGAGTAGAGGTGATAGGTGGGAGCCTTGCGGGACACCCACATGGCCACGCTGTAGTGAGCGCGTAGGTCTGGCGGTCACGTGGTATGTGGACGCGTGGCCAAGAGTAGAGGTGATAGGTAGGAGCCTTGCGGGACACCTACATGGCCACGCTGCAGTGAGCGCGTAGGTCTGGCAGTCACGTGGTATGTGGACGCGTGGCGAAGAGTAGAGGTGATAGGTAGGAGCCTTGCGGGACACCCACTTGGCTACGCTACGGTGAGCGCGTAGGTCTGGCAGTCACGTGGTATGTGGACGCGTGGCGAAGAGTAGAGGTGATAGGTAGGAGCCTTGCGGGACACCTACATGGTCACGCTGCAGTGAGCGCGTAGGTCTGGCAGTCACGTGGTATGTGGACGCGTGGCGAAGAGTAGAGGTGATAGGGAGGAGCCTTGCGGGACACCTACATGGCTACGCTGCGGTGAGCGCGTAGGTCTGGCAGTCACGTGGTATGTGGACGCGTGGCGAAGAGTAGAGGTGATAGGGAGGAGCCTTGCGGGACACCTACATGGCTACGCTGCAGTGAGCGCGTAGGTCTGGCAGTCACGTGGTATGTGGACGCGTGGCGAAGAGTAGAAGTAATAGGGAGGAGCCTTGCGGGACACCTACATGGTCACGCTGCAGTGAGCGCGTAGGTCTGGCAGTCACGTGGTATGTGGACGCGTGGCCAAGAGTAGAGGTGATAGGTAGGAGCCTTGCGGGACACCTACATGGCTACGCTGCGGTGAGCGCGTAGGTCTGGCAGTCACGTGGTATGTGGACGCGTGGCGAAGAGTAGAGGTGATAGGTAGGAGCCTTGCGGGACGCCTTCATGGTCACGCTGCAGTGAGCGCGTAGGTCTGACGGTCACGTGGTATGTGGACGCGTGGCGAAGAGTAGAGGTGATAGGTAGGAGCCTTGCGGGACACCTTCATGGTCACGCTGCAGTGAGCGCGTAGGTCTGGCAGTCACGTGGTATGTGGACGCGTGGCCAAGAGTAGAGGTGATAGGTAGGAGCCTTGCGGGACACCCACATGGTCACGCTGCAGTGAGCGCGTAGGTCTGGCAGTCACGTGGTATGTGGACGCGTGGCCAAGAGTAGAGGTGATAGGTAGGAGCCTTGCGAGACACCCACATGGCTACGCTGCGGTGAGCGCGTAGGTCTGGCGGTCACGTGGTATGTGGACGCGTGGCGAAGAGGAGGCATCCGTTCGATCTGCCAATAAAAACAACAGAGGACACAGGTGTGACCCTTGAGAAACTCCCACCTTAAAAAGCAGCTTGATGTCATACGTGACACAAAACATGCGATACAAACAAAGAGCAAGGGTAGAAAGTGGAAGCCCTGGGGAAGTCCGTCACACACATGAGATTTCTTCTGAGCTGTTCGATCGAACACGAAGAGTAAACAGCAGGAGAGTGGAAGTAAGGGAGAGGGGGGGGGGGGAAGGCTTTTAAAACACTCCGACGGGGCCAGAGTACCCGTGTAAGTGATCTCTTGCTTGAGGTGTTGTTGACGTGACGTGAAAGGTCAACAATCGTGGTTTGACCTCTCGGTCGGTACAGAAGTATCCAACACTCCCACGAAAGGCGAGGAGTAAACCACAATTGTCGGCATCGTGATCGTAATCGTACATTTTCCCATTGATACAACATCACGATTTAGTTGTGAACAGCGCCATAGGAATCATGTAATTGAACGTAATTGCGATTGCGATCCCGATATGGGTAGGGCTTTTACGGATGTTCGACGGAACGCCAGGAATCTTTTGATTTTCATTGAAAGTGAGTGCTTAAAGTGGGCGGTAGATAAAGATCTGAGGTTGAAGATCTGATCTGGAGGCTGGGTGAAGATCTGAGGAGGAGGAAGTTGACAGTAGACCACGTATGCAGCAAAGCATCTAGATTGCAAAAAAAAATTCACAGCAAACATGAATAATGAGTCTTCATCAGTTAATTCATCTCTCGACCTCCACCGATTCAATCCCAGCTGGTCGTGAAGTACATGGTCGATGTTATCAGCCCGGTCATTACCGTGTAGTACGCCTGCGCGATGTTATCAGGACGGTGATTGTTCTGCGAGAGGAAGTGTCGCCATGTACGTCTCTCATGGCGGCTACGTCATTTCCGGTGTGTGCTGCTCGGGCTCTTCATTAATATTCACGACAGTCTTAATTACTCGGCTTCGACGGATCTGCCGTGCACGGCGTGGCTTATTGGACGGCGGCGTCGGTCGCCCGCTTGGCCCCAGGTGACGCCGCGGCGTCGGGGGCGCCGTCATACTCACACACACAGCTAGAGGAAGAGGCGCCGGTTTGGGCTGAAAAATTCTTTGACATTTTATTTCTTATTTTTGAGATGACATCGAAGCACGAGGACTGTGGGAAGATCGAGGGTAAATGGAGTAGATTAGTTGGAAGAAGTAGGAAAGAAGAAAAGAATTGGAAGAAGAGACATAACAAGTCTGGCAAGTCGATGTTTGCACATTCTATGTCCAAAAACTGGTGGCTAACCACCCTTTGACCTTATTTTGGAAACAGGTGTATGAGATTTATTTTGTTTGTCTCACGTGGCCCAAGGAAACATGAATGCATAGGAGATGAATAAAGAAATTATAAAACATCTGCACAAGAGCCCTCTTTGCAACCTGAACGTTCACTAACTAGATTCCCCTCATAACGACCCCTGACCGCCGATATGTGATGCATCTGAATCAATACAATTACACAACCTAACAGCTATGCCCAGATGCAAAGATATCCCCCAGAGTTAGTGGTACCCGATAGTGTCTGCAATAGTTTCAAATCTGCTATTTTACATAAAAAACAAAAATGTTCATGAATGATGATTCTTGTTGCACGTCTTGTTCTCTATTGCAATCATGATATTATATCCGATACGATGAGGAGTGATAGATGAATGGGGACAATTGATTAGAACTCACGTCTCTCACTAAGAAGCCATACGCTTAGGAACTGCGCCGGGCGCAACCGCATACCGGGTTACGGGTATCTAGGCACTTTCGTGAATACTCAAACCACGGCCAAACTTGTTACCAAACTTGTCACCAACTTGTTACCTTGTGACCAAATTTGTTACTACCCACTATTATTCTTCTCGTGTGGGCCAGCGCCCCCTGCCCGCTTCACTCCCGCTCCCGGTCCGCCACTGTTTGGATCGCACAATTTAATTAGTTAAATCGTGTGAGTGGAAAGTATAACACCTGTTGCTTCAGGGGTAGGAGGGGGGAGAGAGGGGGAGGGGGAATCTTGTTCCGTGTTTCTTTCTTGTTTATCGTCGTGTAGCGCCGCGCTACCGAAATGTTCTTGTTTCGACATAACCAGTCAGTGGCTGAGGGTGGGGGGTGGGAGGGGAAGGGGAGAAGGCTCTTCTTACGACATCTATCCCGTGAGTCGTCGTAACCAGCTTGCGGCGAGGGGGGAAAGAAGGGTTGGATATAAAAGCACGTTCAAATCAGTCTTTTATACATAATTGTACACTCATTTTGTATTGATGATAGCATATTGTTGTAAACGTTTATCGGTATTGTATAATTTTTAAGAATAAAGTATAAGTATAATTCTTTTCTCGTAGTCCTCAATTTCACACAATTTTTATAATAAATTAATAAATGGTTATTCTGTGCCTTAGTGGCAACCTTTTAATAAAGTTCTATAGTCATTGTATTACTCTCATATTTATAATAACGTCAGTGTCGCCGTATGGATAGTTCTTATATTTGGGTTATTGGATGTTTGGGAAAGAATGTCCAAGGGATGTTATTATAAGGAAAGGACTTAATCCCATTCCCAAAATGTGACTTAAGAAACTTGGGAGGACATTTCCACTCGGATTGCCGGTGACCAGTACCGAACCACCGATCTCTCAAACTAGAGCCTCACGTGTTATCGCTGACTCGCCTCTAACTATATTTTCAATGTGGGTTTTGCACTCTTCGATACAGACTGTATCTATTTCACTGCAGACTCCCTATGGAAACATCCAACACACACAACGGATACAAAAATGTAATGTGTATGTTCCATCCTCAATAACAACTTCATGCAATATTTTGCAAATGTCGATTTCGACCTTAAAAAGCAAAAAGCGCCGTCTACCCCAAACGTGTCATTTGCATTCTCTCTTAGTCGATAACATAATATTATTTTGCTAGCAACACAGCACAGTCCATTTACAGAATCGCCAAACGTTGATGCTGTAATTGACTAACGGCACGGTTCTTGTTTAATATACGTTATCTGCGCGGTGGTATTAAATTAATACATTTCGTATCTGTTTCATATACTCTTCCCCCCCCCCCCCCTCGGAACCCTGCCCAAAGTCTGCTACCTTATCGTGGTGGGCAGGTCTGCGTACTTTGTGGTCCCGATTAGAGCTATGCTGGCGCCCGGCGGAAGCGTATGCTTATGATAGAGCCCCTATACCCGGACACGTTGAGGTAGAGAAGCCAGACGAAAGGCAGTCCACGTCCTCCCCTTTCCTTTTCCCTCCCATTATGTTCTAGTAGTTCCTTTCCTCCAAACACTCCCCGACGTGATATGATCATAGTGGTCGAGTGAGTAAGTCGTCATACAACAAATAATCAAAATCAAAATCGGCCGGCACGAGACAAGTAAATAGACTCTAAATCAAGTGAGTCCATACGGCCGCCTACATCGTCTCGACCCACGCGTCATAGCTCCTCCCCATATCGCGTGACGTCACGCAGCCAGTGATCGATCAGCGCACCAATGAGCGACGAGGGAGTCCCCGTTACGTTACTGCAGGTGGACATAGAGACGACGGGTAAACAACAACGAAATGCGACGCGCTAATTGGCGGGAAACTGATATCTTGGCCGAGAGAGATTGGCGGGGTTTTATGTTCGCGATTTGTGCAATCTTCTATTGCAATTGGTCCAGGGATCGATTCTCGGTTCGGTCTGAATGTTTTTATAGGCTTGTCACAGACTGGTTAAAAGTTTGAAAAACGTAATGCACTTTGTACTCGATAACTAGGTCGTATGACCTCGGAGAAGATTAAAGAAAAGAGACAAATAGAAGGGTGATCAAAATAGATTTAAATGGGTTGAAAGGGATATTTATAGGATCTCATTTCATCGCCTCTTACGACTGGCAGAGTCACCCTGGGCGAAATTCTACCCCTAGCACAGACGGGGTATGAATAATTAAAACACGTGGATTAATCCGAAAGGATTATGAATCACAATATAAATTATACTGACGAAATCTTTCGCCACAAAAAAAAATACATACAGTTTTAATAAGCTATGAATAGCTTAAGCGACCTTGGTAAACTTTTTCGACTATTTCAAAATTTTAAAACCATTTGTTCATACATTACAGTCTAAACCATTCGTTTTTTGTTGTTAAATATCCTTGGTATATTCGTTATTGTGCTCTCGTCCACTACAGCGCAGTCCCCACCGCTACTCGTGACGTCACGCGTAAAACACTTCCGCTGCAATAAAACCGAAACAGTCTGGACGTGTTCACCATTTCGAACGATATTCGCAACATAGTAACAAATGACGTCACATAACATCGATAAGATCTCTGCGGTTCTCCCACGCGTTCACGTAGGCTATCTATACCGTTCATAACCAACCATTTACGATTTCATAACCTTTCCGATCGCTCCGACCGATGATTCAATATCACGTCTTTACCCCTTTATGGACTCATTTCATTTCAATTCTTGTTCGAGCCTCTATTCAAGCTGCCCCAGCGTAAGTATTCCAATATGGTGCCAGCTTAAACTTCTCTAATTCGTACCCTGTAATTGTAACAAGTCAATTGGGGATAATTAATGTTTTTTTTGTAACACCTTGAGAACGCTAAACAATATTAAAAAAGTGATAAAGGCCCAAATTGTGATTTCAAAAATTAGATTTACAAAATGACAAATATTTTAATGATTACAGCTGTTATTGGTTGTAATGTAAAATAATTACAATTGAGTTCTAAAGCGAAAAATTAAGTGAGTGAAATTAAGTGGGTAAATTGAGTGAGTGAGTGAGTGAGTGAGTGAGTGAGTGAGTGAGTGAGTGAGTGAGTGAGTGAGTGAGTGAGTGAGTGAGTGAGTGAGTGAGTGAGTGAGTGAGTGAGTGAGTGAGTGAGTGAGTGAGTGAGTGAGTGAATGAGTGAATGAGTGAATGAGTGAGTGAGTGAGTGAGTGAGTGAGTGCATGAGTGTATGAGTGAGTGCATGAATGCGTACTAATTCAAGCCAGTGGTTTAATTGTTGGGCTCCAATATTGACTCCCGCCCGCATCGTACGACCAGCATACACACCCACACGCACACACGCCCACACACACGCATACACACCCACACACCCACACGCACACCCACACCCACACCCACACCCACACACCCACACGCACACCCACACCCACACCCACACCCACACGCACACGCACACACGGCGCCTAGCGGAAGACAGGGGGTGGGTACTCTATTACAGCGTCGTGTTATCGACAGGGTAAGAGAGAGACTCGCAGCGGGAATTAGCAATGAAGGCGGGAAAAATGTGTTGGAAATAGAAGGGTTGTAGAGGCGGTGTAGCGCTCTGTTGAATACTGTAGTCGAGGGATTGGATGGGTTTTACCACAATACATTTTACCAGATGAGGGACCTTCATTAATTATATTATTATTGATTATCATAATATGAAGATGGGGTGAATTAGTGCGAAGAAGCAGGAAAGACGAAGAAGAAGTGGAAAAAGAGAACATGGTAAGATTTTAATGGCTAACTATCATTTGACTCGATTTATTTTGGAAACAGGAAACCGTCTGGGCCCGCGGGATATATAGAATTGGTCCAGTGTAGCTCTGCCTGTCGTAAGAGACGACTAAAAGACGTGACGTCCATGACCGCGCTGTCGAGTACTTTGTCAAACTTCAAAAAATCAAAATCGATTTGGAAACAGGTGTATTGAAATTTAATTTATATATTATTGAATATTTTAGGCTTTTATCTTATAGTCAGGTTTAATGTAGCATTTTATTTTATTTGCGGATCTTGAGAGGAGTCTGGATGATTTTCCCGCAATATATTTTAGCACATCAGAGATCACTATTATTTTTTTGTTAAATTAAGGCCTATAATATTAATTATTTCATACTTCAGGCTTTCATCACATAATGGTGAATTCACGACCTTGCGTTGCGCTACGCAACTTTGAACTTCGAAGTCCTAGCAGCCAATCATGAGCATCATCTGTGCGCGACTGTGCGATGCTGCAAACATTGTTCTAGTTCAACTTTCCAACGCAATAACGCAAAGCAAAGCCTTCTTGATCCTCGCGGCATGTATGATCCGGGATACTCGGTTTAAAGCACAGCCTTCTCGAACGTCGGTTCAATCCAAGGTCCGTAAATCCCCTGGCGGGGACTCGTCAAACTCCCAAGTTTTTACATTGAGGTTTACCAAACCTCCGCCAGGAGATCGACGGACCTTGGGTTCAATGGTTCAATTCACGCAAGGTCCACTTGATCGGAGATCAAGTAGACCTTGAATCCGCGGTTTGACCTGTCGAGAAGGCTGTAGTTTAAAGCAAGGTCGTGAACAGATGATGAAGTCAACGCAATGCAACGTAACAAAGTCCAACGCTCAGCTCAGCGCAACGCAAGGTCGTGAATTCACCATAAGACTGCCAGCAACGATTATGTGTGAGAGAGTTTTCAACCTAACCTATAAGATTCTCCTCCTTCGTATCTTAGTTTGATTTCGCTATATTGATAAAAGCTAGACACGTGTTTGTAAATAACTGGGGTGAAATAGGAAAACTTTCGGGTGATGTGGTGGGGGTAGAGGTGGGGGGGGATGTTTTTCTGGAGTTCCTCTCTCTTCCTCCACGTTGTTTACATAACACATCCCTCGCGGTTTGTTGTTGTTGGCAAAACATTGTTCGGCTCTGTGAAGTACGTGGATGACGCTTATATAGGCTATTAAGAGAGCGTAGCATGACTTGACCAGCATATAGAGCGACTGGCTGAGATGTAGTTCAAATTTAACAATTACAGGAAATCAGGATTTTTTTTAGGTACTGATGCTGTATAGTCTAACTGTAAAATAATCTTGAAGAAATTTCATCACACATGAAATACATTGTGATCAGAACGGTGGTTATTTTGTTCGCTTAGTATATTGAATTTGGTATTGGTAACTTCTCTAATAAAAAAACCGGTTGTGTAGAAATAAGTATAAATGCAGATTGTACATCATATAAAATTTAACAAATATTTATTTTTTTATTTTTTTAGAACTTTTAATAACAATTTGTGTTCTATAGTGCAGATATTTTAAGTTTGACACAGTTTGAAAGCTTCACCCCCTAGTTATGTGACCATGCACCGTCTAGCATAACAAATATGACTGATCATAAATAATATAATACGAAATTAATAAATACGATATGACTGTCGGGTTTTCACGGGGGTGATGGGTGGTCGCACAGCGATGAAGGGGAGCAGCAGGTGAACGTCAAACTAAGAACACCTCAAGTCTATAGTATAGACTACTCTCGTACTCTTGAATGAATTTCTGTAGCATCATCGGTTATATTCTCATTCTTACAACAATATCCTCAAGCATTTAAACCTAATGTTTTTTTGTGTAGAGTAGACGTGGTCATACAGATTACAGACCGACCGATATGATTTTATAACACGATTAGGCCAGTGCCTTTTCCATTGCGAGAAAACTCAGCAATAATCTTCAAGAATCACTTTCCCTGGAAACTAACCTAGTTTTACGAAGCGCTACACCTTCCCAGGGACTGCTACCTTATCGTGGTGGGCAGGTTTGCGTGCTTTGGTGATCCCGAGAACTATACCGGCGGAAGCGTATGCTTCTGGTAGGGCCACCCTAGTCCCAGTCTCCAGGTCGAGGAGGAGGAGTCAGACGAAATGCAGTCCACGTCCTCCTCATTCCCTTTTCCTCCCCCTTCCCCTTTCCTCCCAGCCCTCCTACTTGCCCTTTTCCTCTAAACAACCCCCTATTTTATCTTCACATTTCACCCACTCATCGTCTCGATTAGCCAAGTTGCAAAAATATGGCACGTTAAGCCCCAATGTCAATCAATCAATCAACGAAGTGCTACTATGCAGTACGTGTACATTCCACTGGCCGAATATCTTATCGCTTTCTCTCCTTCGACAGAGCAACAATCGAAGACTTCTACAGACAAGTCAACGCACGAAAACAAGGCCATAAACTCCCGAGCCCAACGGGAGAGAAACACTAACGTCAAAACATGTATATTTATCACAGATTCATTTCGGGAATCAAGTTCACGGTAGAACGACAACATGGAAGTATTTTTGTTAGTCAACTTTCTTGAGAATCCATGTTTTAAAGAAGCGGAAGTATAATATTATTCGACTTGTTGGGAAAGTTGGGTTTAGTTAGTTCAACGAATTAATTATGTAATCTGAAGGGGGGAGGGTTGTAGTCGGTCTGTAGCTACGCTACTAGTTCTACGCCCAACGGACTCAAATGCGAATGGCAACACGACTTTCCGCCACTGATACGAATGTCCACTTTTGTTCGGATTGTGAGAGCGCCCTCTACTCTAGAAACTTCGACTCGATTTCTACTTTCTAAGCTCACAATCAAATCATGAAAAGTAAAGAGTACAAAATGACCAGGAGTGATTTCAAACTAAGAAAGTTAATGTTGAACGGGATACTGTGGATATTTATACTGGATTGTCGGAATATCGTGCTGAAATGTTAAAAAGAATATACACACATTTACCGTGGTGCATTACATTAGATGACTCAACAAATTGACATTGCTAGCAAGAATTGCACAAGTAGGAATCAGCTTTACTTTTCATCAATAATGGCCACAATCGGTATCGTGGACATTGTCTACCAATAGAAACTATACACACGACTATGTCATTGAAGTTCAATGTACATTGCTCACCAAACATTGCTTTCCCTGGGTAGAATATACCCAGGGTGACTCCACCAGTCGTAAGAGGCGATAGAAAGTGACCCACTTAGCATTTCTCCTCCCACTTGGCCATGACCTTCCATACTGGACTCCCCTTATGACGACCCCGCGATGTATAATGGATCTAATTCGGAAGCCGTCATATGACCTCATAAGGTGTCCAGTACGTCGTTAAACACAAATAATCAATCAAAATAAAAAACCCAAAGATTGCTATAGTTGACAATAAAGATTGCTCCTCAAGTATAAGACTGTGAGCCCCGCACTCCCGACCTACGTGTGACATACGACGCCGTCTCCGCCCCCATCCCCGGCCGCATTCATTGTCCCCGAGCAGATGTTACTCACAATGCCCTTCAAGGTGGGACAAGGGAAGCAGTTCTACTCATTGTAACGTAACACTCTTGGGTCTGTGCAGACATTCGCTCATCTCCCAGACGATATGTTAAAAAAAACGTCCGAGAAATTTGGCAACAGGGCCGAGGACGTTTGTCAACACTGCAGGTGTCTCGCTCGTAGTTGCCATGCCAACGACACGTTCAGGTGTCACCTCTGTGTTATAGCTGTGGTGACATTGTTGAGTATTGTTACAGAGATTGTTATGGCAACATTGTTGGTCGTTGTTACAGTGTTACTAGTTATTATGGTGACATTGTTGGCATTGTTACTAAGTGGCTATGGTGACGTTGTTGTACATTGTTACTGGTTGTTATGGCATCATTGTTGGTTATTGAAACTAGATGTTGTTATGGTGACATTATTGGGCATTGTTCCTGGTTTTTATGGCAACATTGTACGACCTTGTCACTGGTTGTTATGGTAACATTGTTAAACATTGTCACTGGTTGTTATGGTGACATTGTTGGACATTGCTGGTTGTTATCGCCACATTGTTAAGCATTGTTACCAATTCATATGGCACCGTTGCTTGTCATTGTTTTTGGTTGTTATGGTGACATTTTTACTCAATGATGTGGCAACTTGTTGGGTATAAAACCCGTTGTTATGGTGACATTGTTAAGCAATGTTCCTGGTTGTTATGGTGACATTGTTAGGCATTGTTCCTGGTTGTTATACTGACATTGTTAGGCGTTGTTCCTGATTGTTATGGTGACATTGTAAGGCATTATTCCTGGTTGTTATGGTGACATTGTTGCAGATAGTGTCTACAAACACACTTGGCAAACATTGTCCGATCTCAGAGTCTGTGATGGGATTGAGCCAATTAGCTGCTGCCCCCTATCTAGCGGTTCCCTAGGCAACCGTATCCTGCCCCGATGTAAGAGCCGGCCCACAAACATTGGCCTCTCGAGGAGTGACAGAAGATCTTTAGCTAGGTCATTGTGCTTTGGGGAGAAATGCGATATCGGGACTTGAGAGCTCGACATCACAAGGCACTCCGTAAACGTGTTGTCGATGAAATGCGTGAGGTCACTTGTTACTGGGATCATGTGGTAATGGAACTGATGTGTTGGAACCTGTGAGGAATAGTGTTGACACAGATATAGCATTCAGTACATTTTGGGTAACAATAGTTTAAAAACTGAAAACTGGGACACCTCGAAATTTAAGAATATCATCTTGGACTTGTGTGCGTGCCTCACAAACGGACTAGGGCAGAGCACATTTATTGGGTATTTTTATTCTCAGGATGGACTTTTTCTCAGAAAAAGTCCATCCAAAAGTTTTTTTATTCTCAGAACGACCTGAGCAAGACAAAATTACTAATATCATGGGTTCTACTTTAAAACATATTTAAAAAAGAAAAATTAATTGCTAAAAAGAAAAAAACATTAAAGGGGTTCTCACCCGCTAGATTTATTTTTTACCATATGATCTACTGCACCACACCAATCGATAATGAACCATTAAACATCGTAAGTTGAAACCTGTGAATTGTTATTAATTAATGAAATTTCTGGTTAACTGCCGCGGCGACTGTTGGTGTCAACCGGCTTTTGGTGCGAGTGTACTCGAAGCGATATATCTAAAAAAAATAGACGGCCTTGGTGTACTCCATTCGACACCGCATACAGACCGCGTTCATTGTGCATGCGTTGACTATTTCCCCTCCCAATACTACTCTCACTCTCTCTCTCTCTCTCGCTTGGCTTACTTGACACCAACTCGACAGTCGACACCCGCCGACTCGACGTGCACAGCAACGCACAACAACGCTCAAAACGAAATGGAGCACCCGATTACACATCTTCATTTTGTACCTGAACGGAAGCTCCGATTACAAAACCAAAATATACGAAATACGCAGAAAAGAAAGACGCAGCGAAAAGTATTACATCATTTTTTTTTTGGAGCAGAATCCTCCAAGGTCCCAAGGCATACAGGTCGTCCCAATGCTATTTCTTATGGGAGATTTTCGCCGATGGGACCTAGCTCGAAAATCACTAACTTTGATATTTTTTCCCCGGGTTATGGTGAACCCGATTTCTTTTCATTTGGTCGCTAATTTCATAGCTAATCAGCCTTAGTTAAACATATTTTTTTGGGGTAGCGGGTGAGAACCCCTTTAATGCTAATTACACTGACTGAGTCCTCGCCCATACTCGCCCATACGTCTTACAACCATGTGACCAACTGCCCCCCCGCGCGCGGGTAATAGTCTGACGTCTCGAGACGCCTGTTGCTGGGTCAAGACAACGTCTCCCCCCCTCCCCCCTCCCCCCCCCCCTATCTCCCCTCGTCGTTCATCAAGCGACACCGCGAGTCGGTTAAAAACCACCGATAATCAATCATCGCCTCCGGCTGTGTTCGGCTCACGACGCGTCGCTATTTGACTCCAGTATTGTGATCTCAAAACAAAGCGTTTTTATTATGATAGCCGCTCATGATTTTCAGATTTTTGTTTTTGATTTTTGGATATTGCAGTCACAGCATTTTGCATCGGAGAGTATTCATAGGTTGCACGTACGTCACATCTTTGCGCGTGGCGGCCACATTTGTGATCAAACTTTAACGTTGCCATGGAGAAACAATTGAAGGCTGTTGTGGTAGAACACAGAAATTCTTAGTTCTTTAAAATTCAGCGTGTTTTTTTTTTTTTTTTTATAAAATGGGTATTTGTCGTAATTTTTAATTTTGTTATTACTTATGTTTACTTTTTAAATTCTAAATTAGGTTATTTATCGAATTTGAATAGTATTTGCCAATGATCTAGGATTGGTCCTCATCAATTGTGTCGCAATCATGGCCGCTGTGACGTCACGTGGGAGCTATGAATAATTATAATTGTATTTACTATGTACTATGTATGTACTATAAATGGCCACACCTCAGGAGATTGTTTTCCTACTGTGGCCAAAAATAAACAATGTATGTAACATATTATCTCAATTATTCAATAAACATTCTATTCAATTCAATTCAATTCAATATTATTACGATTCTTTTATTTTTGTATTACATTCAAACTCAGTCCAAACCGGTGGTAACATATGTTGTACGGACATGGAATTTAAAGAAAGGTACTTACACATTTTTGATTGTTTAAAAAACTATACCATACTCTTATTCATATTTTTTCTCCAAACCAAACTTTAGATTACTTGTATGCACGGTCGTGGCCGATTTCTTGTGTCTATCCTAGCATTCGCTATGATTTTCGCAGTGGTTTTCAAATTGCTATATCTCCATACATTATCTATAAAGCTTTAAAACCCCTAGAATCATACACCAATCCTGTGAGTAAGATGTATTTATCAACACCCTGAACAAGACACTACCATCATATGAAATAAAAGCATTTCAAAAATGTAACGTGTTAAAAAACAATATCGTGAACATTCCAGCAAACGCTTGCATCACATATTCGCGGTCGCAGATATATCAGCAGAATAAAAAAAAGCGCGCGCGAGAGTGGATTCCCCGTACAACGTTGCCAGCCTTGTACTGGGTGAATCCCCCATACAGCGTTGCCAGTTCGCTGCCGCTCGCCAACGCACTCAACACACGAGTGTCCATCTTGATTAGGATCGTTTCTGCATGCGTGGCTCTTGAAAAAGGTGGGGTGGGGAGGAGGGAGGAGGGGGAGGGGGGACAACTAAAAGCCTATCTCTCATTCCCATGGTATCTATATACCAACATAAGGGTGAGACGAGATGAACGCGTCACAACTTACACAAGGATTGTAATTGGTTGAACGCCCAGACGTGTTCCGCGTCGGACCGAGTTAGCTAACCCCCACCCCACCCCCACCCCCGCCTCGCACGGAAATATGCTTTTGTGTGTTTGGGGAAGGGGTTGGGGTTATGAAATGTCGTACTTTAGATTCCAGAGGAAAAAATTAATGTGTGTGTAGTAATATTGAATATAAAGAGAATGGAGAGAGAATGAGAGATGGACGGTTGATAAAGTGGTGAGTTGGATACATAGAAACCCGTTTGGAAATGAAAGCCATTTAAATAATCTATTATCAACAATGGTTACTCCAGAGTAGCATGTTAAATAAAGTCCAATAGTTTAATATACAAACTAAGTTGATTAGAATTATTATTTACCTATCCAAAAATAGAATTCTATAGAAATTTCAGAAAACATTTGATATAATGTAAATAGCACAATGTACACACTAACTTGACAACAATCGTTATTAAACGTTTTAAAATAAGCTGAGCTATGATTATTGTGAGCAAAAGGATTAATTTCCAAAACCAAATGAACACAGCAAAGATTTCAAAATGAAATGTTTATAGTGGATCTAATCGCCCCATGTTGCAATAAGATTCATTATCTCTTGGTAACATGTTGCAATTAACTCCGATTGTGTTGCGAATGCGGTCGAGGCGCAAGCTACTTACTAATGGAGGAAGTTTTGCAACACTGTGTGCAACCAAGTCTTCCATACGATCAACAAGTGTTTGCTAATAAGATATAGGGCTTAGCTCGTGTCGTTTACCAGATTAACACAGCCACATCTTCACAATAAATTAACATCCCCCTTGCTAGCTATACAACCCCGAAGCGTCTGTTACATTATCCGAACCGAACGTGAAGCATATCATTATCTTGAATATAAATCTAAATAATATTGTGCAATACCCTTGGCAGTATATTTTGGCTAAGATTTCTATTTGTACTTGTACGTACAGTGCCCTCGACGTAACTAGTCTCATGCCGACCTCACATTCTTATATTCATGCACGCTGTTGCAATCCTTCAAAAACAAATCATTCGAAAAGCCAGTCAAAATGTATTTGATGATGACAATCTATGGAACTACTATCGTCGGTAAAACTCTATTCCTACACAAGACTAGGGGTAAAGGGGATCTTATATTCGTTAAATTAACTTTTTTGTATTATAGATATCTTGAGAATGCCTCCAGATATTGAAATAGTGATTCCTAGAGCCGATTTGTGTTTGTAGCAGCCAAACGATAAATTTAAAAACTTTCGAACATTGTGATCGTTACGATTGTCATTTCTGTAATTAATTAATTATACATTTTTTAGTTGATTAAAAAAGTGACAATCGTCATAATTACAATATTTCAATGTGTTGAAATGCATCGTTTAGCTGTTACCAAACCAAATCACCGATATATGAATCACATTTTCATTATCTTGACTCGTTCTAAAGATATCAATAAAATACGGTTAATTTTGCTTGGTTTAATCCACGCGCCATATTATGTACCCATCACGCTGTACTCGTGGCCCCTCTGTGTGTGGTTCCTCGTGTTATCAATAAAGAACAAACAGCGAATAACGACTACGATAATTATTCGACCATTGTCCTCGATGTTGGAGGATCAAAGGCAAAGACATTCCAATGGATCTCGTCATCGATGGACGAGCAGCCTACAAAGGGCTTAACACAAACACGGTCAATTGAGTGAACGCGCTTTGTGTGGTGCATGTAAATATTATCATAGCGGCTGGTATAGGAGATAGTTAGCTGTTACCTGTGGCGCGCTCTTTGTGTGGTGCATGTAAATATTATCATAGCGGCTGGTATGGGAGATAGTCAGCTGTTACCAGTGGCGCGCTCTTTGTGTGGTGCATGTAAATATTATCATAGCGGCTGGTATGGGAGATAGTTAGCTGTTACCAGTGGCGCGCTCTTTGTGTGGTGCATGTAAATATTATCATAGCGGCTGGTATGGGAGATAGTTAGCTGTTATCAGTGGCGCGCTCTTTGTGTGGTGCATGTAAATATTATCATAGCGGCTGGTATGGGGGATAGTTAGCTGTTACCAGTGGCGCGCTCTTTGTGTGGTGCATGTAAATATTATCATAGCGGCTGGTATGGGGGATAGTTAGCTGTTATCAGTGGCGCGCTCTTTGTGTGGTGCATGTAAATATTATCATAGCGGCTGGTATGGGGGATAGTTAGCTGTTATCAGTGGCGCGCTCTTTGTGTGGTGCATGTAAATATTATCATAGCGGCTGGTATGGGAGATAGTTAGCTGTTACCAGTGGCGCGCTCTTTGTGTGGTGCATGTAAATATTATCATAGCGGCTGGTATGGGAGATAGTTAGCTGTTACCAGTGGCGCGCTCTTTGTGTGGTGCATGTAAATATTATCATAGCGGCTGGTATGGGGGATAGTTAGCTGTTATCAGTGGCGCGCGCTTTGTGTGGTGCATGTAAATATTATCATAGCGGCTGGTATGGGAGATAGTTAGCTGTTACCAGTGGCGCGCTCTTTGTGTGGTGCATGTAAATATTATCATAGCGGCTGGTATGGGGGATAGTTAGCTGTTATCAGTGGCGCGCTCTTTGTGTGGTGCATGTAAATATTATCATAGCGGCTGGTATGGGGGATAGTTAGCTGTTATCAGTGGCGCGCGCTTTGTGTGGTGCATGTAAATATTATCATAGCGGCTGGTATGGGGGATAGTTAGCTGTTATCAGTGGCGCGCGCTTTGTGTGGTGCATGTAAATATTATCATAGCGGCTGGTATGGGGGATAGTTAGCTGTTACCAGTGGCGCGCTCTTTGTGTGGCGCATGTAAATATTATCATAGCGGCTGGTATGGGAGATAGTTAGCTGTTATCAGTGGCGCGCTCTTTGTGTGGCGCATGTAAATATTATCATAGCGGCTGGTATGAGAGATAGTTAGCTGTTACCAGTGGCGCGCTCTTTGTGTGGCGCATGTAAATATTATCATAGTGGCTGGTATGGGAGATAGTTAGCTGTTACCAGTGGCGCGCTCTTTGTGTGGTGCATGTAAATATTATCATAGCGGCTGGTATGGGAGATAGTAAGCTGTTACCAGTGGCGCGCTCTTTGTGTGGTGCATGTAAATATTATCATAGCGGCTGGTATGGGAGATAGTTAGCTGTTACCAGTGGCGCGCTCTTTGTGTGGTGCATGTAAATATTATCATAGCGGCTGGTATGGGAGGCAGTTAGCTGTTACCAGTGGCGCGCTCTCTGTGTGGTGCATGTAAATATTATCATAGCGGCTGGTATGGGAGATAGTTAGCTGTTACCAGTGGCGCGCTCTTTGTGTGGTGCATGTAAATATTATCATAGCGGCTGGTATGGGAGATAGTTAGCTGTTACCAGTGGCGCGCTCTTTGTGTGGTGCATGTAAATATTATCATAGCGGCTGGTATGGGAGATAGTTAGCTGTTACCAGTGGCGCGCTCTTTGTGTGGTGCATGTAAATATTATCATAGCGGCTGGTATGGGGGATAGTTAGCTGTTACCAGTGGCGCGCTCTTTGTGTGGTGCATGTAAATATTATCATAGCGGCTGGTATGGGAGATAGTTAGCTGTTACCAGTGGCGCGCTCTTTGTGTGGTGCATGTAAATATTATCATAGCGGCTGGTATGGGAGATAGTTAGCTGTTACCAGTGGCGCGCTCTTTGTGTGGTGCATGTAAATATTACCATAGCGGCTGGTATGGGAGATAGTTAGCTGTTACCAGTGGCGCGCTCTTTGTGTGGTGCATGTAAATATTATCATAGCGGCTGGTATGGGAGATAGTTAGCTGTTACCAGTGGCGCGCTTTGTGTGGTGCATGTAAATATTATCATAGCGGCTGATATGGGAGATAGTCAGCTGTTACCAGTGGCGCGCTCTTTGTGTGGTGCATGTAAATATTATCATAGTGGCTGGTATGGGAGATAGTCAGCTGTTACCAGTGGCGCGCTCTTTGTGTGGTGCATGTAAATATTACCATAGCGGCTGGTATGGGAGATAGTTAGCTGTTACCAGTGGCGCGCTCTTTGTGTGGTGCATGTAAATATTATCATAGCGGCTGGTATGGGAGATAGTTAGCTGTTACCAGTGGCGCGCTCTTTGTGTGGTGCATGTAAATATTATCATAGCGGCTGGTATGGGAGATAGTCAGCTGTTACCAGTGGCGCGCTCTTTGTGTGGTGCATGTAAATATTATCATAGCGGCTGGTATGGGAGATAGTTAGCTGTTACCAGTGGCGCGCTCTTTGTGTGGTGCATGTAAATATTATCATAGCGGCTGGTATGGGAGATAGTTAGCTGTTACCAGTGGCGCGCTCTTTGTGTGGTGCATGTAAATATTATCATAGAGGCTGGTATGGGAGATAGTTAGCTGTTACCAGTGGCGCGCTCTTTGTGTGGTGCATGTAAATATTATCATAGCGGCTGGTATGGGAGATAGTTAGCTGTTACCAGTGGCGCGCTCTTTGTGTGGTGCATGTAAATATTATCATAGCGGCTGGTATGGGAGATAGTTAGCTGTTACCAGTGGCGCGCTCTTTGTGTGGTGCATGTAAATATTATCATAGCGGCTGGTATGGGAGATAGTTAGCTGTTACCAGTGGCGCGCTCTTTGTGTGGTGCATGTAAATATTATCATAGCGGCTGGTATGGGAGATAGTTAGCTGTTACCAGTGGCGCGCTCTTTGTGTGGTGCATGTAAATATTATCATAGCGGCTGGTATGGGAGATAGTCAGCTGTTACTAGTGGCGCGCTCTTTGTGTGGTGCATGTAAATATTATCATAGCGGCTGGTATGGGAGATAGTTAGCTGTTACCAGTGGCGCGCTCTTTGTGTGGTGCGTGTAAATATTATCATAGCGGCTGGTATGGGAGATAGTTAGCTGTTACCAGTGGCGCGCTCTTTGTGTGGTGCGTGTAAATATTATCATAGCGGCTGGTATGGGAGATAGTTAGCTGTCACCAGTGGCGCGCTCTTTGTGTGGTGCGTGTAAATATTATCATAGCGGCTGGTATGGGAGATAGTTAGCTGTTACCAGTGGCGCGCTCTTTGTGTGGTGCATGTAAATATTATCATAGCGGCTGGTATGGGAGATAGTTAGCTGTTACGAGTGGCGCGCTCTTTGTGTGGTGCATGTAAATATTATCATAGCGGCTGGTATGGGAGATAGTTAGCTGTTACCAGTGGCGCGCTCTTTGTGTGGTGCATGTAAATATTATCATAGCGGCTGGTATGGGAGATAGTTAGCTGTTACCAGTGGCGCGCTCTTTGTGTGGTGCATGTAAATATTATCATAGCGGCTGGTATGGGAGATAGTTAGTTGTTACCAGTGGCGCGCTCTTTGTGTGGTGCGTGTAAATATTATCATAGCGGCTGGTATGGGAGATAGTTAGCTGTTACCAGTGGCGCGCTCTTTGTGTGGTGCATGTAAATATTATCATAGCGGCTGGTATGGGAGATAGTTAGCTGTTACCAGTGGCGCGCTCTTTGTGTGGTGCATGTAAATATTATCATAGCGGCTGGTATGGGAGATAGTCAGCTGTTACCAGTGGCGCGCCCTTTGTGTGGTGCATGTAAATATTATCATAGCGGCTGGTATGGGAGGCAGTTAGCTGTTACCAGTGGTGCGCGCTTAGGAGGTCAACTACAGCCTACCCTCTGAAATGATTGTCGATATTGAATGTATGGTAAATATTAAAGATAACATTCATAAACCGAATAAGGCTTTTCCAGGAAACTATGATGTGGACTAAAAATCTGTTTTTTATAGTTGTTACTGTTAAAAATATTACTCAGCGAACAAAAAGTGTAAACAAACATAAATAGATGAAATCGGCAACATTTATGTGTTCATTTTTTCCCAATACCCTGGCAGAACATGTTAAGCTAACCTGATAGTTTCATCATTTTTAATTTTAGGCGTCCAAAGCTATAATTTGTTTGCTGTACCGGTGTTTCTGCACCTAAATTAATAAGTACGATTTGTAACTGCCCGAGGGTGTGTGGATTGTGTGCCTGGGTTCGAGGCTCTGTGCCTGGATGCGACACAGCGGATTGTCTGCTGGGTCCGAGGCTGTGTGGATTGTCTGCCTGGGTTCGAGGCTGTGTGGATTGTCTGCTGGGTCCGAGGCTGTGTAAACTGTCTGCCTGGGTTCGAGGCTGTGAGGATTGTCTGCTGGGTCCGAAGCTGTGAGGATTGTCTCCCTGGGTTCGAGGCTGTGTAAACTGTCTGCCTGGGTCCGAGGCTGTGAGCTTGTCTGCTGGGTTCGAGGCTGTGTGGATTGTCTGCCTGGGTTCGAGGCTGTAATCTCTCTCGTAGACCCGACTGTGAACCGCGCCTGGATGAGCTGTCTCTCTCCATCTCTGTCTTGTCACACAAAGAGGTGTCGGCGATCTGTCTTGTCTCGCACTCGCACTCGCACGTCTCGACAATATTAACCGCTCACGCCAAACAACTCGGACACAATTGTCTTCTCTGCCCGGCCCGGGTTTCTGAGCTCTTTGGAAAGGTCAACAGGTGCTAAACCATCGTATCTGCGGTTACCATTCTGCAGAAGCTGCCAAGAGTTGAACGACTTCGATATACAGGCTATGACGTCGATTAATCGAACATTGATGTACATTGATACACTGGGCTATATGAAATCGATTAGTCGAGCGTAAATTGATATGGACTCACATCGATACACTAAGAAATCATTGATAAGTCACCCTTGTATTTATTTTACCTGACAGCAAACAGACGTTCTGTAAATAGTTTCATTATTTCGCCTTAGCAACGTATAAATCTAAAAGACGTATCGTCTGGCTCTTCCGAAATGAATTCAGAATGCAACTAGCGAAGAACAGTGTAATTGCCTTCGTTATATTTTTGAGCGAATAATTACAAAGTTATATCTTCTTGGCTTACTCTTGGTCTTCTCTCTACACTACGACTAAGTACCTATAGTATTATCTGTGATCATTTAAGGCGGCCATTACACTGGCAAGACTACGATTATGTGCGGGAGTGAGTGAGTCGTGACCTCGTGTGTCATTTAGCGTGTTATGATCACACGATCCTAAACAAATACAAATATTATTACAGCAGTTGCATTAATTAAATAAAAACGGACATCGACAGAAATATTAATGTCAATAAAGTATCGAATCAAGATTAAATAGACCGCTTTGAAAATTGATCTTAGATAGAGTTTATCACGGTTCTCTAACTCTTCAACGTCAGCAATGCACAACAACAAAAACTAGTTTTCAAATGTTATGTCAAGATATATTTTCATTGTTGTGCATTGTTGTCATTGATATCTGAGGATCCTAGATCAATTTTGAAAATGGTGTACTATGTGATTGTGTGAAAAGTGCATCTTTTGTCTACAAAATGGCGGCATTCATTTTACAACAACGTCTACTGTGTGGACCTAACGTATGGCCGACGTACAGACGACCTCTCGTCAGATTCTGTGCTCCTGTCACTGGCTTATTGATTGATGTGTATACTTATGCAGAGAAGCCCCCGTGATTACTGTAGGGATCCCCCTTCACCGCAAGATGCGCTAGTTCGAGGGCGCGCCGACAGATGGCGTTGATGTTGTGGCGCGCGCTACCTGTTGGCAAGTCGGTGTACTCGCTAAATTAACGGGGTTTTGTTGATATCTTGAGAACGCTTCAAGATATTGAAAAAGTGATTCATACCCTGGATTTGGGTTTGTTCAGCTAAACAAAAGATTTACATTTTTTAATAATTGATTGTTATTTCTGCTCTTAATTCAATAACTTATAATTATAAAGAAAGAAACAATCATAACGATCACAGTTTTTTCAGCTGGGTAAATTCATTGCTAAGCTGATACAAACATAATCCTGGGTATGAATAAGTTTTCCGATATCTTGAACCGTTCACAAGATGTCAATAAAGAAAGTTAATTCTGCAAGTTACTCCCCTTTACCCTAAGTCTTTCGAGATGTTATATTTCATCCTCAAGCTTAGAACCACCACTTTGTTATATAAACCCAAAAAGTTGTACCAGATTCGATAAAGAAGTTTCCTAGTCGACGGAGAAGTTTTGGTTTTACTTTTGTGTTTAAGAAGATTTCCATTTACTAAATGTAAGACAAAGTTTCGTGCATGACAGTGGTGCAAATAAAAACAGAGCGCATCGTCAAATTTCACCATTTCTTATCCTCAAATTATACGAGAGTAACACTCATAAAAAATTATCTCCCTTACAAAAAGACATTTAACATTTTTCAATAATTTTCTATAAACATCTTTAAAACAAGAATTGTGTTAAATATGTAAAATTGTCTACTTCACAGAAATGCCGTCGAACAAAGTTTCTATGTAAAGACTTGTTTGGAGGGAACATTCGCACAAAATATCGTAAACTGTTAAAACTTCCCTTTTGCTCCGTTCTTGTTTGTCTGTCGTTGAATTGTGCAAACTCACAACTCGATGGTTTTGCGGTAGCGAGAGTCCGCTATCTCTTCTTGCAGACCCACAGCCTGCTAATGGAAGGACAAGCAGTCTAATTCCAAAGAGCTTACAATATTATCATCTCTTTTTCTTTGTTGACGCAATCCTCTTACTAATTCTTCCGTCTTGTCCTCCGCAGATCGCCTAGCAACCAACGGTGACGCAATGTCCAGCGGCCAATCAGAGGGCAGGACGCCTACGCACTGACCAATGAGAGCACGAGTCTCCTCAACAAGGTGAGTTGAATATTGAATACTTGTAGGCTACTTTTAATTACACACGAAGCCAAGTTATTTCATTAAAAGTATAATGTGATGATCGGTTGTGCTTTCGTGTGGTGAGTGAGGTACAAGCGGGGTTGAAAGGTTGTAGACTGGGGGTGAGAGATCAAAGAGACGTCGGTACAGTACGTGCCAAGAAATAATAGACCTTTCGGGGCTTGAATATACATAACACAAAACGATACGTTTCGTAATTTATGATCGATTATCTTTGTTATATGAAGTCAGTCACTTTGGCGCTCCTTACGACAGGCAGAGCTACCCTGGACAGTGGACCTATTCTTTCCCAGAATTAAACGAGTGGAGAAGGAGCTTAGAGGAAACATGACAAGTAGGGGAACCTGTATTCAAATGAGGAAAACGGGTCCTTATTTTGTGTTTGTTTGAGTGATCATGGATGTTAACATTTATCGAAAAGTCCACTTGTGTATAATGAAGAACCATACCAACATTTTTTTAAGTTGTGTACAGGAACTTTCTTATGAGTATGCAGACAATAAATTAAATTCTGTTTGGAATATTACCATAATTATGTGTATATTTCTATAGAAGTATGTTGCAGTGCAGTGGTTAAAAACCGGCAATATTGGTATAAAACATCACACCATGCACACAGAACTGAGAACATACACCAATGAGACCCATGGCATGTTAAAGTGCTCGTGCATCACACACAAAGACAGCACAGTACTGAGGACATGCACAGTACTGAGGACATGCACAGAACTGGGGACATGCACAGAACTGAGAACGTGCACAGAACTGAGAACATACACCAATGAGACCCATGGCGTGTTAAAGTGCTCGTGCATCACACACAAAGACAGCACAGTACTACACGACGACCGTAGTAATTACTCCCGTGCACTAATTGTAGTAATGCTCCCATTCAATGTACTAATTATTATCATGGGCGCGCGCGCGAACCATCAGACAGCTCGGGATGCGGTTTCGTACGCGGACAGATGTTATGGTCCAGAGTCAAACACTGGGAAGACATTCGTCTGTTTCTAAATCAGATCTTTGTTATATGAAGTCAGTCACTTTGGCGCTCCTTACGACAGGCAGAGCTACCCTGGAACGTGGACCTATTCTTTCCCAGAATTAAACGAGTGGAGAAGGAGCTTGAGTGACTTAGTATTGCGACCAGCTAAGAAAGTTAGTTGCTAATCACTTGTTTTCACCATGGCAACCAGTGGCGTAACTAGGAATTATTTCGGGGGGGGGTTATTATGGAAAAGTGAGATGAGGGGATTGAAAGGGGTCTGGGGCGAAGCCCCAGCCGCCGGAGGCCATTTCGCCGAAGGCGAAATTTTTTGTCACTTCTATAATTATTTCGTGCCTTTTAGACTCAAAGAATACTACTCGAACCATGCTACTCATTTGTTTGTATTATGTTGAAGTTACAGTGTTACAGTAGGTATTAATAGTTCCAAATAAGAATTGCATAGAAATTGTGTTTTTAATGTTGTATGGTTGTTCAATATAATCTCAACATAAAGTGAAACATTGTGGTCACACTCACAAGTCACATACGTTATTTAAATTTTAATTCACAGATCGTGATATTGTAATATTAGATTAATGCATTTTTATTTATAGGTACCCTCACTTTTACTTGTTCGAGCGAAAGGTGTATTAGTTGTAGATGAACATATAAATAATATAATTGAATTATTGAAAGAAATTAAACATCTTATCTAAACGAAGTGGTATGATAAATAGAATGAAAATGTTGTTTGTTGCGATTGTTACATACTGAAGTGGTTTAAGGATCTTACTATATATAGTATTAAGTAAATGTAGTATTAAGTAAAATCATTCTCGATGTAGTTTCGGGGGGGGTTTAAACCCCCTAAACTCCCCCCTTAGTTACGCCACTGATGGCAACCACCAATCAGAAGCCTTCAAATCCACCTAATAGCTTAATATAAGCTCCTACTGACTTCCTTATTAGATGTTCATTCAAGGTCTTAGACACAGATATTATAATATTCCCTACGTGGTCTTAGGCTAGAATTCATAGTTGTGCCGTACCCGTAGGGGCGCCCGGTGTTGCTAAGTATTTGTTTTCTACGGGAAATAACACGTATGAAATTGTTACGTGGCAACCATGGGCGCCCCTAAGGGTAGGGAACGACTATGAATTACAACCTTAGTGTGATTGAGGCCATGGACCTTTTACAACTTACGGATGCTGGCGGCCTACTGCTTCGTGCCTGTATTTTAAAGTCGTTCCACAGCAACCTTGTGGATCTGACGTCATAGATGTGTGATACATTAGCCAACCAAATGACAGTATTTGAAAAATACACCCGCTGATTGGCTCCGACTCCCTCATCTTTAGCGTCAGCATCCACAAGGTTGCTGTGGTACCACTTTAGCCAAAGTAGCAAAAAATGCTCATTTTTCATAACAGTTGTTTTGTGCAGTCAAAGAGCGATTTCAATCCCCGCCATGTTCGATTATGTTGACATGGCGAGCTTCATCAGGGTTTGTGATGACTTCTTCCAACTCACTCCCGTACTTTTTAGGGGTGAATTGAACGAATCCGACCATCTTCAGGAAGTGTTTATATGAGTGAACAAGGATTGGCTCCTAAATACAACTCAATTCAATTCCAATTTCAGTCTTTCATGTAAACGGGGCTAGTTTTTGTGGGTCGTTCTAAGTGAGAAAGTCAGTGATAACAACCGGTACTCTTAGTCGAAAGGTTGCGGGTTCGTCACCGTGAGTTTCCTCAGACATAAGACAAGTGGGAGTCTTACAACATTTCTCCTCAACTCTTTAAATGTTCTAATCTTCTTAGTCGTTGAAAAGGTGTAACTGTAAGTTACGCGCCTCAAAACAAGTATTCTTATAACGTTATTTCTCTCTGGCATAGAAGATCCTCCCTCTCTCCCTCTCTCCCCTACTTCCCTTATCCCTACTTCCGTTATCCCTTCTTCCCGTTAATGTCGGCTGGTTTTAAGAGCTTTATTTTTATTTTCGAACTTTTTATTCATCCTCGGATTAAAGTGATAATGTAGCCCAGGATTCGTGTAAGAAATAAAAACACAATAGAGCCAGGCAGGCGATCAATGCTTTATCCTTCCCCATCTTGCGAGATGTAGAAGAGTAGGGTGATAAAAACACATCTTTTAATGATGAGAGAGACTTTTTTGAATGGGTGTCAATTTATAGGAGATTGTTGATCATCACAGGTGGATTTTTGTTTTGTAGTTTGTTTAAGTTTATAACACTGTTATACTTAATACTTCAAAACTGCATTTGAAATTGGAATGTTGAAATAATTTGGGGTTAGAGATATTTTTTTTGTGCATATATAAGCAAAATTTGTGGCCGCGGTATATAAGGCGTGAGTCTATAGTAAACCGCGGTACCTGCGATCCAGGTTCGAGCCCTGGCTTGGGTCATCTGGCGTCTCTTCTTCGTTAACGTCTCGATTAGCATCTTTACCAAAGTATGAAACGCAAACCCAAATGTTATCATCATCTGAACACCATATAATATTTCTTCCGCTTTTCTAAACACTAGTTATGACGTATAGGGCCTAGTTAATGCTAAACGTAACATTTTTGGTTTAACTTCTGTGTTTGATATTTTCGTGTTTGCTGATTAATGCTAAAATATATTGTTTTTGTTTATTTCTATTTAAAAACAACTAATTTGTGCCAATTCTTCCTAATAATTGAAATGTTTAAATTTATTATGTAGACACTGATATTTTCCACCTCGCCGTTCCTACTTCACATTTACGTGTGTAGTCTATAATCCACCCGACAGGGTATATCTTACTATCTTTTCTATAATCTAAGTAGGTCTAATGCTTATAAAGCCACTGTTTTCCCACTTTTCCTCTGAGCTACCCCAGTGTTGTATATTCATGTGGGACTGTTGTACACAGGAGCGCTCATACTACGTGATCGAGTCACCTCAAGGCACACAAGTTGAGCCACAGCGCTAGTGTAAGCAGTAAAATATCAATATGGCTTTCATAACCCCTACGCAGCCTTTTTAGACATTGTGCGGTGTGGGTTTTAGAAGCCATTGTGTAAAAGTTTTCCCCCGTCTGGGATTCGCTGAACAGACCCGTTATTGGTCGATCGGTATAAGAGCTCCGCCATGAGAGCTAGAGGCCCTGCTTTCGAGACCCGGTCGCGTTTATTATTTGTTGTTTAACGACGTACTCGACAACTATGATCATATGACGTCGGGGGATGGGTGGAGGAAAGGGACAAATAGGACGTTAAGGGGAGGACGTGTACTGCATTTCGTCTGGCTTGACCTCGCCCTGTCCGGCTAGGGTGGCCCTACCAGAAGCATACGCTTCCGCTGACATAGCTCTCAGATCATCAAAGTACGCAAACCTGCCCACCACGATAAGGTACCAGTCCTGGGCAGGAGACCTATTCCCGACAATCTTCCATATTATAGTAACACCATGGATTTATAATAGTACAACTCCATGGTAACACATATTTGTTTATTAAAACGCCATTGTAGGGTAGAGTGTTTTTGATACAAAACAAAACACGCCACATGATAGTACAGTAAAGAGAAACATTCCAATTAGCCGGTAATCGGAGATTTGCTGGTAATCGGAGATTTGCTATGAGCAAACATGGCGACTACCGTGTATTCTTAATGTTTGTTTGTCATAACTATGGTTACCAAACTGAGATTACTAAATTTTGTAGCTTAACGAAGTTGGTGAATTCGGACCCTAGTATAGTGGACAGTACCCGTACACCTAAGCGAGCTACTGCAATGTTGCGTATACACCTGAGCAATTACCTCGCTTCTATAGAGTTCTCCCCTTCCCCTTCTCACCCCCCCCCTCCCCCTCCCCCCATCAGGAGGTCGTTGCATTCCGCTGATACCCTGAGGTCGCACAAACTTCCCAATTTCAGACAATTATTAATTAAACTAAAGACAAATATTGAAGAAGTCGACGCCAACGACGATAAATTCTATTTCCACTTCTTCAATTTTCATCCATGTCGTCAAGATTTCCGGTATTCAAACAAATTAGAAAACTCGAATGAATAGCTATGCTGGCTGGCTGCCGGTTTTTAAACTTAAGTTTCCAGACTTGACGGCTTGGTCTTCTTTCTTTCTTTCTAACCTCCTTGGTTAAATTGTTCTCTCTGTTTGCGGAGCCGGACCTATAATTACAGGAGCTGGGTGGGGGGGGGGGGGGGTCTTGTAAGTAATTCTCTGTTGTTATGTCAAGCAAGTAGAGGGGGTGGACATTGAAGTATGGCGGCGGTTGTTGTGAGGGGAGGGGAGGGGAATGGTCGGTGTTTGTGGTGAGAAGAACTAGATGAGTCGACTAAGCTGTGTATAATTCTAATCTGTCGCAGATTTTGTATCCTGTCTTTACTCGGCTCTTCTCTATAACTTCACTTCATTTTTTGTGTCTTTATAACTTTCTATTAGACAATAATTAAACTCCATATAACTTATTCTCATTAGTTATATGATTCTTGATAATGATCTACTACTTACGTATAGTTGGGTACGTAAGCTTGTAACATATATGGAAGGCGGATAGGGTTGGATCTAGGAAGCCTGGTAAAAAGAAGAAGTGGTTTTAGAAAAGAAAGATTGTTGAAGTTTGTTGATCAGGTTGCTAGGGAGGAGTAGTCAGTGAGTCTTGGTGTTGGAAGGAAGACTGACAGTATGGTTGTGTCGGTCAGGGAAATGAATATGGGTTAGGAAATCATTCAGTTAAGTTGTTGTTGGATTTAGAAAAAGAACAAGATAAAAAAACTTAGTGTTGTTTAAAAAGGTGACAGTGAAGGACTGGTTTTTGTGTGTGTGACGCCCACGACAGCTGCTTCGGGACGTCGAAACAGGCCTGTTTCGAAGTGCGACGGTTGTTCGTGAGGTAAACATCAAGCCATCAAACGAGTAAGTAATGTAATATCGACTGAGCTAGTTATATAAAATAATAATTTGTCTACTTGAGATACCGGGCTAGACAGTATTTGACAATTTGGCGCTCCAACGTGTAGGGCTCGGTCTACTACAACGACCGAGATGGTAGATGTCTGTCCATAGGTTTAGATCAATATTAGGCTAGAGAAGTTTGTCTAGGGAATGTGTTACCAAATTTTAGTTCAATCAGTAAGATCAGATTCGAGATTGTCCATAGGTTGATACGTATGATTGTGTGAATGTATGAATAGACTAGTGGAGGTTCAAGAAGATTTGGAGTAGCAAAGAGTGGTTAAAGTATGGAGAGGGAGCTTGATGATATTGAAGGAAGTGAATATGAGGGGTTAAGAATGGAGAGGGAGCTTGACGATATTGAAGGGAGCTTGATGATGGATGGACCAGATGAGGATGGGGATCTCAAGAACATGATAAGGAATTTAATGAGGATGCAAGTAGGTGTGACAGCCAAGATCACGGAGATGAAGAAGGGGCAGGATGAACAAGCTAGGGCTTTGGAAGAGATGAAGAAAGGGCAGGATGAACAAGCTAGGGCTTTGGAAGAGATGAAGAGGCATATGGTTAAACAGGTAGATATGGAGAAGATGATGGGAGACATGACCGCGGAAATGAAAACGATATTTTTGGTAAAGCAGGTGGATGTAGGAGATGTAAAGAAAGAAAAAGATTTGAGAAGCGTAGGAGAGGTAGGAAGTGGAAAAATAGATGTTGTGAAAGAGATTGTTGAAGAGCAAGTAGGCTGGTTGGATAATAAGGAAGATGTGGAGATAGTTGAGAAGCAAGGTGACAAGTTTGATGATAAGCAAGATGTGGAGAAAGTTGAGGAGCAAGATGAGATGAGGTTGGATAAGAAAGACGTGTTTGTTACCGAGCAACAGATAGATAAAGTGGTGGATAAATATGTGGAGATAGATGAGGAGTACAAGGATGCTGTGGTTGGTGAGGAAAATAATGATTTGACTGTAGGGCAGACAGATGGTTGGGTCAATAATGAGAGGGAGTGGGTTTGTTATGAGAAAGAATGGATGATGGTAGGAAGAGACTGGAGTAAGTTTAGAGGTGGAACTGTTGAAACTATCGTAAAGGTAGGCCTATGGTAAAAAAAAAAAAAAAAAAAAAAAAATTTCGGGGATGTTAATTTGAAACCGTACAAAATGTTTACGGAATAAACTTGTTCTGTATGTGTTGGTGGATTTGATGTTGGTAGTAATGTGGTTAAATGTTTGTTTCGTTGCTGTATTGTGATCGGCCGACATTTTGTCTTGGGTTCGATGTTCTTTTGGTTGCCATAGGTATGTTTTTTTTCCATTTTTGTGGAACGAAGTTCAAATTGCGACAAAAAATTAAAAAAACATGGGGGGTAATTGTCGTAATAGCGTTGTCGTAAAATTGTCGTAATAGCGTTGTCGTAATAGTGTTGTCGTAATAGCGTTGTCATAATAGGGTTGTCATAATGTTGTCGAGAAGTTGATGATACCAGTGGTATAAATAATTAAAAAAAAAAAAAAAAGATTTTTTTTTATTCACTGAGTGGTGGTTTTTTTTTGTCAAAAGGAATGTGGTGGGTCACATTGCCTGTGATACATTATCTGCAATATGCAGAAGAAAAAAAAAAAGAATTTTTTAAATTCACTGGGTGGATTTTTTTTTGTCTAAAGGATTGTTGCATAATATAGTAAGTCAGACATTGTTGGGAATTACAGAGTGGCATTGTTGAGGTATTGTCAAACTTTGACCATAGTTGGAGTGTTGATGAGGTAGTCAGTATGAATGGAGGATATATTCGTTTAGGGGATGGTCATTTGGGGTATAATTATTTCTATATTTATCGTTAAAAGGACAAATATAAGAAATAGGGGGGTAATTGTAACATATATGGAAGGCGGATAGGGTTGGATCTAGGAAGCCTGGTAAAAAGAAGAAGTGGTTTTAGAAAAGAAAGATTGTTGAAGTTTGTTGATCAGGTTGCTAGGGAGGAGTAGTCAGTGAGTCTTGGTGTTGGAAGGAAGACTGACAGTATGGTTGTGTCGGTCAGGGAAATGAATATGGGTTAGGAAATCATTCAGTTAAGTTGTTGTTGGATTTAGAAAAAGAACAAGATAAAAAAACTTAGTGTTGTTTAAAAAGGTGACAGTGAAGGACTGGTTTTTGTGTGTGTGACGCCCACGACAGCTGCTTCGGGACGTCGAAACAGGCCTGTTTCGAAGTGCGACGGTTGTTCGTGAGGTAAACATCAAGCCATCAAACGAGTAAGTAATGTAATATCGACTGAGCTAGTTATATAAAATAATAATTTGTCTACTTGAGATACCGGGCTAGACAGTATTTGACAAGCTTCATTTCGAAATAGTAATAAGGTCCCACCACTTGAAACATCAAATTCAATATATATCTTTCCTGTCAAATGTTGGTACACACAGTAGTAACAAACATATGTTAAAGTTTTCTTTTTTCCGAAGAAGAGTCAAATAAGCAATGTAGTTGCATATGAATGTTGTTTTTAATTGCCCTATTAATTTATTTTCTCGGTCGGTAAATATAGGGATCTTCTTTAAGGGATTGTTAAAAGGGGCAGGGTCCTTTATGATTAACGATAACCTTAAACAAAATTCAATCATGGTAGCCGGAATCGAACCGGCGACCTCCCGCGTTAGTCTCGCGTGTTACCTTCAGGTTCAAGCGTCGCGCGCTGTGTAGTTCAGGTAGCGGCCGCCAGGTGAGCCACTGTACGGTGCGCCTGCAGCGGGGCAGGTAGGCAACCCGCACGGCACGCTCGCCTTGCCTTTCAGCGCAGCGTTACGTTGTATTACGTTAGAAGCAGTTTCATAAAGGTGAGACTGTGTCTCGACTTTGAAACCACAACGCACACAAATAACGAATACTGATGACGTAGAGGGAAAGCAACAGGGGTTTTTGACTATATACCAATATCATATCATAAATTTGCGTGCCTACACCACCTCAAAAGTGTGTTTCGTTACTGTTTCCCATTGTATTGTGCTTGTACCTTCTGCTTTATTTGTAATAACAAAAACAAAATTAGATTTTAGAGCTACTTGTTTAAATATACTAAAACAATTTTTACAGTATCATCATTATATTATTCGTTATTCATTACTTGTTTGTAAATATCAAAATCGGGAGTGACCTTTTTACTTATGATAGTTTTTACTGGCACGACAGTGTAAGATTAACACAACAGTAACACGCGAGACGTAAGCGATGTATAGGAGGATTTGACATCAAATTGTAAAAACAATTACTATACGATTTGTAAAATTGCTGTATGGACTAATTATTTAAATTAATATGCTTATATATAAAAAAAAAGCAACTTAGAAATAAGTAAGACATTCGAAAAACATGCACGTATTATCTGCTGAGATAATTTACCGGTAAATTGACTGTGCGCAATCCCAGTCTTCCAACAACGGATTCTACAGAGCGCATCGCACAAACGTCGACTTCGGCCCGTCATAGCACCGACAAGTGATGAATAAATTGGGTAATGTCCCCCACTGGGTAATTATTTATTTACTGGGTTCCCTTCCCCCTTCTCATCATCAGTCCTGATTAGCTTTGGCAGCCTGGGGCTTTCGTTGGCAGGGGAAGAGCGCCGACTCCATACAATGCGCTCCTATACTGTTTTCATATTGTAAGGATATTATAAATCATCATCACCATAATTATTATTACTTATTGCCACGTCCAACTCTACATACGAACAACATTTTTTCATCTATTGTTTTCAATTACTTTCGATTTTTTTCTTCTTCTTTAATGGATCATTTTGTCAACATTTTCGTACTTTTTTCCCATTCATTTTTTTTTGTCCATGCTTTGTTAGGTTTGTCATATTGTTCCTGTTTGATTATATTTTTTCATGTTTACTATACCTGTCCCTCACTGAGAATCAGAGTTTGTACTGAGTGGCTAGATTATAAATACAAATATATTTATTTTATTTGTAGCCAGTATAGTAAAACATGGCCGGTTGGTCTGTGAATACGTATGAGGTCCTGGATGAATCAGGACCCTGGCTCTCGTGTCAAGGACACACACAGAGCTTATCTTAGGTGATCCATCGAACCGGTGACCTTCAGCATATAGAGTAGCACCATCACCCACGGGCCAGACATCCATAATGCATCGTTTCGTATAACACTCGGCTTCGCTCAATATTCATGTTCGATTTATCAACGTATCCGTTGGTTTGTTGGGCGTGATCTCATGAGTTGGGTGTCTTGTCTCCCGGACACAATGAGAGCACAGCTGCCGCTTTTGGTCTTGGGGGACAAACTACTGAAAAGCTGTCACATGTTTGTTTTTCCTTTTATGAAGATATTATTATGTTTGATTGATTTTTTAAAGATTTTTTTACTTCGGCAGATCGTTATATTCCAAAACATACAGTTTTGGCATATTTATTGTTTTCTTAGAATTTGGCTACTGAAATCGCCTAAAGAAGGTTTTTACTTTGAGTGATTGAGCACAAACGACTATTTTATTTGTGAATCCTCACAAATATACCTTCTGCAATTCAGATTTCCAGTGATACAATTACAGTGTGTATCTTTAAAAGAGAGGTTTTGCAAATAATCTGAAAGCTACGACATAAAACATTGGTTTTATTTCAAAATATTCTAAAAACGAAAAAGGAGTAAAATAATTTCTATAAAATGTCTATATTTGGCGAAAAATTTCGTAAAAACGGGGGGTCGGGGTGTTTTATTTTCTACTTTTATTAGTTTCTAGTTTTTTCAACATGATTGTGTTTAAATGTCAGTACCACACGCACAGAGTTACCATATTTTGCAGTTTGCTTGATGTCTGCGATAAAGTGTGAGTGCGTTCAGCAAAACTTCAATATTGTTTTTTTTTTCATCATATCATATTTTTTTTCATCATATCGTCTCCACAGGTCCAAGTGTCCGTAGACAATACAACCAATCACATAACAAAGAACTCACGAACCAACCAACCCGAAGACATGTTGATAAAGAAGGTATCTACACTTACCCTCGATGTATCAGTATACATGTCGGGGTGTGAACACGGGCTGGAGATACAGTGAACTGCTAAATGGCAAATGACAGTGTCCTATTAGCCAATGCGGTGAATGCTCGGTTTCAATTGAGGCCGCCTAAAGACCCCCTCCCCCCTCCTGATGCCCTAATCAATAAACTAGAATGGCTAATCGCGGTAATATCTGCATTGTGCATTTGCTCCCGCTTAAAGGGATGATGCCATTAGGCCGGGCCGAGCAAGCGGGTAATAAGATAAGGAGTGTTGCTCTTTAAGAGACACACCCTACTCCAGTCAATACAAGACTCGAGGCCCGCCCCCGGTCCGCCACTGTGGGCTGGGTTCGACGCCCATACGCACGGTGCGGTCTCTGGGTTCCAACCCCGGGCATACTAATGTACGTATAGTATGGTTGGGTTTGAGGCCCATACGCACACACTGATGTACGCATAGTATGGTTGGGTTCGAGGCCCATACGCACACCTTAATTTCCCTTAATTAAAACGTACAACTTAATTTCTATTCTTCATCAGCTCGCGACCCCAGTTTGAATGGGGACCCAACCCATAGTTGAGAAGCCCTGGGATAGGGCCTTATGTGAAGCGGCTATGAGAAATTTTCTCCGCCTACCCCTGAACCGAAGCCCATCTCAGCATCCGTATTTGAACATCGTCCAAGCGTACACAGCCTAATTCTAGTACTGTTAGTGTAATGTAGTATAACTCAATTGGTATCCGTATTTGAACATCGTCCAAGTGAACACAGCATAATTCTAGTAGTGTTCTGTTTCCATTCTAATTACCCCGATTAGACCCCAGCAAGATAGGCAACCTGCAACACTGCCAGCTGGCCCCCACACACGAACCAATACTGGAACAATGCCGCCGATATGTGCTCAGTACACTCGTTGCCAGATGTAAATCAAGACTATAGTAGCGTTATAACTTATATCCTTAGCAACATTTGCCGTTCGTGGCATAGGTCTCTCACAACAAGAAGTAAGATATAGTATCAGGACCGCCCACATTTAGTTTCCAACTTAACAAGCGCGAATCACTGACGTTTTTCCCGATTATCTAGTATACAATTTGATTGTGGTAAGTTATTTGACGCAAACGTACAAGAAAACGTGCAAGCAGGTTTCCGTCAAAAACCTTAACGCAACCAAATTGTACTAGATAATCGGGAAAAACGTTAGTGATTCGCACTTGTTAAGTTGGAAACTAATTGTGAGCGGTCCTGACTCCCCTGACACTATCGTACTTCGTGGTGTGAGAGACCTTTAGCTCATGGGTCTAAGTCTAAGAATGTGGTTTCAAATCCCGTATAAGATGGTTATTTTATGATTGTCCTTCATCTACATCTATCACCGCTCAGTGTCTCAAAGATAGCATGATTGCAATAATAGCATGATTGCAATAATAGAGACGTAAATCGACAAATCCGTTCAGGATAGTTCGTGGATTCCTGATTGTGTGAACCTAGCATACTACAGGAAGTTTGTTTTGTTATCGTATTCATTATTTCAAGTTTCAAATATTTAGTCCCATGTGGAGAGGATATTAAAATAAGCTCTCGGCATTTACTAATAGCTTCGCTAAACGCGCTCCCACTTTAGCGCAGGCTTGCTTGAAGTCTAGAACTTACTAAGAGTGTTCCTGCAACGCTACCCGCGGTTCCCTTGGTAGAAGCATCTACTTGCTAGGTTCACACAACCAGAAACTCACGAACTAACCCGAAGAGGTATTGATAATGATATCACCCTCGATTTACATCTATCTGCGAGTGTACATCTAAATCTTCACTACCCTCTATTTACACATGGCTGCGAGTGTACACTCGTGCGTCGAACACTGCTGCCTTCTAATTGAGATATTCGCGCTGGCATTGTTAAACTCTCCCCCCCCCCTACTTCCCCCCCCCCCTCCTACTTCCTCCCCCCCCCTCACACCCCCCTCATTGACATTTAACCAGCGATCCACGTGGCGAATATAAAGGTTTATCGCACACACTGATTTATACCCTGTTTATTGTCGCTATGCGATCGAGCCAAAACCCTGATATTGCATCGTGACGTCACTTAAAGCTTACATACCTCGTGAGTGAATGTTTGTATAATTTGTTACTTTGTAATAGATGATTTTCAAAATCGATCTAGGACCCTTAGATTAAGTTTATCACGGTCTTCTAAATCGTAATTGACAACAATGCACAACAGTGACATAGCATTTGAAAACTATTTGTTATTGTTGAGCATTGTTGTCATTGATCTATCAAGGACCCTTAGATAGAAGTAATCATCATGGCCCTCTAGATCAATTCTGAAAATCGTCTATTATGAATGATAAGTGTTGTTAGTTGCATTTATATGTCATGAAGGTTGCTGCCACTAGTACTTGCATTACATGAGGTCCGATACATCATATTTGTAGAATAAAGGTTACGGGTTCTGGGGGGGGGGGGGGGGGGTGATGGCTCCTACTAAAAGGGATGATCAAGTTCACTACTTGAATCCACATGAGGGATGATACCGTCTGCTCTACTTTCTAATCGTAGTCTTCGACCCCGACGAGGGTAGGGTAGGGTAGGGGGTGTCTTCGATGTGCATGATGGTTGAATGGCCTTCCTTATATATATTCTTGAAAGTGCTGATGTAACCACATAACACAAGGGGACCACATCCCAAACATCTGCCCCCCTCCCCCTCCCCCACCCCCACCCAATACCCCGCGCTGTGTACATTATATTATTATTATTAATCGTGCAAAGAACTTTGAATTACAGTTGATTTATTTACTTCGGCTTCGTTCCATTCCAAGGAAGTTAGAATCTTGTGTGGTGTTGTCCCGAGCGCTTAGGTCAACAGTTTCCAGCAGGCTGTGGGTTTCGGGCAGCTGTGTCGCGTCTTTTGTCCGGCGGGGGCGCGCGCGGTCGCCGACAATGGACGCGTGTTTTCTATTGTTGACTCGGGAGCTGGCAACAATGCACACAGCGCCATATGGCACTCAACGCGCATTATTGTTTTTAGCTGGCTGGCTTGCAAAACACCGGGTTTTCTTATCGTGTGATAAAACAGCGTTTGTTTAGTTTGTTGACCAGTTCTGATGTTGTTTTTGCTGTTTTTGTTGTCTTTTATCGTGTTCAGAAATTTTAGACTAGGTTATTCGTGGCAATTGGGTTCAGATACAATTGTAAACTATCATGTTTGTCTACATAGTTGACAATGACATATTCACAAAGTGGCATTATCATTTCAAACCTCTTGACTAACCACCATAAAAAAGCTGTTTTTCTGCTCTCATGCAATCTACAATCGATAATAGCTACTCGGATCATTCCAAAATTAATAATTATATATTGCATATAATTTTAAAGTTAGGCCTACGAATTAAAAAAAGAAATGCTACTCGAATGTGAAAATCTGAGCCTATAGCGCACTGTGGTTTGGTAAGCCCTGCAAACTGAACGATAAATATATCAAATAATCAGTAAAGTAGATATTTTGAATATTTAATCCAGAAGTATTATTAATACAAATTCAAAACAAATAATAACCATACTGATTAAAATGTTCGACACATTTAGCATTCAGATTGTATAGGGCTTACCAAACCACAGTGCGATTCGATTTCGTGTAACACGAAACTGTTTTGGGGTTTCATTCTATTCACCCAATCAGAATCGTAGCTGCAAGGTCGCCCATTCTGATTGGTCAATTTCTTCAAGTTGACATTGAAACTTTGTACTAAAGTTTTTAGTTTGTACACAAGAAGTTGGTGTCCCAGTTAGCGACAACATGAAGCAGGCTCTCAAGCAACCCATCACACATACTTGGCGATTACAAAGAAGACCAACTTGACGACACAACGCCGGGAGAATTTGCAGTGGCGTACGCACGCAGGAATTCGTAATATTGTGAGGAGAGTCCACACACTCACTTTACGAGTAAACGAAGGGGGTCTGGAATGAACTCCGCTGAAGAATCTTTAGTGTATTTCTTTGTTAGATGTAAACTTTGTGTTTATAAATTCATATTTTTAAATATTGAGGAATGAGATTGATATGGAAAAGGCTGTGTGATTCATAATATATTTCAAAATATACAAACTAGTAAACAAATTTACAAAGGTATACTTAAGTATTATAAAATATACGAGGAAAATGTTTAGAAAAAATAATTGTAAAAATAACATTGGATGTGTAAATGTAATTGACGCCCCTCACAACTCATCCGTTCTCGCTATTTGTCGACGCAACGAATGGTCCACTCTCCTAGTGACGTCACAACGGGCTTAGGCCTCTCTAATTGGCTGGCTGACTTACGCGTATCTGTCGGGGACGTAGAGCTAAGTTGGGATTATTGGGGTAATAGAGCCCGCGTTGCGTCTGGTATAGGGACTATACAGTCCGTCTCATGTAAAGACACACCCTCTCCACCACAAGCAATTAAGCGCCATAACCTCTACATATTAGCAATGGAAACTGTAAAGGGATTATAACACTATAGCAAGTCTTCCGTGACGTCACAATGGCCATAATAAAGAGAAAAATGTATCTTGACACTTGAGCTGTCAATAGAGGACTTAGGCTGGACTTCATACTCATCCTCTGCCACTAGGGGCGCCCGGTGTTGCTAATTATTTGTTTTAAATGGAAAATAACATGCATGAAACTGTCACCTAGCAACAACGTGCGCCCTTAGGGGTAGAGCGACTTTGAATACGGACCTAAGACCCCAGGGTAGTAGGTGATCTCTAGGGTTGCTGTGGGTTGGTTTTATTGCTTGTTATTTTCCATAAGTAAAACAAACTTCTTGGCAATAATTAGAGAGTTCCCTAACCAAGGGGAGATCTATGCATCCGGCCCAATATGCTCACCACAAAATACGATACTAAAAAAGGGAAATATCCAATTATGAGGTGAAGTCTAACTGTCAAGTGTCATTGTTGTTTTTTCTTAAATCATCAATGGCGCAGACAAAACGGTTGCCTAGCAGCGCTATGTAAGATGCATTTTGGCCCGCCTGCGTTTGGCGCTACCTGTCGTGAACCGTGACAACTGCCAGCACTATTGGCTTCACAGCAGCCATGAGCTGGTAGGCGCGTTGCAAGACCTGATTATATCGGACTCTCTGTCCATCTCCCATATTATCTTCGCGCGTCGCAAAGTAGTCCCCACTATAAATCACTCCGCCGCTAGTTCGCCAAGTTTTCGAATTACAGCGGGTTTTGAGCGACGGGGTTCACCCCCGCATCTCCAGGGCGCAGCACTTGTTTAGCGGTAAAGCCAGCGACCTAGTGGCTGGCGGGTTGGTTGATGGACTCTGGCAACTTCTAAATCCCCACCCCGCGTGTGATTTATTCCTGTTCAAGTTGTCTCCAAGTAGTCCAAGTCGATCGCTTTTACACTTTTCCGTTCGTATTTCCCAGTAAATCATAAACTTGGGTGGCTTTGTTTGGCGGGGAAATTAGAGGAACGAAGGAAGTGTCATTAGTCATCGCGGTCGCTTGGTGACGCGACTGTGTCTTCAGACACGTGCATGGGGTTACGGGGCCTTGCCTCCTCCCCCCTTGGAGTTTCAATTTACACAGTAAAATATAATTTTTAAAGTTTAAAGTTTAAAGCTACATGGGAGATGTACCTATAGTATGACAGTATCACATACGAATTAGCACAGTTTGATAAAGTTAAATCTAAAGTTAAAAAAGTTAAAAAGTTCAAGTTATTGTTAAATTTATTAGTTATAAAGTTTGAGTTAGTTCGGGCCGCGAAAGCCTACGACAAGTTTTAACACAGTTTGACTTTTCTACTTCGTATCATATACTGGGAACAGGTATATTACGAGTTATTTACGACTTTGGATTGAATACCTGGAAATTCCTAATCCAGTGGGCGTGACCTACCAAGGCTTTGCACTCTACTAATACGAGTGTGTGATTGAACGTTATGAAACAGAGGTCACTAGATAAGGATCGGAGGTCGGTGTGAGACTAGCTCCGTTGGAACTAGTATATTTCAGAAATTCAAAAAGCGACAACCAATCAGTAAAAAGAAAATAAATTGTAAGAATAAACCAACTAGAATCTTTCATCTTACTCGCTAATAATATGATTCGGTAACGTGAATGTAAAAGGTAATGTAAAGTTGTCTAAAATGTGTGTTTGATTAAAAAAAAAAAAAAAACGGTTCGAAAAGCCTTAATAATCGAACTTCCCTTTTTTAAAGTTAATATGTTTGGAAATTCACTATTTTCAATACCTTACTTACTATGAAGTTTCCTCTTTTACCAGTAGCATCTTTACAATCTAGAAACGAAAACTTGGCAGTCAAGACATTATCGAAGATGGCGTCTTTGTAAAGAAAGATATGGCTTTTCATATGGAAACATAACGATGGAGTTGATTTACAAAAATGTGTTTCAATCACAAATAAAAACAGTTTCAATATTCTCAGAACACCTTTCAGTAGAAGTTCGTTTGATGCACGTCTGAGAAATCATCTTTTACGCGATTGAAATTAATTTGTACAGTTGTTTATCTTTCAAACATGCAAACGTTTCTTTGAGATTAGAAACGAAGTCGCTTATTGGATATATTTACAAAATGATTTTTTCTCTTTTTTTAGATTTTGATGTTTTTTGTATTTTAAGCTTGTTTTGGGGGGTTTTATCTTTTTTACATGATTGAGATTTATTTATACCGTTGTTTGTGTTTCAAACAAGCACACATTGATTTGAGATTAGATGGTCATCAAACGTTCGCCGAGGTTAAATAAAAGCAAAATTGGCAACTCATTCAGTAAAGATTAGGATAACTGCAGACGTTGATAAGTCTACATCTCATTCCTAATTGTGATTTGAATTGGCTTCTTCTGCAGAGATGAATATTATTGTTGTGTTGTTGTTGTAAGTTGTATGTTGTGGCGTATACTTCCGCGGACATCTAAATTATATTTCCTTTGAATAGCCCCGCGCGGTTGAGGTGGGTACTCCTTGGTAACCGGTGTCCGCACAGAGGGCTCTTGTGCATATTTTGTATCACACAATTACTAATTCATCGCGATCCTGCTCACTTTAACCCTATTTTCGTCTTTGTGATACTTCTCATTCTCATCCAGGCCCTATTTGAGACTTAAACGTCCACAACCCCCAACGCTCCCCCTACACTACCCTCCCCTTAACTCCTTTAAATATTAGTCGTACTCGTCCTCCCACTTGTGCCTTTCCTCCAAATCACCCCCCGACGTCATATGACCTAGTTATTTATTATGTTATAAAACAACAAATAATATAAATAATTAATCAGTGCCTGCCAAGGTGCTCAAGACGAAACGTAGCCGGTCTCCGTCGCAACCTACGGCAGTGACTGATAACAGAACTAGGTTGGACCCACCAACCAGGCCAGGCAACAACTATAGAGCAGTGCTATCAGTACCACACGGCCTAGCCTAGCGGATGTCAACGCAACGGCCTCCTTGCTTGTGTGATTAGATAGCCCACTCAATGTTTGTGCACGAGTAGTAGCTGCTGCAGGGCTGTACAAGTCTGTCTGTATATACACTGGGCGACTCTGCCGGACGTGCGAGTAGTTGCCTTCCAGTTTCCCCGCAATGATCTGTTTTCAAGGGTTCAACCAATGGGATTACTTGATTGCTTGTATGCTTGTAAGTTGTTGTCCGATGCATCGGTGTCAAATGAGCACCGTTTATCCAGTGGAGTAATCTGCGTTCTTCTGTACCAGTGTGAACTGCTCGGCGTTTAGATGATTGGTGTGAGGTGTTAATCTTTTGTACCGCTGTGAACTGAGTACCACTTTATATTGATCTATTCTTTTGGAATCATCTGTGTCGCGTACTTGCGTGAAATGAGAGCTGGTAATCATATTGGAGAGTATCTTGTTTACCGGTGTGAAGTGAGATGATTGCCATGTTTTGTCATCCTGTGTACCGGTGTGAAGTGAGATGATTGCTATGTTTTGTCATCCTGTGTACCGGTGTGAAGTGAGATGATTGCTATGTTTTGTCATCCTGTGTACCGGTGTGAAGTGAGATGATTGCTATGTTTTGTCATCCTGTGTACCGGTGTGAAGTGAGGTGATTGCTATGTTTTGTCATCCTGTGTACCGGTGTGAAGTGAGATGATTGCTATGTTTTGTCATCCTGTGTACCGGTGTGAAGTGAGATGATTGCTATGTTTTGTCATCCTGTGTACCGGTGTGAAGTGAGATGATTGCTATGTTTTGTCATCCTGTGTACCGGTGTGAAGTGAGATGATTGCTATGTTTTGTCATCCTGTGTACCGGTGTGAAGTGAGATGATTGCTATGTTTTGTCATCCTGTGTACCGGTGTGAAGTGAGATGATTGCTATGTTTTGCCATCCTGTGTACCGGTGTGAAGTGAGATGATTGCTATGTTTTGTCATCCTGTGTACCGGTGTGAAGTGAGATGATTGCTATGTTTTGTCATCCTGTGTACCGGTGTGAAGTGAGATGATTGCTTTGTTTTGTCATGGTGTGTACTGGTGTGAAGTGAGATGATTGCTATGTTTTGTCATCCTGTGTACCGGTGTGAAGTGAGATGATTGCTATGTTTTGTCATCCTGTGTACCGGTGTGAAGTGAGATGATTGCCATGTTTTGTCATCCTGTGTACCGGTGTGAAGTGAGATGATTGCTATGTGTTGTCATCCTGTGTATCGGTGTGAAGTAAGATGATTGCTATGTTTCGTCATCCTGTGTACCGGTGTGAAGTGAGACGATGGCTGTCTTTTGTACCGGTGTGAAGCTAGCTCTGTGTTCCAACACGGCGTCGTGAGTGAATTGAAATGTTTGTTAATTGTTGTGTGGGTGTCCGACCGACCGTTCGCCCACACATCTCACATGTTGGGGGGGGGAGGGGGTCATTCTGCCAATGTTAATTGAAACACGCTCCTTTTAGCGTAACGAAATGTGGTGGTTTGTTCCTAAAGTCGTTCCACAGCAACCTTGTGGATGGTGATGTCATGTCATTGATTAGTGAGTGAGGTATTATAGCCAATCAAAATGTCAGTATTTTAAAATGTCACCTGCTGATTGGCTCTGACTCACTCATCTACGACGTCGGCATTCACAAGGGGCGACTACAAATTGACTTCAACTGTTTCCCCATGGCAACATAGTAGTAGTAGTAGTAGTAGTAGTAGTCATTTATTCACCATTATAAATTTACATTCATTTGGGTTTCGTCATTGATTTACAATTTACATTATTTAAGATACAATATCTAGACAAGACAATCAGTGATTACATTGATAATCTAAAATGTACATAGGTTTGATATTAGTAGTTAAAAGTAAGTCAATCTTATCAATTATAGATATAATAATACAGCAATCATTTAACTGTTAAATACAATTCAACACAATTGTAATACAAATATAAATATATAATTAAATATAATACAATTTAATACAACTGTTCAATTTGTCAGGCTATATGGTATGCAGCAGTGGGCCTATACCTGCTAAATCACCCTTGGGCCTCAAAAAATTCTTCAAGACTGTAAAATGGGGTTTCAACAAGGTATTGCCGAGCTTGAATATCGTGATGCTGGGGGCCAATGTGAGGCTAACAGGGAGCTTATTGAAAATTTTTCTTCCCATGTAGTGGATGTGCTTTTCTAATTGTTTGGTGTTGTGAGAAGGGTATTGGAGTGTTTGTTTAAGGCGGGTGTCGTGAGGGTGTTTGATGCTATTTTGAAAAGAATTGGGATTATTTTTTACGTAGCATGCGGCTTTGTAGATATATGCGTTAAATATTGTATGTATTTGAAGGTCTTTGAAAATGTCACGACAGCTTTCTCTTTTCTGCATTCGTCCTATAATTCTAACTGCCCTTTTCTGAAGAGTCAGGACTCGTTGGATTAGATATTTTGAAGCACACCCCCAAGATAGAATTCCGTATGTCATGATTGAGTGAAAGTTTGCAAAATAAGCAGTTATTAGTGTTTCGCGGTTCGCTAGAGAGGAGAGTACCCGTAGGGCATATATGGAGGAGTTAAGGCGTTTACATAGATTGTCTATATGGGGTTGCCATGTTAGAATATGGTCTAGGGTAAGACCAAGGAGTTTGCAGCAGGTGCATGGAGAAATTAATTTATGATTTACTGATATCGTGCTGTTGGCAGGTTTGGTTGACCTGTTTCTAAGATTGAATTTAAGTATCTGAGTTTTATTGTCATTTGAAAATAGTTTGTTTGCCTGGAACCATAAAGAGATTACATTGATTATTCTATTTGCAAGTGATGTTCACAAAAACATCTCCACGATGGCCGTCACCCACATTCTGCAAACCATAAATTGTTTACAACTCACATCGAAATGCCTTCGTTTGGACGACGTCACATTATTACTGACGGCGAAACGCGATTTCTGGCAGCATTGGACGTGTGTTTTTTTTTACGCATTTTTGTGTAGTGTTATTAAGTTGTTCGAATTGCTATGACGTCATCGCTTTGTTATTTGTTCGGCTCACATAAGCGCGCGGCGCTGATGTGCTGACTGCAGCATGTAGGCTATATGGACCACGCCGCCCAGCATGCAACCATGTGCGGCTACTACTAACGATGATTCACTATATTTACGAGTATCTGCGTACCTAATATAGGTCACGCGAGGCTATTTCTGTGTGTGACATTGAAGAGCTCGCCACGCGTACAGATGTAAAACAGTTAAACATGATTGCTTGTTACATTGATATAGATACACAAGCAACCTCGGGCTAGGTCAGGAGGTGGATGGGTGACCACTCTCCTCTGAAACACTAGTTACCGTTGGTTAAAGCAGATTGGAGGTTTCGAAAGCTTGTGTAACAGCTATATATCGTTCTTCTCGTCAACTGCTCGGCAGTCCAGGTTAGTGGAGGAACCTATATGACTGGTCAAAGTTACACCGTCCTTTCGGATGGGACGTAAAGCCGATGGTTCCCTTGGTACTTTTCGACAGGAGTAGGCTACCTGCCGGTACCAGGATTCCCCTCCTCCCTTCCTCATTATCATTCATCAATCATCACTCGTCAGGTTAAAGGAGGCATTGTGCCCAAACATACAGAGTTGCGCTCACATATTTCGATAACTTGGGATTCTGCTTGAAAAAATAGGAGATAAGGCGCGCCGTGATAGGATTTTGTGTCAACGTTTCCAGAAAACACAAATATTGGTTTTCTATCTAACGACTATGCAATACACTATACACTATAATTCATTTTAGGTTTTAATATTATTTTCAGAGTTTTTACGCAAACACGTCAGTTATAGCCGGTTATACCTGAATTATGATGTGTTGTGTATTTTTTGAGCTTCGAGTATTATGTCGTAGTATCGTTGTTTGTACCGTAATGCCATTTAAATAAGAAATGTATATATTATTAAAATCGAACATTTACAATTTTGTTAGCATTTTTCGATGCTAAACTATTTGTAGCATCGATTGTTACGTATAATACTACTACTAGTACAACTGAAGGTTACACCATTGCGTGAAACCCCTTTTAAAGCAACACAACAACACCTACAAAAAAATTAATCCTACAAAAAATGTCCTACACAAAATTAATTAACACAATATTTAAAACGATCAAGGATGGGGGCTGTTTATTTCTCGGTTTGCATTTTGCATTTCCAATATGACGTTGAGTCTTTGACCGCTCTGAGTGAACTCTCTAAAATAAACTCTAGTCAGGATTGCCGGTGGCCTGAATCGAACCGGCAACCTAATCACTGAGCCATCACCACTGTGGGTGTCACAAAGATCAGCTGTGAATAGTCATACGACGATGTTATAATACTGGGAACTAGGAATGAATACAGAACACTGTTTATTCACTGACCCAACGATACAAAACATGATGCGATGATGTTATTACATTTGTGGGGCGAAAAACTGGAGTATGACGTAATTTTGGTCGGCACTTTAATCCGAGTCATTCGCGTTTGTTTGCGGTCGAGGGGGGAAGTGTTGTGTAGAAGGGAGAGTGGGGGGGGGAGAGGGGAGGTAACATCTATAAAAAGGCGCAACATTTGAACGAAACTAACTTCCAACCCACAAAAAATGACAAGGGCTTACACCGTCCGTTTTCATGAATCGCCGACACCCAAAAGTCTTATAAAAGGAACGTTACTGCCAACATTATACCTGCATTTCCCTGGTAAACCTATGTTTCAGTTGTGTTTATAAAAAAAAAAACAGTACTGAATACCAAAACGCTAATGCAATATATATATGGGCACGAAGCTTATACAGAATTTATAATCACATATTACATTTCGGCTGCCATAACGTCTCATTATTTTTCCTGTACGAATTTATTTAATTATTTATTTCGTTTTATTAATGCATGCATACAATACAATGCTATTTTTTGGAAATAATGTTTAGGCCTCCAAGTCCTAGGGAAGGGCCTACAAACAAATAAACCAATTCAATACAATAGATATGCAAATGTAAGGCTATAGTTTCCGTGTGGTAAAGTTATTTTATATTACTCATCCACATGTGACTCGAAGTCGAGGCTTTTCGGACACGTTGATGTGTTCACAAATTTTAAAAATTAAAAAAATAACTGATTTTGGGAATCGTTCGAAGAGACGCTTCACTTGCTTCATTTTTTTCTAGTTTACTTGTACGTCCCTGTGACCCACTAATTTTTTTTTCACACGAAATTTTTTTTAATTATTAATATACGAGCACAATAACAAATTTGGTCAAAATAAATTACTCACACCGCACTAACATACACCACACAACACAAGATTTCATTGCTTGTTCATGCACGCCTCACACTCGAACAGTGACTGAGCTAAGGGATCTACCCCAAGCACAAATAAATACGAAGCAACTGAAATGACTAAACCACAAATATGGTTCAGAAATGTGTCGGACAGGCTCCAGTGGCGGCTCGTGCTAGGAGCTGCGGAGCTGCAGCACCCCCACTAAATATTTCACGAGCCGCCACTGCGGACAGCTCATCTCCCACCCCATCGACGTTCACTGTATTGTACATTTTCAAGAAATTAACTAGCCACGTCAGCAGTCAGCTGATCAACCTTATGGTGTACAAAAGGATTAGAAAACCTGTGACACTGACATGCCTTTACGCCCTAATCAATGCTCACATAGCCACTTTTTCAGTATGCCTTCTTCTAAGCAAATGTTCTTCAGTCATTGGGAAAACGCACAAACAATAAATGAGTGCAGTGTCAGTTTTATGTTGTTTTTTAAATTAGTCAATCTTGTCATCTGCCAGTCATTAATTCATATATATTTTTTAGATTTGTGCATAGCATATTTATACCACGAGACAGGGGGCGCCCTAGGCAATTGCCTAGTCTGCCTATTGGGTAGGCCTAATATGGCCCTAATCGTTACTTGTAAGACGGAATTTACAGCAATGTCTGTTAATTAACAGACATAGTATCCTACGTTTAGTTGAGTGCATGGGGGCTTGGCTAAGCCTTGGGCTGACCAATGTACAACGTAAAGCTTTCAATAATTGGTATTGGGGTGGAGGTGGGGGGTAATCCGCATTAGATGGAAACCAAGCCGTGAGGGACAACTGTGTGGCCTATCCTATCCGCAATCCGCAACCGTGAACGAGCCCGGACAGGGATATGTTTAACATGGTCATGTTGATGCGGTTCAACATGACCATGTTTTTTATTCGTTTTGCACTGAACTATTCCTGAATCAGGGCCGGCCATTTGATTGGTGCTAAACTGGCTAATTATTGTCAAGAAATGATATATGAATACTGAATAGTTATGAAACCGCTTATGTTAGATCAATATACAATATGTCTTCAGTGGCGTATCCAGGAATTGGGAAAGGGGGGGGTTTCAACCCATATTATAGAGAGTGGAGCCAAAACATAATTGGGGTTCCGGGGGGGGGGGGGGGGGCTTGCCCCCGAAAAAATTCTCGTCAAGGTCATTTTAGTGCAAATCTGTGCGTTTTACAGCGGCCAACTGATACATGATTACTCAGTTTCTGGCAACACATTGTTCCCTTAGCACCGCTAATAAAAGGAACCTCAATCAATAATTTGCATATTTTTCGTATTGCTTTTTCTTTTAATTACAAAAATATACAGTAATCATAAAGTAAAACATCTAACTGTCTATCGAAATACTGTCTATTAAAATACTGTCTATTGAAATGTAAACGGTCATTTTCCATGTTTCCTTTGCAAAAGGGGGGGGTTTTGTCCCCCCCTCCCCCCCCCCCCCGTGTATACGCCACTGTATGTCTTTATTTTGTTGTAGATTGCAATACAATACAATAAAATACAATACAAAGTACAATCACAAAAATGGTGAGGTTCAATTATTCCTATTGATTCGATTCATTGAGCCAAACAATAATAAAGTAAATACAGGAAAGCTGTTGTTAGGAGCAAGGGCGCCCACAGAATTTTTACCTTAGGGGGAAGGGGGGGGGGGGGGGATGAACATCTCTACATACAGACATACACACTCTCGCACCTTAATAAATTAATTACATGTCGTGTAGTATTATAATATGTAATAATGAAAGAAAACATGTAGCAACATATTGGTGACTCGGTCCAGCCTGTGGGGGGGGGGGGTCACCTCTTTGCCCCCTTACCCACCCCCCGTCCGACACCCTTTTATTAACTGATGTCAACGAGTGTTCATACAGTCTACGTGCTAGAGCCTTCATCGTCCCGATTACCCTCATGACAAAGCCACTTATAGTGTTCCTTTCTTTACCCCCAGGCCAGGCAGCACACAGAAGAGAAGCCACGTTTCCTGTGCGTTGGACAACCCTGTGTGGGGTCAGAGGATATCTGTATTGTAGGGGGTCACACACTCGCTAATCCACACACACTGCCTTCCGCTCCCCGGGTCTCAGCCAGTCTTCGCTACTCAGTCGTGTACGGAGGACGCAGCTGTGAGCTTCTCCTACATCCATACTGCACACACGAGGTATGTACGCACGCACGCACACTAGCTACTCCATGGATACCGTAGTGGGGTGCCTTGGTTGTGAAACCGGGGACGAAGTGCTTCGTATACTCGTAAATGTAGTTTGAAAAATGGAACATTTTCTAATAATTCGCATTTATATATTTGAAAATCACGCAAGCCACTCTGGCCAGTAATGGCACAGATAACGAGTTGTAGGCCGTTGTCTGTGGTAGTGGGGTGCGTTTACTTTTTGTTAACCGGGTTGAGAATCGCTTCGTATAGGCCTACTTAGAAAAGTCGTTTGAAAAAAGGAACGAATTCATGAGGATATTTCTGATAATTCGCGTACGTACTTGAGGATACTACTTCGTTCAAAACAAGGTTCGAAATTTGGAAGGTTCGAGAGGGGGTACCTATATAAATAATTCGGTATATCATTATGTTATGTGGGGGTGTGTATAGTGTATTTCTGTTATTGCGCATAGATAAATACTCAAACGTTCTATGTACAATATTCAAGCAAGGATGCGTACATTCTGTTTTTTAAGATCGTGTCAGTAGAGAAGGGGTGGTCTGTATTTGTCAATATAGGATCTGCGCCTTTGCGTACACCATCAGGATGACTCTGCCTGTCGTGCGAGACTATGCTGTAGAACCACCACGTCCGTTTTCGTTGATTCATTAGCCGGCTGTGTTACGTAGGGGAGGTTGTGTCTCGTGCAGGACGTTTTCCCGCCATCCGGTGCCACCACAACAACAACCACGTTTCGGGAAGTCGTTTGATTCATTTAGCGCAATGGCCGCCGCACTAACCGGCCTGCCGGCGTGGTTCAATTCATTGAATGTTCAAGATTGGATTGGAGTGGAGCGAATCGGTTGTATGCATTACGTGATACAGTGTTGTCGCGTCCCGCTCCTCATGACAGTCGTTGAAACTTACAAGCGTGTGAGTGTGAGCTGGAAAACTAGATTACGTTGAAAAACTAACTACTTTGCATAACTTGCTGCTCGCCATTTGTAGTCTGTATGTAGAGCGTCAGGCATAAATAATAGTGTTTTGTACGTTTACTTGTCCATCGAACGTAAAATATTGTTTTGAACACTGTAAATTCTTCCGTTTCAAAACTTTAGTTGTATAGAATATGTAATTTCGTTGTTTTAGTAACAATTCATTTATTACGGTAATATTATTATTTATATAAACAGTTACGTCACTGCTCGATCAACGCTCAGTTATCAGATAAACACTAATTCTATTGTAAATTGGTTGTGTGGTAACCAACCATGTACCATGTTTTACCCCCTTCCCTCAACCCTCCCCCCCCCCCCCCTCGAGAACACCACTAGTCATTATAATTTACTAAAACGCCTCGAACATCCACCAGTACCACTTCAAAAGTACTTCTAACTTGTCGTAGCTGTTGTACTATTGGTCTCGTCTGCTTGTCAATGGTTGCAAAGCGCATGGCGACGACTGTACCCCCCCCCCCCCCCTCCCCCCATCCCATGGACAGACTAACGTGCGTCTTGCCACGTAATCTAGCGAGTGGATTTGTCTCGTCGCATCTCATTGTTTCAAGTGGTCGCTCCTCTTGCCAGCGTCGCAAACTACAGTGTTTAATGTTTAGAGGGCGATAAACTACTTTCATTAAATTCACCAGCGTCGCAAACTACAGTGTTTAATGTTTAGAGGGCGATAAACTACTTTCATTAAATTCACCAGCGTCGCAAACTACAGTGTTTAATGTTTAGAAGGCGCTAATGTCCAAAATCACTAACGTTTGTGATTTGTCCACCCCTATCCTACAAACACGAGAAAGTCTTGAATGATCTGTAGGTTTTGTAGTGATAACACTACATTTATCTAATTAACACACTTAGTTTTGTTATCTGTGGTTGGTAACATTGTTCTTGTAAGTCGGGCACCGGAAGTGTTTGTTGTGTGAGGAACCATGGTTTTCCCGCCACAATAATCTTGACTCGACTTTTACAAAGCGGTGTGTTTCACCATTGAGTATCCATCCATGCATTCATTGAGGCATCTCTTCACATAACCAAATACTGTCATACTCATGATGTATCATTCATTATCATAGTAGAATAAACGTTCTAAAATGTAAGAACGTCCACCAACCCCCAAGTGGTAGCCGGTGTGAGCCCCCCCCCCCCCCCCCCCCACTCCCCTTGTCCACACTTGCAGACCCTATTTGCGACATGCATGCCCCATCTGTCGAATCCCATTTCATAAGGTGCTAGTGGCCGTGGTAGATTTATTAGACATGGTTGTGGTACCTGGGAAATTGTCGTTTTATTATTTTTTTTAAAAAATCATTTTGTACAAACACACAGTCTCGATTAGCATCGTTGCGAAAAATAGACATAACCGCAAATCGTGTCAACTAGCTTTGTTGCATATATTCCACGCAGACAACCGTCATGTAAATATGATTCATGTAACTGGCTTGTCACGAGAGGAACGTGGACATGGACCGGCTACAAAACGAGATGGAAAATTGTCCCAACAGAGTGAAATTGGCACCAATAAAAACGCTCTCTCGAGTGTCAGAATAACAAGTATGTGTGGTTGGTGTGTAATTGATATCAGTCTGAGTCACGGTCAAGTCTGGGGTCAACTCAACGCGATGTGTGTTGTCATAATCATCTGCGCATGCGTAGTGTTGGTGTGAGGCTTCGCTGTACCCGGCCGGATAAGGGGGCATCGAACCAGGGCCCCGTGTCGCGGTGTCGTGCCCCTACCGCGGGGCTATAATTACAGCAGGCTACCCTGGGGCTGTTATTATTTGGTATCCAGTTAAACGGCAATGAATGGTAGGTAGTACAAAGAACACGCCAATTTAACGTTTTCAGACAATACTTTTAAAATTGTGAAACTGAATTTAAAAAAGTTTCGTATTTCATTAATTACGGTTGTAATAATTGTAACGTAGACTAATCTCGGTTAGTTACTTTCTATTATCTTCTTCTAATTAATTACAATATTTGAAACTTTTTGCATTCAGTTTTTAGTTCCTACAAAACCAGATCGTACTTTTTCAATATTGTGTAGCGTTCTCGAGGTATATTTTTGAAACACTTGAATTTCGCGTGGTCTTCATAGTGAGACTACCCTTCTTTCATGTCACGTGACATACATATCCGGATAAGAGGGAACCAATTGGAGCGACACACAGCCATGTCGGTACCGGAACGAACTAAGACTTAAGTACAAAGTGGGATCTCTTCAAACTAGACGATTAAATGCCGCCGGTTAACTACCCCTCTGTCTGTGTGCAAGCTCTAATGTTTGACATGTAACAATGGCGGTAATGAACCGCATGCCGCTACGGAGTGTAGATGATTGGGGGAGGGGGTGGCAAAGGTACCCCCCACCATATTTAAACCAAGTCGTTGCAAAAAGCTGTCTCGGCAAGAGTCATGACGTCACAATCATAGGAGGGATGCGAATCAACGTTCAACAAAATTGTGGATTATGGCGGTTGTAGATTATGCATTCTGGTGGCGGAAAAACTAACTATACCAAAGGTGATTTTAGCTGTTGGTTATTGTTACAATGGCGCAGACAATGCTACAGCCAAGTTTAGAAGCGCTATCTCTTGACAAATTTAGTGAAGTAGAGAATTTCAACACTAATCACATGAATCGAAAATAGGCCCGTCAACTTCGTCTCCGATTGTCAATAATTGTTTGCTATGCTATATAACTTCATGTTATGATGCAAACAGAGTATATACTACCACTAACCTACATTGTGTAAGCATAACACATGTGAGCCTAGTCTTAGGCCAAGTTGGTATAGACCGAGTAACACAAGACTCAATTCCAAAAATAGCCGTGTTGCCGTGTTTTGTTTCGGACAAACATTAAATGTGCACCAATCAAAGAAAGATACGACAATACAGTTGCGTAGCAACACTTTATTTGTCCGCCTGTGATGTCACAACCCCTCAATTGAGTCTTGTGCTCAGGGGTTGCAGCATAGGCCCAGGGTTACGGCCTATGTCATTGTTTGGTCCCAGGCTCGATCGCCTTGGGATATCTGTAGACCTTCGCAGTCCTAGAATTCTTTTAAGCCAACATGAACTTCTTTCTACCGTTTTCTACACGAAATGACTCACAATTTTCATTAAAACAAACCCTAATAATAGCGTGACGCGTCTCTCAAAGTTGTTAGAAAGGAATATTAAAAACCGGAATATCTTCCGTGTCGATTCTTTGAAAAACTAGGCTGTGTACACAAGATTGTTTTGTAAATAGCGTTTCCCTCCTCAACAGTGCATACATTGTATCCGGCCTAGAATAACGTTAGTCTACATAGCTAGTCTACTCCTTGGAATATTGTTGTTTCTACGATAAGAACCATATCGCGGTTCTCAGGGGTGTACAAACCGTCGCTACACTACACGCGCAGAGACACATTTGGACACCCTCGCCTCTGGCTGGAGATTGATTTGATTTACATAGTTTGTTTACAACGAGAGAAACAATTCGCAATGCACGGCTGTGATTGGTTGATGGTTTATCACATCACATTCGCTTGAGTGGCGTTCATGATTCACTGGACGGGAGAATTTGTGTTATCTGCGGTGTTGCAGTGGTGCCAGATGTACTATCGCGGGCGACGTTGCCGCGACGTCGTTGTGAACGATCCAAAGAGCAGCGATGCGATAGATTTTAGTCTTCAATTAACAAAATCATAATTTTCAATCAATGTTGTTTTATTGTGTAATGAGTTACAAAGATAACATTTTCCTTCACGCTGTAACGGCTCATGACGTGATCGTTATCTAAACAATGTTGTGTGTGAATGTATTTATTATTTTCAAGAACGTTTTTATTGTTACGTCTTCGTGTTTGAAAATTTATAATCGATCTGTAATGCAATCTTTTCGATTATCCAATAACGGGGAATCCGTTATCTGTGCTTGGACGTTCACACCTCAAAATCAAATTGTTCAAAATTGCTTACAAAAAATACATGTTAGAAATATTTTGTTTCTATAATGAACGATAATTTCTTATAAAACTGATATTTACGACCTAGAAATCTTGTTGTAATTGTGAAGACTCCAGTTGAAGTCATAATAATTTACCCTATAAAACAACGCCAAACTGAATGACCGCATTATGGTTTTCTCAACGTGCCACCACTGCTCGAGGCGTTGATAGTTTTCGGTTCATGGTGTGGTGACACTTCTCGATCTTTATTTCCTTATTTCTTGCGCCAGCACCGATCCCATCCCATACAGGCAGAGCGAGAGTGTTTTTTTGGGGGGGCAATTCACCTTCCTTCTCACTCCCGCATCTCTCTCTCTCTCTCTGTCTTTCTATTCACATGTGAATGAATGAGAACTCCTAATTCCACCTCGCACGACAACTGCCAGAACGAACGCCAGCCAGCCAGCTTGCTCTAGCACACTGTGCTCCACAAGCTGTGCAAGATTAGATAAGCGAGCCAGTTATCGCGACCATGTGGAGTAGGCAGGATATATATCTATCTATCTATCTTACCACTTACCATACCACTTACCACAGTCTATAGCTAAAGTGTTTCCACAGTAACCTTGTGAATGCTGACGTCATAGACGAGCGAGTCGGAACCAATCAGGGGACGCACAGTCTATAGCTAAAGTGTTTCCACAGTAACCTTGTGAATGCTGACGTCATAGACGAGCGAGTCGGAACCAATCAGGGGACGCACAGTCTATAGCTAAAGTGTTTCCACAGTAACCTTGTGAATGATGACGTCATAGACGAGCGAGTCGGAACCAATCAGGGGACGCACAGTCTATAGCTAAAGTGTCTCCACAGTAACCTTGTGAATGCTGACGTCATAGACGAGCGAGTCGGAACCAATCAGGGGACGCACAGTCTATAGCTAAAGTGTCTCCACAGTAACCTTGTGAATGCTGACGTCATAGACGAGCGAGTCGGAACCAATCAGGGGACGCACAGTCTATAGCTAAAGTGTTTCCACAGTAACCTTGTGAATGATGACGTCATAGACAAGCGAGTCGGAACCAATCAGGGGACGCACAGTCTATAGCTAAAGTGTTTCCACAGTAACCTTGTGAATGCTGACGTCATAGACGAGCGAGTCGGAACCAATCAGGGGACGCACAGTCTATAGCTAAAGTGTTTCCACAGTAACCTTGTGAATGCTGACGTCATAGACGAGCGAGTCGGATTTGAAAGTTTAGTTTAATTCAATTTATTATGTACTTATCTAGATTATCACTTGTTATCTGCACTCATATATAATTGTATCAAAGCCGTCGGATAGCGCCATCTTGTATAGTTTAAATCTCTTTAACCTAGAATACGCCCACACACAGGGTTTCGGCCCTAGGTGGGTATTCTTCTTCTTTTGTAGGCCAAATACGGCTTAACAGTATCATGTATCTTTCTTTATGTACACTGTTTTGAAGACGAATAAAGACGCTTTGTATTAGAACCAATCAGGGGACGCACAGTCTATAGCTAAAGTGTTTTCACAGTAATCTTGTGAATGCTGACGTCATAGACGAGCGAGTCAGAGCCAATCAGGGGACGCACAGTCTATAGCTAAAGTGTTTCCACAGTAACCTTGTGAATGCTGACGTCATAGACGAGTGAGCCGGAACCAATCAGGGGACGCACAGTCTATAGCTAAAGTGTTTCCACAGTAACCTTGTGAATGCTGACGTCATAGACGAGCGAGTCGGAGCCAATCAGGGGACGCACAGTCTATAGCTAAAGTGTTTCCACAGTAACCTTGTGAATGCTGACGTCATAGACGAGCGAGTCGGAACCAATCAGGGGACGCACAGTCTATAGCTAAAGTGTTTCCACAGTAACCTTGTGAATGCTGACATAGACGAGCGAGTCGGAACCAATCAGGGGACGCACAGTCTATAGCTAAAGTGTTTCCACAGTAACCTTGTGAATGCTGACGTCATAGACGAGCGTGTTTTCAAATAATAATAAAAGAAATAAATAAAATAATACTCGTTTTCAAATAAAGTTAGTCTGTATATTATACTCGGCTATTTTGTCAGTATGGGAAAAGTTATTTAGTTACAACTGTACACAGTTGAATAGGCAACACGCGTACAATTTTTTTTGTTAAACCACTTAGTTTAATAGTATCAGGTATTAAAAGTATATTAATGCAAGTCCCAAGTAAGTTTAAACTCGGGGATCTGAAACGCGTACAGGTGGCTGTGACGCAATGATTCTGTAGTCGAGGCGTAACAGACCAATCGCTGGGGCGGTGAGCGTGCTCAGTACAAAATCATGACGTCAAATCCACTCTACATGGCGGCGGCTCGTTTTTCGCGCCCTTTTATTTATCGTTACTAAACCAATTTTTTTGAGGCATAGACTGATCCGTTTTTCAAAATTCAAAGACACAAAATTATTTAAAGAGAGACAAGGTTTTTAATAACTGATTACAATTTTCATACGCGTGTTCCCTATTGGACTGATTATATGGCTGGGATGGCGATGGCAGTATTTCACTAGGGGAGGGTGATAGGGGAGGGGGATGTAGCCTATGGTTGCTCGTAATGTAAGATATCATAATTAATTCATCATTTTATAAGGCAAATTTGGTGTTCTTATTTCACATTACATATTAAGTGTTTCTCAGTTACTTCAAGTTAACCCCCCACCCCTTGTCTAGTGACTACGTCACGTCTTGTCAAATGTCACGGGGTTGTTCGGATTCAAGGGAGGGGATGGAAAAGTAAGGTGGTTGATATGGAATTTCTACTTTCTGATCTTCTTTCCTCCATCTGCAATATAGGTCCCTCAGTTTTGTATTACATTACACTAGCGTAAAAGAAATTGACAAGCGATGTTCCATTGTAGTATTTTCGTTGTCATAATTGAGGAAAACTAGAGCCAGAGTTGGCCTTGGCTGGATATGAACCGGTGACCTTTCGAATTGAAGTCAAGTGTGCGGGTGCCCATCATTGAGATATTTGATTTCTCGTTAATCCTATTTTTGATTGATAACACATACTGCGCATAGACAGTTGACACCATCCAATGTGTCTCCCCCCCCCCCCCCACCCTCCCCTCCCTAAATCGGCACAGTCTACCGGACGCATCGAGAGGGGTTCGTGATTTCTGAACATTTTTCTTCATCTTTTCAATCCTTGGATTGGTTTGCTCCATTCTTCCTTCTTCTCTTTTGACAGTGTACACATTTCTACATATATCCGCTACTATTAAATATTTCTCACTCAACGCTATTAATTCTACTTGTCATTCAATTATGTCTTAGTAGTCCTTCGTGCGTGAGTTTATAAACCGAAGCTCAGCCCGTACCGATCACCGATCATATCTTTCATGCACACTGTTTCAACGGAAATCAACCGATTCCTGACGATCTTTCACAGTGAGTGTGTATGCAGGCTTTGTGATTGTACCGTGACGCACCGAGGTGTCTTATCAGGCACACGTAGTTCGAACTAAGTGAGTACGGTACTGGCTAGTCCGGACTCGGCTCCCATTTAAACGTAGTCAATAGGTCTGTTCGTGGGACCTACTCTAACTTACTCCCTGCTCTACTTCGATCAAACCCACCAATCACGTGTAGGCTAACTTACTGAGATTTCGTAAGCCTACTCGTGATTCGTGGGTCTTATCGAAGTAGAGCAGGGAGTAAGTTAGAGTAGGTCCAACGAACAGACCTTATGCGTCATCAAGTCCGCTTGGACAGAGCGAGGCACGTGTACTTGCACACGCACATATACGAGAGTGTAGAGCGCGCCACTTGAGTATTTGAACTGTTATCACTGTAGATAACATTCCCGGCCTATCGGGTCGACACTGCTGCTGCTGCGGCACATTCTTGTAGTTGTCTCACCCCTAGACGAGGCCTCCCAACTCTTGGCGCGGAGTGTACCGCGTAAAGTTCAGACTCTTTTGTAAGGGCGCGCATTCAAACCGTTAACCTTTTAGAAAACCATTTCTAAAGCGCATAGCAGCTTTGCCCCCTCCCCACTTCCATCGGTCCCTACCACCGGTACGGGGACCCGCGCTCGATGCCCGGGCGAGCCCAGTGGTGGATCACAGACCTCGAAGACTGTATAGGATTGGAGCTTGGGGAGGATTGAACCCTACGACATGTAAACGCAAGTTGGGAATTTAGTACAATTCTATTTCAGCTACGTATATCCCACTCTAATGTAAACGGGGCTTTTGGGTCACTTTTTATTCCCTTCTACGCAAAACAAATGTGTTTCGTTTATACTTATACATGTCTACGTGAAATTTACTTGTCTTATAATCACGGTTAGCTCAAAAGTGCGAGAATCTAAAAAAAATGATTAAAGATTATGCTGTGCCAGTTGGTACTACAGGTAATTTTCAGAAGACAGATGCAATTTTTATTGCATTTGTATAAACACAAATTGAAGAATATCACAGATGTCTTGGATTTCATCAACTTGAGATACATTTTTCTATCGTTTCGATAATTTCTAGCCCCGCACAACTTCAAATTTTAGATTTTTTTATGTTTTTGAAAAGATATAGTAATTGCAAATAATATGAAATCCTATGTTAACACACTTTAAAGTGTTGTATATTGTATTAAATACTAAATATTGTATGGTAGGGACCAGAAAGAGCTGTCAGAATCTGGGTGTTCAGTTTTCTCCGTCACACATAGCAAGAAAGAACAAGAGAAACAGTGATAGAGAGATGGAGAGATGGAGAGACAGTGAAGTGAATCAACCAACCAACTCTGGGCACGTAGGGAATCTCAACGCATCACTCGATTATTAGATTGGCAGCGCTTCGTGCGAGAGATCGTGGAACTACAGCTCGCACGGCCAAACACACATCGCGCAACACTGCGACTGATTGCCACGTGGTGCTCGCCCTGAAGGGGGGGGGGGGGCGTCATTGTCCAAACACGTCGTCTCGTCGCAGCACAGAGACAGATCATGGGTATAAGGTGTACATCAGTCTCGACACATACTAATTTTAAGTTTCTTCAATGTCCAGTTAAAGTGCCGAGTAAATTTAACTGTCAGGTAAGCCCAGTTTGGTGTGTCTCTATAGGGCACTAGCAACACCGAAAGACAACAATGGAACAAATGAATTGAACTGATGGACAAACAATCAGCTGTCAAAATAATAGAATTGCAACCATAGAAATAAAAACAAGTGTAGCAATAGTAACTGCTCGCCATTTAAAACTTTTAATGATGGACAACGACTAAGTGAAAGTTTTGTATGTGTATTTGTTTGTTTTTTGTTTTGTTATCCAAAATCAGACGAAACTATTTTTTGACAGCTTGTTGTTTGTCCATCGATTCAATTCATTTGTTTCATTGTTGTCTTTTGGTGTTGCTAGTGCCCTATTGGCCGTTGTCATGGTGAAAACAATTTCACTGAAAAGTAGATTTTAACTGGGCATTGAAATACCGGACATTAGTCATAAGTCCACCTACCCTAACATTGCTTTAAAATGCCTTAAAAATGTCACAAAGTCATATCAAATGTCATCTCCAAGAAAATTTAATGCTACTCTTATAAATGTCTCTCTGTTCCAATAAATGTTATGTATTATTAAAATTATTATAAATATTATTAGGTATCTCTAGGGGGCTGGGTGTTACGACATACATCTTACGTTCAACGAATCAAGGTAAAGGGTGGCCTATTGATACGACAGGATGTAAAGCGACTCCCCGCTGTGCTCAGCCGTAATTCACCGGCAGTAATATGTTAATACGATTCACATTTTGAACCCTTGGGAATTGAATGTATATTGTAATCGAGAAACATATTATGTAAATCTTATTCGAAGGCTGAAGACGACCGGAGTAGACTATGTGCTGGTATCGTTGTTTCTCAAATAATACAGAAAACAACCTGCTTGTATATTGTCTGCGTTTCCCCATGATTGTCTCCCTTCCTCATTGCAACCCGCCGCGTTCTCCAGTATTGCGACAAAGTGGAGTGGATACACAGAACATAGGCCTACCAGACTTGAAATCAATTTAAAAGTAAAAGGCTATGTGAATATACAAATATATATAATAGTTTCAAATATTTGAATCGTTACGGCTGTTACTAACAATCTAAATTAATAACTTAATTTCCCTGATTCAGTAAAAATACATATTTGAAACTTTTAAAATAAACTTTTTAGTTCTTACGAAACCTAATCATACTCATTCGTCAATGTTTCAATATTGTGTAGCGTCCTCAAGATATTAGCAATATTGTGTAGCGTCCTCAAGATATTACCAATATTGTGTAGCGTCCTCAAGATATTACCAATATTGTGTAGCGTTCTCAAGATATTACCAATATTGTGTAGCGTCCTCAAGATATTACCAATATTGTGTAGCGTCCTCAAGATATTACCAATATTGTGTATAGCGTCCTCAAGATATTACCAATATTGTGTAGCGTCCTCAAGATATTACCAATATTGTGTAGCGTCCTCAAGATATTACCAATATTGTGTAGGGTCCTCAAGATATTACCAATATTGTGTAGCGTCCTCAAGATATTACCAATATTGTGTAGCGTCCTCAAGATATTACCAATATTGTGTAGCGTCCTCAAGATATTACCAAATAAAACAAAACAAAAAAACATGAGTTGTGCGCAGTTTCTATAGTGAAAATCACACAAATATTTCCCGGTCCGTAAGTTGAAGAGTTTGGAAACCACTGTTCTAATAAAGACTGTAGGTCAGCTGCTGGAGACTCTGGTCACCCACCCTCCACCCTCCACCCTGTACAGTCACGTCAGCCCCCGTCTGAGAGAGTGATGGATGTGGGCGTGAGTGTACCGGTGTTGGCAGTGTGTATTGTTGCTCCTAGGGGGGTTGGAAGGAGGAGGGGGGGGGGGGGGACGTCTGTACGTATACGAAATTACCAAAATCAACTCTAAAGTTGAGCGTATTCTTCTTGTTCCCCCAACTTATAACAATGTAGCTCAAGATCTCTGCCACACAAACGCGTCGGGGATACACACAGGCTTTATAACCTTGAGGGGATGATACACACAGGCCATGAGGAGGTGGAGGGTAGGGATACACACAAGCTTTATAACCTTGAGGGGATGATACACATATGCTGATAGTTTGATTATTCGATGTACTCGATAGCTTAGGACGGTCATATGACATAAATAAAAAGTTGTAGCCTACTTTTTGTAATATATCTGTTTAGCGAGTTTTCGAATATTACTAAAAAAAAAAAAAAAATTACATACCTTTTTACAACTCTGTTCATTCTTCTACAATAATATGCAAACTCTCAGTTATCTAAAACAAATTCTGAGGGGAGAAAACTTTTCACCGAAGACCAAAGAAATGTTCTATTCAGACAAAATCTACACAGGCTTTCCATTCCACGCATTTATACATCCAGCCCGACCAGGGGCGGACTGGGAAAAAATTCCAGGCCGGGCAAACTTTTGGTCAGGCTAGGCACGGGGGGTTTGGGGGGCCATGGCCCCCCAACAACAGCGCCGCAGGCGAAATTTTTTCAAATCAGGCTTTTAGAAGGCATTTGTTGCGTTTTAGAAAAAAACATAGCAGGCTGAATGCACTACCGAAATACTATAGTTTTCGACGGTTAAAAGTAGAAAAACACCTGCAAGAAGATTGGAACACTGTCTAACGACTGATGAGAATGAGATCAAGTTACACCGAAATCCAACGATTCTACAATGTCAATATCGTAACGGAAGGGGGGTGGGGGGGGGGGGGAAGGGACTCGGATTAAAAGAAATTTAAATTTCAAATTTGCACATGTAAGCCCATTGATTTTTGAGTATATTATTGACAATGGAAAGCGAAAGTTTATCGTGAAATCTATATCTTCTTAACAGTAACATAGTGTTATACATAATTGGTAAAGAATATAAAATTGTCAGCAAAAACTTACATTGTTCTGTGGGAGGGACTGCAGCGCTGAGGCGTGCGCAAAGGTTGATCAATGGGGGGGCACAATAAATTCCCGGCTAAAGTACTTCCCGGCGGCGCCCCACACCCTCCAGGTGTGGGGGGGATACCCACTGGCGCTTTTTAATGTGTTTTTAAGCGTTTTAGGAGGAGTACCGGTTGTCTGTTGAATGGTTTAATTTTATCAGTGATATCATTGTTACAAAGTGATGGTATAGTGGTCAGTCACAAAGCCAAAATTTGGGTGTTAGGGCAACAGGTGATGTTGACTCCGGTCAGCTCATTCCAAAGTCAAACCAATCTAGGACTTCTGATAAAATTAGAACCATTATGTCATATACGTCATCATTTGTGTCGCCTCTTACGACAGGCACTGTCCCTGTCCCTTTCCCGGTCCAAACGGGCAAGACAGTTGGAGAAACAGTGAAAGTTTGAGGAATATATTTATAGACATTTCTACTGTGGTGTGACTTGCGAGCAAAGCGCCACTAAATATGATTTTCCAATCTAATGCCTCATTCTGCAAAAAAAAACACCTATCCTAATGGGGGGGAAACTGCCCCCTCCCGCGCACGCCTATGCCGGGCAGCGCACACCACTATCTGATTGTTATTAGTAGATGAGGGTTTTCTTCACTCACAGGTACACTGTGGGCAGCGCCGCCAGCGCGGCAACTTACCGCCGGCGCCAGGCAGTTTAGTTTATGCCTGTTCCAGTCGGACCAGGCCAAATTTGAGCCAAAACAGGCAGGCCACCGGGCATTTGCCCGGTTGCCCGGTGGGCCTGTCCGCCCCTGAGCCCGACGTTCATCTATTCCAGACTTCTTTGGTCGTTACAGACTTCTTTGGAACACAACAGAGTTAGAAAAAAATATTTCGATTATAAATAGTCATAAAAATAGCTGCTGGTTACGCAAAACAAAACATAAATAATTCATAATGCGTTTGGCTCCGGTAACTCCATGCTTCGGTATCTGTATGGAGGAAACCTCGCCACGATAAGAATTTCTGTCGACGCGGCACGAAGGGAAATGGGGGGGGGGGGGGGGGGTAAATAGGAACAAGCCGCTCCCGGTTGGGATAATTTCCCTTTGAGCCCTGCCTGCAGCAGCTTTGAAAGCTCGCCTGGGCTTTAGCTATTAAATAAGCGTGCTTTATTTCTTGTGCCACATAGACTGCTGCATTGAGAAATATCGCGTGGTTCGTGTGAAGTAGGTTTACTGGAGGGATTCGAACCAATTGGTCCTTCTGCATTCGAAGCCGGCTGGATTAACACCGCGAATGTATTTAGTCCTGATGTGTTTGGTTGATTTATGATATTATTTGTTTTCGGTCTCAATTCTTGCGATTATTTTAAAATCTGCGTTATTTCTATATGACATGTTTTGAACTTATATTTTTCGAAAACGGGTGGTTATTGTAGAAATTACCCTCGTGTGATTTATGATGACTTTGTATGTTGTCAGATATTTTGTTTTCACCGTAGTATCAACCAGTCAGAAGCTTTATTTATTATATGTAGTTATGTCATGACACAGGAGAGAAGCGAACTGTAATTATCTGTATTCCATCTGTAATGATACTATACATATGATACTATACATAAGGAAACCTTTTTCCGTATGAAGCCTTGCTGTAGCGAACACATCTTGGCTAAACCTTGTGCTTATTTTCGTATTATAATGTTTAAACTATAGTCAGATATGCATTACCCTCCATTCGCCTTGTGAATGAGTATCAAGCCTCAGGGATAACCTTCAGTCAGGATTACCGTGACGGGTATCGAACCGATGACCTCCCCTGAAATCCTCTGTGAGTGACCACAAGGGGGACGCGGAATAACGCCCACAAGGAACAACGCCCACATGGAACAAGGCCCACATGGAATAACGCCCACATGGAACAAGGCCCACATTTTACGATCCCGAAGCTTCCCGAGCGATGCTGCGTTGCCAAATGTTTAATATTGGTTTTGATAGTCGTTACTCACATCTAATTTGCATAATGAAGGTCAACGGCAATGCAAACTTCGGGATCGTAAAATGTGGGCCTTGTTCCATGTGGGCGTTATTCCATGTGGGCCTTGTTCCATGTGGGCGTTATTCCATGTGGGCGTTATTCCGGTAGCTTGCATGGCCGCCTGGCTCGCGCTCGTAGACACTAGACAGTGTCCTAAGTCTGCGATAGAGTGCGTTACTCGCGCCAACACGGGCGAATCTGGCGGCCGTTTTATGACGGCGGTAAAATTGAAAAGAAAGATTCGAAAAGAAAACACAATTTGTGCAAGAAAAAAGTCCTTGTTATTACTAACTAGGAAAACGCCGCATGAGAACCGCGTTGACAGATGAGCGCACAAAATGAAACAGAAAGCGCCGTTTGAGTTGAATTGAGAGATTCACTCCGCCTACGCTACTCTAATTAACCGTTGTTAAATGATACGAATTAGGTAAATTTATTCTAGCGGAACTAAGTCAGTGTGTAGTGTTTTAAGTAACGAAGTCATATCTTCAAAATAAAGAATTATGCTACTTCAAGAAGTAACTAGCCCGCAAGCTTGTAGGGTCTCAGGTTGTGTTTCTAAAACCCAGAATTCACCTTACAACTATTATAGGAAAATCTCGCCAACTTGAGAATTTCCGGTTACGGGAATCGGACCCAGCATCCTCTAATAAGAAACAACGTGTCATTGTTAATAAAGTCCGTGAGCTCAATTGATGAAAACATCTTAGCTTGAACCAGTGGCGTATCCAGGAATTGGGAAAGGGGGGGGTTTTCAACTCATATTATAGAGAGTGGAGCCGAAACATAATTGGGGTTCCGGGGGGCTTGCCCGAAAAAATTCTCGTCAAGGTAATTTTAGTGCAAATCTGTGCGTTTTACAGCGTCCAACTGAAACATGATTACTCAGTTTCTGGCAACACATTTTTTCCTTAGCACCGCTAATAAAAGGAACCTCAATCAATAATTTGCATATTTTTCGTATTGCTTTTGCTTTTAATAATTACAACAATATACAATAGTAATTATTAAGTAAAACATCTAACTGTCTATTGAATACTGTCTTTTGATACTGTCTATTGAAATACTGTCTATTGAAATGTAAACGGTCATTTTCCATGTTTCCTTTGCAAAAGGGGGGGGTTTTGTCCCCCCCTCCCCCCCCGTGTATACGCCACTGGCTTGAACGCTTATTTGCACGAAACCTCAGAAGAAAGACTTTCGACTTGAGAGGTAAAAAAAAAAAAAAAAAAAATTTGTATTTATTGTCTACCCACTCAACTGATTTTCAGTGGGGGACATTATACTAAATTTATTATGTGCCTCGTTGCTACGTTTACGTGTCGCAGTGTCGCACACAAATATGAGACAAATACAAATATACTTTAAAACAATGTGATATTATAATATGATCTTTACTGTTGAGGTTTAAGTTGGCACTTTTTACAACCTTCCCTGGTTTTAGTACAATAACATGTCTGCTCTAAGCTTCACATAAAAAACTGATTGTACTTGCGAGAGTAATTGGGGGAGAATTAGAGAGATTATTTGAACTAATTTGGTAACGTAAAATCGCTTAAGATGATTTGGGGTTATCCTTTCTCGAGTTACACCCCCAATGCGTTCGAGTCTAGGGTATACGGCAACCCTCCAAGCATAGTTACAATGGTGGTTGCGGGAAAGGAGATCGAATCCACATATAGTTCGAGAACGCCACCACTAGCCACAATAATTTATCATTTTTCGTAATAAACACTGTTACCGTTTTATTGACATACATTACTGTTCTTCAGATTCGAAAGACGTCATATGACCTAAGCTTCGAGTACGTCTTTCATGATTGAATAAATATATTTGTATTGATAGTCGACCCACTCAATTACAAGAACTGATTTTCAGTAGGGGACATTTATACAATGTATCATGTGCTCCGTTGCTATGACGGCTCCAAAGGTACCGTTTACATGTACAACGGTGCCATACAGATGGATTCAAGTTAAGTTCCAAAGTAAAAAAAAAAAAAACAGTCCGAACCGGGAATCGAACCCTGTACCTTCTGCATTGGAAACTGGAATAAACAATTCAACAATGGTTTGCTCAGTGGCGTATCCAGGAATTGGGAAAGGGGGGGGGGGTTCAACCCATATTGTAGAGAGTGGAGCCGAAACACAATTGGGGTTCCGGGGGGCTTGCCCCCCGAAAAAATTCTCGTCAATGGTAATTTTTAGTGCAAATCTGTGCGTTTTACAGCGGCCAACTGAAACAAGATTACTCAGTTTCTGGCAACACATTTTTTCCTTAGCACCACTAATAAAAGGAACCTCAATCAATAATTTGCATATTTTTCGTATTGCTTTTGCTTTTAATTACAACAATATACAATGATTATAAAGTAAAACATCTGACTGTCTATTGAAATACTGTATGTTTCCTTTGCAAAAGGGGGGGGGGTTTCCCCCCCCCCTCCCCCCCCCGTGTATACGCCACTGGGTTTGCTATTACTAGAGAATAGGGGATTGAGATACTGAAAAAATGTCTCGTTGACTCCTATTGAGGTGGCTGTAGCACACATGTCATGTCGTTGACACGTGTTAACGGCCATCTTGTATCGTAAGCATATAGGCCTTCGTTTTCTGTTCGCTGATCAAATGTTAATACATTTAGAGTTTGATTACCAGAATCACCGTAGTGACATTACGGGAATAGCTTATTTTTTACCGTAGAATATTCAATTTATTCATGTAGCTAACCGTTAGAAAAAATCGAAAAATTGTAGTTTCTAAAAATGCAAAATCGAATTGTACAAAACAAGCATAATAATAATAATAATAATAATAATAATAATAATAATAATAATAAGAATAATAATAATGAATACGTATTTGTAGGAATATATATATATTTACCCCCCCCCCCCCCCCCAGTCTCCCGATCCCTGAACGCACGTTACACTGGGAAATTAAAAAAAAAAAACTCTCTTTTTATTACATTTATTATAGTTATGCAAATGCAATTCATGATATACTATACCATTACCCAAAGGAAGTGTATTGAGTGACCTGACCATCAGCATGCGTAAGGTTGTTTAACACTTCCTTTTTTGTACCATTTGGACAAGTAAAGGCACAAAATGTATGCTATTGTTAGTTTTACTGGGCCCTAGCTGCATAGTACGTACTTTTGTACCACCTACTATTACAGCAGAACCAAGCTCTATTGAACATAGCAATGTGGCATTTACGTGTAATATATGTACAATTTTCTCCGTCTTCAATAAAACGTAATATAATGCAAGCAAAATCATTTCATTATCCTTAATGTCGGTTGAAATAATGTTCCAAAAAACCATGATTGTTCTCGTTCCAACTGCTTGAGCCGGGATACGGAACATTATATTCAAACAAGAACTGTTCTGGTAGTTCCTGGACGGGTGGTAGTAATGAGACAAAGATTGGAGTGAGAGTAGAGGCAGGTAAAGAATAAATGCCAGAGCAGAGAAGGTTTCCGTCATACTCTTGATTTATGCATGTGGACGACTGTACGTACATCGGACAGAACATTGAACCGTTTTTTATACATCTTTATATTATAGTATTATAATTTTTTGTGGCATAATATAGTAACAAAATTATATTCGAATGCACTTTAGTTATAGCTTGTATGTATAATTTTATTTTGTACATTTGTTTGGGAAAGTATCTAATACCAATTGTTAACAATCACAACAATCCCCATTGAAGACTTTCAGTTACACTGTCCTTTCGGATGAGACGTTAAGCTGGTGGGCCCCTTGGTACTTTTCGACATGAGTAGGCTACGTGCCGGTACCGGGTTTCCCCTCCTCCCTTCTTCATCATCATGCATCGTTGTTTATCATCCGTTGTTATACTGGTCACTGTTACATGGCACAATATGCTGTATGGGGCCAATTCATAAATAAATAATTCGGATGCTTGTGTGAATGGCAGAACTCCTTCCGCAATTACAATCCTTTAGATCGGTATAAAGTTTACTAAAGTAGTCCTAAGAAACACATCAGTTCCGTTTTGTAAAGAGGTAACGGGCACTTAAACTAGTACATGTTTATTAATTAATGGAGTTTGTCAAGGTGTCTTTAATTTTCGAAAATAACTATCACTGCTTTTGAAGATGCTCATGTGAATGGCCATAAAAATTCACCTAGATTTTTCAATTGCACATTTTCATTAATAGCACTTATTTACTTCAGACTTGAATTGCATAAAATAAATAAGCCTAAGCATGTAAACACAAAACCGTAAAATATCAAAATACTATGCTTCAAGATTCTACCACACTGAAGACACATTTAGCGTCTTCCACATACCAACATCGGATGACATGACCATAGAGTATAACTTTGAGATTGTTGACTGACAGATCGTATAGAATTAGCAAAATATAACAGAAATCATAGCTTGACCTGTACAACTTGTGCTATTATGCCCGTTGAACAAACGGGTGTTGTAATTAACTGTGATTTCGTAATAATTTTAAGTCTAATAATATGGTGTACTGAATTTACACATACTATACAAGATACACGTATACAAAAATCGATATGTACAAAACTTAATATCGTACTACAGCTGATGTGTAATTTAAAGAAGAAAAAAAACTCTAGGCGTAAACGAATAACGATTCTGGCGAAATGGTGGTCAGATAACTATAAAAAAACAGCGCGAAATTATCTTTTTTTGGTTTCTGTTATCAACATATTATTGAGAACGCATTGAGAACGAAAAATATTTTTTTTTTAAACTGTTCATTGACAGAATTGTGGTTTCATAAAACTTTTAACTGGAATTAAAAGTTTCAAAGGTAAACTGTAATGGTTCGTTTACAGCTACGCGTTGCAAGCGTTGAGAGCGAAGCGAAGGCACGAGGTTCGCGTTGGCCTGTTTACTGCGACGCGAGGCGAGGGAAATAAATAGGCCTAATAGCAGTATGGCAAAACAGCAGCATGAGTATGAAATTCATTGAATCTTCGCCGTAGGAATATAATTAAATGGTTTCACCTAGATAAAACATTTCTTGACCAATTAGAGTGTTATGCCTATGTACGTCCACTGTATTTGAAATGACGTGCGTTTGATTTAACGAAAATCCAGAAAACTAGACTAGGAAATGAGGTGAGGAGTCTACAACCAATTTGTTACTTTTTACCGTAGACATAATATGGTTTTTACATGATGTCGTTTCAAGCTTTCGATGTACCTCTGTCTCGTATTGCGGCGTTATTAAAAATAATAACATTGTTCAGGGAAGAAGTTATCTCTGAAAACGCATGTTTATTAATTACTTTGGGGTACCATACAACATCTGTCAAGTCCTCCTAGAACCCTAGGCCTAGTTCGGCACTGCCACTTGATACGTGTTCGGCAAATAATCGAGGTGGCCGTGGGGAGGCGCGACGCGAGAAAACATAAACTTGAACCATGTCTGGCGCGAAGGTTTTCTCCTCGCGAGCTCGTTCTCTTTTCTCAATTCTCAAGTTATAAAGAACACATCCCTTGTCATTTCTAGACTAAAAATAAATCTGCACTAACACTATACCATGTTTATCGAAGCCATTATTATAATATGTCAAACATATCCATATTTCAATATTCTCCTTACCTAGGACCAAGTTATAAAGTTTCAATAATATGCAAGGTGATTAAGAAATTAACAGCAGACACATATCTGAATCTAGTACACGACCGTCGGATATGTCGGAGCTAGGTACACACAACCAGAAACTCACGAACTACAACTCAAAGTTGCTTCAAATCTCTATTTTGGCCTGCTTCGCCTACCTCGCCGACTAAAACAACAATTACCAATTGTTACAATTAATTGTTACTAATTGTTAGGTTAGTCAGCTACGCTAGTCGACTAGCGAAAAACATTGATTTGAGACACAGCCTTATTCGTAGGTAAGCCGGATAGCCATTCTCTTCGCGCGTACCGCCATTGGCTTCAAACGGGCCGCCAGATTCGCCCGTGTGGGCGCGAGTAACGCACTCTATCGCAGACTTAGGAAACTGTCTAGTGTCTATGAGCGCGAGCCAGGCGGCCATGCAAGCTACCGGAATAACGCCCACATGGAATAACGCCCACATGGAACAAGGCCCACATGGAATAACGCCCACATGGAACAAGGCCCACATTTTACGATCCCGAAGTTTGCATTGCCGTTGACCTTCATTATGCAAATTAGATGTGAGTAACGACTATCAAAACCAATATTAAACATTTGGCAACGCAGCATCGCTCGGGAACCTTCGGGATCGTAAAATGTGGGTCTTGTTCCATGTGGGCGTTATTCCATGTGGGCCTTATTCCATGTGGGCGTTGTTCCTTGTGGGCGTTATTCCGTGTACCCACTACAAGAATGATGCGTATAGTGTCGTGCAAACGGTTTCTAGGCAGCCTGTGATATTCCAGATGGGTCGGTTGTGTGTTCTATGCATCGCTTCTTGTTGCATCTTGCAACTACAACCGAACACAAAAACAGGTCAACTTCATCCACTCGGCTTCACACCCAGCCCAGCCCAGCCCCAGCTGTCGACCCTGGTTGGTGTAGCTAGCTATAGCTGGGCTGTGTCACATGGTTGTAGTACATGGAGCAAGTATACAACATGTCATGGTTGTAGTACATGGAGCAAGTATACAACATGTCATGGTTGTAGTACATGGAGCAAGTATACAACATGTCATGGTTGTAGTACGTGGAGCAAGTATACAACATGTCATGGTTGTAGTACATGGAGCAAGTATACAACATGTCATGGTTGTAGTACATGGAGCAAGTATACAACATGTCATGGTTGTAGTACGTGGAGCAAGTATACAACATGTCATGGTTGTAGTACATGGAGCAAGTATACAACATGTCATGGTTGTAGTACATGGAGCAAGTATACAACATGTCATGGTTGTAGTACAAGGAGCAAGTATACAACATGTCATGGTTGTAGTACATGGAGCAAGTATACAACATGTCATAGTTGTAGTACATGGAGCAAGTATACAACAAGTGGATCTGTGTGGTACTCTACAACCGAAAGAGGTAGCTCAGCGGTAAGACGCAAGACTTTAATAAAATGGGAGGTCGCCGGTTTGATTTCTGAACGAAGTTTTTTTTCCCCCGTAAAGTCTAATGCAGATCAGAGAGGAAAAGTAGGTACACTTGTATGCTATTCAAAAACCTTATTCATATTTCAAATTTTGAAGCTTGAAGGTTTTCCCCGTAAAGTCTAATGCAGATTAGAGAGGAAAAGTACTACACTTGTATGCTATTCAGAAACCTATAATAACATTTCACATTTTGAAGCCTATTCCGGCACTTTTTTCGATTTTCTTCTACCGTAAAATGAGACTTGTGAGGAGTGCTTATACAAGATAAAATTTAACAAATGTCAATTTTGAACAACACATTTTCCCTCAATATTACGTTTAAAAAAATCTACCTAGTAAGGTTCACTGACCTTTCAGTTTCATGCATACCAATTGCATAATACAAATCTATTGATACACTAGACTAGAACATAATATATGTACCATACAGAAAAATAAACCCTCTTATTGATAATAACTATTTGTCGTCTCTTCCGTCTTCAACCCGACCAATATCGACCGGTCGGCTGGTCGAACCAGAATAACCTGCTGACTATCGCGATATTGGCTCAATCAACGAACGACTAATTTATCAGTATTGTATTCGTAAATTGAAGTCAACTACGCTTCGGTTGCATTCAACGCGTCACAAACAACAATCACGCATGAAGTCACCGACCTTTCAATGCGGAATATTACTGGATCGGGGTAGGTAGACGTGGAGCAATGTTCTTTAGGGGTATCACGTGATGGACATTCTAAAACTACGTGATACGTTCGTAATAAGTGTTATGGAAATTATAACGAAATAAGAATTATGATCATATGTTGTCACTTCATGGGTTTGCTTGTAACGGATCTCCATTTTTCCGTCTGCCAGTCTTTTAAAATGTACATTTCCATTCTATCGTGACTTAAATGTTGCGAATATTCCAATCTTGATCCGCCTCAATGATTCGTATTATCTTTGTGATTATTATTATATTATTATATTTTTATCATATTATTATAACCCCCCTGTATCCCGACATGTTGGTACCTACTATTATTTTTGTTCATAATATTCTATTCTTTAAATTTTTTCCCTTCAATTTGTGCATTAACAATATATTCTTGTGTCTTCCTTCGTGCATCAATGTGTCTATATGTCTAATGTGTGTGACACGTGTGTCAATGTGTCTATAACTTATGTCTAATGTGTGTGACACATTCTTTCGGTCGAAATTTCTCACCAGAGTGCAGCAAAGAACAACCCTGTTTTAAAACAGTAGACAAACGCGGATTGCAACGGGAACGAGCGTGATGACAGGTAGTTAAAATGTACAACATATATTTACATGTAGCCTCAATGCACAGCCATCTTACAGACGATTCAACCCACAGCCTACTACAGACAGACGTCAACTCAAATACCTCCGTGTCACAATTCAGTTATGGAATGTATTCAATCTAAATCTGAGTGGAAGGAATGGAACGGCGTCGTATGCTTGAGGTCGATACCGCAGCAAGCAGTGACGTGGAGTAAGCCATTGGGCCCGACGCCATTTGCTATTCGTTCCCTTCAAGACACTTGTCACAATCATGGCTGAGTTAGTGGGATCAAAGATTGGGACGCTCGCCGTGTGTACATAGGCGTGCGCAGGGGGGGGCAGCTGCCCCCCCCCCCCCCCCCCCCCTCCCCCATTAGGATAGGTGACCTTTTTTTAAAAAATAGAATTTGACCCAGGGTATACCGTATACGCCTGCCGATCGTAAAAGACGAGAACCGGACCTAAAGCACCTTCCTAAAATTAAATATATTCCTCAAACTGACACTGTTTCTCCAACTGCCTTGCCCGTTTGGCCCGGGAAAGAATAGGTCCAGGATAGTGCCTGTCGTAATGGGCGACAAAAATGCTGACGCCTGACATAATGGTTCTATTCTAATCTTACCTGAAGTCCTAGATTAGAATGACGTTGGAATCAGCTGACCGGCGTCAACATTAACTGTTGCCTTACCGCCAAGATTTTGGCTTTCGGACTGACCACTTCCTTTACTTTGTAACAATGATATCACTGATATCCACAAATAATTGTGTGAAATTAACCCATTGAACAGACAACCTGTACTCCTCCTAATACGCTTAAAAACACGTTTAAAAATGCATGTCTTTGAAAAATCTCCTGCGGCGCTTTTTGTACGGGGGGGGTTCATCCCCCCCACACCCCCCATTGGCGCCGCCGTGAAGTACTTTCATTGGGAATTTATTGTGCCCCCCATTGATCAACCTCTGCGCACGCCTATGCGAGTGTAGTAAGTAGGCCTAGTCACTATAGTCACTAGCGACATGATGATTACTAGTATTACTAGCCCCAATAGTCCCATACCGACCTCAGATACTTCCCCTTTCATGCACGCCATTGCAACGAAACTCAACATATTCCTGGCGTTCTTTCTCATATTCGTAAAGGTGGTCTTCCGGTTAGTAGAGTGAATAAGCGTCATTAGTCATTAGTCACGCCCGATGTGTTTAGAGTATGCAAGTGTCCAGTATAGGGATGTAAATTATCACTTATGGATAGGCCTACCCGTTTCAAGTAGATGTTAAGAGGGCCCCTCCTCGTGGTGACCGGTGCCCGCAAAGTGGCCTCTCATGCACATCTTTGATCATCACTTTGCTCATTCATGGTCTTGCTCAATTGTTAAAATTTGTCATCTACTTTCTCACTCCGTCATTCTTGGCGGCCCTCTTTGCGGTCGTAACGCTCTCCCTCCCCCCCTCCACTCCCCCTTAAACCCCTTAACCCCCTTATGTTTGATTCCCATAAATATGACGACCCCTATAACGTGCAATGTTTCTGATTCGGCCGACGTCATGTGACGGATAGTCGTAAAACACCAAATACTAACAGACGGACAGACGGACAACGATAGAGCTCGTTGTGTGGATCGCGCTATCTAGTATTCAGCCCACTTGTTGCATGTGAGTCTCGAGTATAGAGTATAATGTCTTGCTTGGCTTCGCCAGCGAGCGCGAAAAAACAGTGGAAGGCAGCGCAAGTGTCTCGCTTGGAGGGTGGGCGGGTTGCCCGACTACCAGGGGCGAACACGTGGTTCTCCCACACTCGGCGGTGACGTCATGGCCGTCTACTGGAAATATAATATCTAGTTTGACCGTTTTTCGGTAATACCAATAATCAAATGAATTGTTTAACTTTTTTTTAAATAGCGCACCGAGATGGATTGTCCTGTCCTGTCATTCGTTAATAAAAATGAAAACAATGAATCTGGAGAAAGAGACGAGAAAATACCCTTTCGGAACGGAGACTAGTAAAACTAACGATATATTAGTATTACCAAAAAATTTACCCTTCCCAATATGTTTCTTCTCAATATATTTATTCCCAATATATTACATAGAACTCAATATATTCCATAGAAACACATGCTAAACTGGAGTGCAAGCACGATTATAAAACACAACCTATAGTGTGTGTCTATTTCATTGTTCCAGACTTTCCGGGTTGCCCAAACATGGCCAAAATGACGATCAGCGCTCCTAACGGATAGCGATGGAACCACAACTAGACTGTATGAGCACTCTTACTCAGGGTCGTGCTGATTCGTCATTGTGCACTGGTAAATAATTACACTGATATGAATCTCTGCTGTAGGGTGTACACCAGCTTTATTGCCCAGGGCCCGGATTCACAAGAGGTCCTTAGTCTTTTTCTGGTCTTAACTCTAAGACCGGCCTAACTTTGGACCTCTTGTAAAACTAGACTCAGGTCACATGAAGAAGTTATTAATTCCAGGTTGAAACAAGGACACAATGACCATTCCAATAATATGTTTTAAAATCTGTTCTAAGTTACTTTCCTGGATTCACAAGAGATTCAAAGTTAGGTCGGTCTTAGAGATAAGACCAAAAAATGACTTAGGACCTCTTGTGAATCCGGGCCCAGGTGGCGATTAGGGTGTTTCGATACTTAGCAAGGACTGTTAGAGTAGGACTCCATCCCAGCACCTTGGTAACCCTTCATGTTGAATCGCACCAGTGATCTACACAATTGGGCCTCGTCTCTTATGCCGCTGTCACTTCTTGTCTCTGTTGTATATAAATTACTTTATTTCCACGTAACTATACAAATATTTGAAAATTATGGAATCCAATTTGTAGTTCTTCAGAAACCGTATCATATTAATGTATCACGTTTTCAATATTGTCTAGCGTTATCAAGATATTACTAAAACAAAACGTCAATATTGCATTAGGAGACCCACATCTACAGGCAAATCAGTGCACCACTTCAAACCACCTCCGGAAGTCAGCTATGGCCTGCAATTTTTGCACTTTGCTACTGTTTCAGCATATTTATTTTTTACGTTGTTGCTATATAGTTGCTTAGCAATAGGGGCTAAAATGGCCGTCAATTTCCAATACCGGAAATGAGAATCGCAGACGCGCTCTCTACCATGTCCATTATAAACAATTTTATAATTATTATAAGGCTACGGTGAGATTACCCATCGTCTTAGTTTTGAAACGAGGAGACCTTATTTTGAAACCCCTTCTGATGGACAGCGACGTTGTGACTGTCGCGACGAGGGTCAGGGGTCAAGGGGTCTCGACCCCGGACGACGCGTCAAATGTTTCCTGTCCATTGTTTCGCTCATTGTAATGCGGACCCGTGGGGAACCGACGTAGGCCTACTCAACACTCAACCCACCGCCGACCTCACTGAAGTCTGATGGATCTGCCGGGGAATTAATCGGACTTTTAAATGGGTGTTCCTTAATGCGATTCAGGGCACGGTGAAGTGTGGGGGGGGAGGGGGGTACATCGCTTAGGAGCTGCGGCTAAACGTTCTAAACGTCTACTGCAGCGAGGGTAGACGCGGTGTCTTACAAGCTTACGGTGTAAAAACTAGACATTTTGCTATAACCCACTTACAATTTAATTAAGTTTAAAATTTGTCCGATATTATGTAATGTAACTTGCACAAGCAATGATTATTTAATAGTAACAAGTTGAATAATTCAAAACCTTATCGCAACTTTTCAGTAAACCATTCCTTAGGAAACATTCTTTTTTTATAAATTCTAGAATATTTTTAACCACACTCTCGTATTCATGGTCGATCCACACTTATTGGGAATCCAAGGTTGCTATAACAAAAATTGTTGTATTTCAATGTCCAGTTAAAATCTACTTTTCAGTTAAATTGTTTTCACCATGACAACGGCCAATAGAAATACACCAAACTGGGCTTACCTGACAGTTAAATTTACTTAACACTTTAACTGAACATTGAAATTAGGGGTATTATGTATGTTTTTTTTCTGTATACCAAATCCCTGTCAACAATGTGTGCTGAATGAATCGACTGTGAGTGTCCTAAGTTACCATGCTTGCGTTTTTTCAACGCAGTACAATCTTTGGCAGTACTTTCAACAAGTCATATTATGATCCGCGTACTGTGCGGATGCGTTGAAACTTGAAAGAAATTTAAGTATTTTACGTCATCGTTGGTCAACGCTGCGTGTTGGAAAAACGCAAGCGTGGGACTAACTTGTTTTCTCCATGGCAACCACCAATCAGAAGCGTGGTTGCAATGTAGAAAATAAGTTAAAAGAGGGCTAAATATTGAACTGTCTTTAATAACGAGATACAGCTCATACTAATGACTGGCTGGCCACGCTTCTGAATGGTGTTTGTCATTGAGAAGACTAGTTACTCCCAGTATAAATATTTGGCGGGCCTAGTCGCCTTACATTCAAACGGTGCTGTTCCTCTTTGTATGTAGTTTCAGGAAGTGATTGTTTGATGATAAAGATGTTTGTTCGCTCACAATGCCTAATATATAGAAGGCAATGCTGTCTCCCGTGGCTATGCAAGCTTAGGTGGCACAGAGCCTACATGGAAAATCAATGGCAAACCTCTTTCGAATCAGTGTTTTTGCTGGCGGGATCTCGTATACCGGTATTTGAGAGAGCTCGGTGCGCTTCACCCCTTGATGAGGGGTTGGGGCGAGGAAGTTGAACCCCAGTGGATCGTGATTTCATTCCTATGGTCGATACGTGTGCAGCATGGTGTGAGTTCTTGGAGTATTGTGTGCCGGCTAAATGGCCTAGGACTAGGTCGATTAGCCGTTACTGGGTGAACTGACACGCTCCTGCGTTCCGGGTTCGAATCCTGGCTTAGACTTCTGTGTAGCTTTGTGTTATGTAAGTAAGAAACTGAGTCTGTGAGGTGGGGCAAGATCTACAGATATACTCAAAAAAGTAGTACGTTTTGATCAAATCAGACACTTTTGAAATAGTTTTATTTTATCCAAACAAAATTAGTTTTGCACCCCGTTATCTGTTGATCTTAATAATATGTAGCAATGTCAATTATTCGAACAACAGTGAGAAACTACAAACTGGTCGATGCACGTTTGTACGAGCCGAAGACAATTTATTAACATAGTTTCTTTCTAGTATATTAGAATAAAAAGCAATACAATGTCTACAGATCGTCATAATAATATCGAAGTCATTCCGTCTTTAGGTCCGACAAAACCACACTGTCCCATTTAAGATACATTTCTTCGGTGTTGTGGAAAGCTGTCTTGAGAATGAAATATTATGACACGTCCATTATTTCGCGGGGTTTTAATATTGGCGCTACAGTTAGCTGTTGTGGTCGCCGAGTTTCGCCAAGTTTTTGTGCGCGTGCTGACGAATTTACCCCCCTTCTCTTCACCACTTCCGACGTCGATGGTGCAAAAAAGAACAACATTTGTAATTCCCAATAAGGGTCCCGGCTGCTTGGATGATATGTGTCGGACCAACATTCAACAGGTCGTACCCACAAGTGTTGTTGATCCAGTGACGTCACTTGGCCTACAGCTACTAGATCATCCTAGGCTAGGCCACTGTGCGGGCACTAGGAAACGTGCCCTACCCAGCTTCCCGGCATTTGAAAAGTTAAGTGATAATTTAAAAACTCTCCCTCATTCGCAAAAATTAACGTATCTTTCACGTTAAAAAATTAAGATACTTACATAGGCCTATTATGTTGAATGTCTGTTATACAAAACGTCAGGAATTGGTTGGTTGCAGACTTTATGCTATTTAATTGTACCCTTTATGAGGCAGCCGTAAATCTACAACATCCTTCTTCCCTCTAGGGTCAAAAACCACACGGAAACGGATTCTTTCAATCAGTGGTTCGTTTGCTCGTGATGTTGAAATAGCTTCGGATGGTGGTATACTCAAGTGATTGTGAAAACTAGTATAGTCGTGTCATCAAACCGTTTAATGCAAAATAATAAATTGGAAACTTCGTGGCTCCCACATTATGCTCAGTGGTAACAATGGCGGCATTCAATTTGTGGCCCCGTATGTAAACCTCGCGACCATCTTTGCGATGGTGGCGCTCCTAGCCTAGGATGCTCGACTCTGGTGGTCATCTGCAGAACCAACAAGACACCTTTCATCTTTAAGATGTACCAAGGTATCAGTCCCATGCTGACGAATTAGCAGATTGCCAGTATTGTCTACTTCTCAGATTCTAATGTGAAGCTATTAGAAAAACGGTAAAATAAAGTTACTTTTATTGGTATTGACAATTTTCTTTATTGGTATTGAGAAAACCCCAAACACAGTCGGCGTGACGAATGAGGCTAGTTCACTTGACCAATCATACAAGACCACCACGAAACAGGAAACCGGAGCATTACTGCAGTTAGACAAGATGTGAGCTCATCGCGAGGATGTAAGAGACACTCTCTGAAGGTACCTGCAGAAGCAACAAGTCTCCGGCTGGCCTTCCATCGCGGGCTACGCTTCCTTATCATTCTCAGGCCCGGTGTGTTCTTATCTACTGGACGGAGAACTGATAAGGGCGCGTGGCTCGCGACGCGTCAACGACAAGGCTCGACGACCAGACAAGACAACGGCGAGGCACTGACGTCACAGGATATGAAGCATGTGGAAGACTGAGGTGGATTGATTGACCTCGCCAATAGTCGGGGTAAAGTTCGTTCAACCCTTGACACGAATTGGGTCTGAGTGTTGTGGGCTAGATGCTGTGCTCCCCCCCCCCCCCCTCGTTATAATATTATTTGTTTTAATTTTTAAAAATAAAATTGTATAATATATGTATAATACAATAAAACAATACAATACAATAATACAATAAAAAAAAAATAAAAAGGTAAAAAAAAAAAAAGGTAATAAAAAGGTGACATTTTCGTAAAATTTTAAATTATTGTAAGCAATGTAAACTAAGCTAATATTAGAACATGTGATATGTACATTGCAACCAGTGGCGTAACTAGGAATTATTTCGGGGGGGGGGTTAATTATGGAAAAGTGACATGAGGGGACTGAAAGAGGTCTGGGGCGAAGCGCCAGCCGCCGGAGCCTATTTCGCCGAAGGCGAAATTTTTTTTCACTTCTGTTATTATTTAGTGCCTTTTAGATTCAAAGAATACTACTCGAACCACTACTCGTTTGTTTGTATTATATTGAAGTTACAGTGTTATAGTAAGCATTAATTATAGTTTTAAAGTCGATCGATGATAACTGCACATGTAATATAAATCATTCAAATTGTATGTACTGCAAGTTGAGATTAAGCTTGTGAATATTGTAGAAAAAAATATGCACCTACCGCTATTAGTTTTTATTTATTGAGTGTTGAAATGCGTTGGAATTCCCTATGTTATACATTGTAACTGAACAAAAACCTACACTTTCAATCGTATAACTTTGCGTAGGACCTTCAAAAAGTAATATATTGTAACAAATTTTCGTCCTAAATGTAGATAACTTCATGACTAACATGAATACGTTTGAAAAAGATGATCGAACGCGATCCGTTTTCGAGATATTCGCGTTGGTGTGTCAATTTTACGTCAAATCTACTCAAATTAGAAACTATAAATATACTTTATTAATAAAAAAAAAAATATAATTTCAAGAAGTTCAGTATTAAATGCTACTCACATGTAATAATTCTTGAAATTCATAATTAAGAATAAAAAAAAGTGTTTTTTCATGTCCATTTAATTTGAATAGTTTAGTTGTTGTATTGAATGGGTAGTTCACTTCATCGATCGACTTTAAATAAAAATTGCATAGAAATTGTGTTTTTAATGTTTTATGGTTGTTCAATATAATCTCAACATGAAGTGAAACATTGTGGTCACGTCACATACATTTAAATTTTAATCCACAGAACGTGATATTGTAATATTAGATTAATGCATTTTTATTTATAGGTAGGTACCCTCACCTTTACTGGTTCGAGCGAAAGGTATATTAGTAATTGTAGATGAACACATGAATATAATTGAATTATTGAAACAAATTATATATCTTATCTAAGTGAAGTGTATAAATATTATGGAAATGTTATTTGTTGCGATTGTTATACACTGAAAAGGTTAAAGGATCTTACAATATAGTATTAAGTTAATGAAGTATTGGTAAAATCATTCTCGATGTAGTTTCGGGGGGGGGGGGGTTTAACCCCCTAAACCCCCCCCCCCCCCCTTAGTTACGCCACTGATTGCAACCTTAAACAGTCTCGCTCTCAGAAAATGATATAGTTTTACTCTAAAATGGTGCTATTCCTCTCGCATGCACACAATGCACTCGAGTACGGTTAGTGCTGCCTCCCGTGGCCACTGTGTGCAGCTTATCCTACACACCGACACAGAAACCCCATCAGAAGTCGCTAAGCCCTTTTCAATCTACCCTGAGCCGCTTAAGCCTGGTACGTACATGACACGTTTTATCGGCGTTCATATGACCACAGAACAATCTCGTGCGATGCGATCAGTCGAACGATCGGTCGATACACACAGTTTCATAGTTGCATATTCAGCCTTTAGCACTGTACCTACGCGACACGTTTTATCGGCCTTCATGTGACCACAGAAAAATCTCGTGCGATGCGATCAGTCGAACGATCGGTCGATACACACAGTTTCATAGTTGCATATTCAGCCTTTAGCACTGTACGTTGTTCCTTGCGTAGACACAAACAACATAAAATGTGGGTGGGGGGGTGGAGGGTGTCTTAACACCAAATATTACTACTGTTATTTACAACAGTGTTCATTTTACTTCTTACATTTTCCTTGTGAAGATACAAAACGGGGTGAATTGTTTGCTAATCAGTGGGGGGGGGGGGGGGGGGGGGGTCATCTTTACATAATAACATGATATACTTTTGAGCTCAGGCATAAATATTCAAACCTACGTACCTGGCTGAATAAGCGTATATATATGTGTGATACAGCGCACAGCCGATGGGCTTAAATGTATCCACACAATAAATGAAACATCAAAATCAAACACTCTCGCTTTAACACTTTTTTAATGCAATGCACGCAGAATTATTAGAAACACACCCAATAAATGAAACATCAAAGTCACACTTTCAAAATTATCGTATTTTCTATAATGTGTTGCATAAAGAAAATACGTAAAGCTCTTTATTACTTTGCAACCATTGTATACTCGAAGTTATCAAGTATATGCACGAGTACGTGTGATAGCTTGAAATCTGCGGTGTTGGGGGGGGGTGGTAAGCCTTTCTTTTACTCGTATAATGAAACGTCTGAGAGGGGATGTCTGGGGGAGTTGTAGAAGAGCGTCTAGAGACTAAGTCATCAACTAATGGAGGGGGTGGGGGGAGTCGATAATTTGCTCGCCAAAGGTTTATTCAAGCAAGAAACCTGTGGGGTTGCTTCATTCGCGTGCATGAATTGTCGTCACCTACAAGAATGGCCGGTGTGTTGAGGACATTGTGAACCAAGACAGAGAGATGTGAGTGCTTTTGTTTGTGGTCGAATGAAGCCGCCCGCTATGAAATGGCGGCGAGATTCTGTCGCCATTTTGTGTACAGGTGATATTGGCGACTCCTAGTGGTGCAAGTTGCTACTTTCTACACATAGCTTTGACATAATATTATGATTACAAAAACACATAATACAAATGCAATATTGTATGTTAATTATTGAATTAATAAATTAATTTGATTGATATGGTTGTTACGCATCTCAGTGTAAATGGGGCTATGCTCCTTTGTAACAACCTTTTGCACTTTACAACAAATAATATATTGCGTCGATTGAGACGTAATTAATTAGCCCAAATATCATAATCCAGGAAATTGTGTCCCTTAAATAGAGATGTAAAAACACTTTTCCAATAATATACTGTCTATTTTCAATCAGTGGTCGTTTTTCATTTGTACAAAGGCCAATAACTAAACATTGGCTAGTATAAAATTTTTCATGTTAAATCTTACCGTATTGGAATCACCTCCCCACTCCAGTCCAACCCCTGTACCCCTCCCCCTCGACGCCCCCGACAAGTAATCGTGTTATCTCTCTCAGACAGTCGTTTCAGCATCGTTGCCAACCTACCGCAAATCTCATCATCATTCCATAAACAGCAGCTTGCATTTTAATGTCTCCCAAACTGCTCGTGCAGTTTCTCACAACCATCAGTAAACGACTAGAAACGTTATTTGCAATTAGCTTTATTAATACATTGAAAGGTGCAGTGAAAAACACCCCTCCCCCCCCCCACCCCCCACCCCCCACCCTTACCCATGAAAAAGGTGTTCTGTCCTATGATGTTTAGTTCAATGCGTAAAGTATGTAATCACCTGTTTTAGATTTTCACGACATACTAACAAGTGTGAAAAGTATGATTCTACTTTGGGTTTGTATTCCTTGTACGTGTAGTTTATTAGAGGTGGGCAAGTTCTTTAAATGGTTTTTGACTACTATACGATTCTTTTATGAGTTATTTTGTAAAGCAATATTATTGGAGAATCTAAATATGCATTCGACTCAATTGATTGTACAACAATGTTTATTATTAACCAACTGAAAGCCTTGTTCACGCCAACATACGGCTTTTATCAGTGATCGAATTTTAAATTTTTCTTGGTCTAAATTTCTGATACAGATAAATTATGAAAATACATTTTTTCGAGGAGGGTTGTGTCACCAAACTATTTCTTCCTCTAGTCTAGTGTTATAGTGTGTTGTGTATGAATCGCTGTGGCTGCATGTACATAATGTAAACACATAATACCATGTGACCTCGGTTTTAGCTGTGGGGACATTGATTACACAAACACACATGTGTCTTATCTATCTGTGGAGATTATCTCTCTGTATCGAACGAGGCAGTCTCCATTGACGACACTGTCTCCGTTGACGACGTAGCATCCGTTGACGACGCAGTCTCCGTTGACGACGTAGCATCTGTTGACGACGCATCATCGTTGACGACGCAGTATCGTTGACGACGCAGTCTCCGTTGACGACACTGCCTCCGTTGACGACGTAGCATCTGTTGACGACGCAGCCTCGTTGACGACACTGTCTCCGTTGACGACACTGTCTCCGTTGACGACGTAGCATCCGTTGACGACGCTGATATTAGGATCGCTCCTCATTTTCGCAACGATACTAATCGAGACGATAAGCGCCTTTTGTTCCTTTTATGTACATGATCATAATAATGTTTCCTCTCCTACATTTCACAGTCATTTGTTGTGTTATGTACATTTTTAACTGTCTTTCTTAAGTTGCTTTTAGACGTTTTAATGTTCCGTTCAAAATTCCTTGAATTCAAGGACAAAAACGAATCAAAGAAAGTGAAGCATATTATCTATGTTTGGGTTTTTTTTATCCTTGAATTCGAGGAACCTTGAACGGAACATTGCAGAACCGTCTAAATTGGGCTTTATACCTCTTTAGTATTTTTACTTTTTAGTTACATATTTTTCAATTGTTAAAATGTTCAATGATCGTTTGTTCTGTCGTTCATCCAATAATTTGAGCCTTTAAATAAGCCCCACGTACTTCCAAAATTGTTATTTTAAATTCCGTTTGTAAGATAACAAACCAAAAAAAACTTAAACTCACATAATTTTCATACACCCTGTGAGGGTGACAAGAAATTCTTGAAAGTTATTGTTTCTGTCTGTTTAGAACGTTTTCTCTATCTCAACTTGCAACGCGCGCTAGAGAGGAACTTTTGGGAGTGGGAGTGAGAGTGAGGCTGAGCTTACTATGCTTGTAGCGACATCTTGCTCGGGTGTAACCTTCATTGCAGATGATGTCTCCCCCCCCCCCTCCCTCCCCCCCTCCCCGACGTCAGTTATATCCAGTTGTTCATTGTTTTGTATCATTTTCATCCGCATCGCTCCCGCCCGTTGATAATTATGTAGCGATGGCTGTCGGCGGGGGTGGGGGGGGGGGAGGGGGGAGATGCTCTAAATGTCACATCAATACTAACACGTTTAGCGAAGCGTACACTCGGCTACCAAAAGGCAGAGTTAGAAGAGACCCCTGCGTTCTGATTGTTGTGTTGTCGTACACTCGGCTACCAAAAGGCAGAGTTAGAAGAGACCCCTTCGTTCTGATTATTGTGTTGTCGTACACTCGGCTACCAAAAGGCAGAGTTAGAAGAGACCCCGCGTTCTGATTGTTGTGTTGTCGTACACTCGGCTACCAAAAGACAGAGTTAGAAGAGACCCCGCGTTCTGATTGTTGTGTTGTCGTACACTCGGCTACCAAAAGGCAGAGTTAGAAGAGACCCCTGCGTTCTGATTGTTGTGTTGCCGTACACTCGGCTACCAAAAGGCAGAGTTAGAAGAGACCCTGCGTTCTGATTGTTGTGTTGTCGTACACTCGGCTACCAAAAGGCAGAGTTAGAAGAGACCCTGCGTTCTGATTGTTGTGTTGTCGTACACTCGGCTACCAAAAGGCAGAGTTAGAAGAGACCCTGCGTTCTGATTGTTGTGTGGTCGTACACTCGGCTACCAAAAGGCAGAGTTAGAAGAGACCCCTGCGTTCTGATTGTTGTGTTGTCGTACACTCGGCTACCAAAAGACAGAGTTAGAAGAGACCCCTGCGTTCTGATTGTTGTGTTGTCGTACACTCGGCTACCAAAAGGCATAGTTAGAAGAGACCCTGCGTTCTGATTGTTGTGTTGTCGTACACTCGGCTACCAAAAGGCAGAGTTAGAAGAGACCCCTGCGTTCTGATTGTTGTGTTGTCGTACACTCGGCTACCAAAAGGCAGAGTTAGAAGAGACCCCTGCGTTCTGATTGTTGTGTTGTCGTACACTCGGCTACCAAAAGGCAGAGTTAGAAGAGACCCCGTGTTCTGATTGTTGTGTTGTCGTACACTCGGCTACCAAAAGGCAGAGTTAGAAGAGACCCCTGCGTTCTGATTGTTGTGTTGTCGTACACTCGGCTACCAAAAGGCAGAGTTAGAAGAGACACCGCGTTCTGATTGTTGTGTTGTCGTACACTCGGCTACCAAAAGGCAGAGTTAGAAGAGACGCCGCGTTCTGATTGTTGTGTTGTCGTACACTCGGCTACCAAAAGGCAGAGTTAGAAGAGACGCCGCGTTCTGATTGTTGTGTTGTCGTACACTCGGCTACCAAAAGACAGAGTTAGAAGAGACCCTGCGTTCTGATTGTTGTGTTGTCGTACACTCGGCTACCAAAAGGCAGAGTTAGAAGAGACCTCTGCGTCCTGATTGTTGTGTTGTCGTACACTCGGCTACCAAAAGGCAGAGTTAGAAGAGACCCTGCATTTTGATTGTTGTGTTGTCGTACACTCGGCTACCAAAAGGCAGAGTTAGAAGAGACCCTGCATTTTGATTGTTGTGTTGTCGTACACTCGGCTACCAAAAGGCAGAGTTAGAAGAGACCCTGCGTTCTGATTGTTGTGTTGTCGTACACTCGGCTACCAAAAGGCAGAGTTAGAAGAGACCCTGCGTTCTGATTGTTGTGTTGTCGTACACTCGGCTACCAAAAGGCAGAGTTAGAAGAGACCCTGCATTTTGATTGTTGTGTTGTCGTACACTCGGCTACCAAAAGACAGAGTTAGAAAGACTCCGCGTTCTGATTGTTGACTTCGTGACTATGGTTGGATGTTAATGGATGACCTCTGTGGATGGGATGTTAATGGATGACCTTTGTGGATGGATAGACTAGTTGAGACTTGAGACACTGGTTTAACGAGAGCGAATGGAATTCTCGTTTTGATTAAGACGATATTGGGCTTTGAATCACATCGTAAGAACGCTGTACAATAAACATGGAAAAGTGAATAATTACATATGTGATTTCTTATGGGAAAAACAGACATTAAAACCTATTTTAATCATTAGGGTTGTTATTTTAGACTAGGAAAACGCTCTGTTTGACGCGTTGATAAGCGAGCGCGTCAATATCTACGAACTTTCTGGCGAAAAGTTTTCAATGCTAATACGAACAACAATTAACAACAATTCAAGAATGCGCATTGCAAAAATTGTTCTTATTTCCATGGCTATTATACTTTCCGACATTGTTGTATGCAGTGCAATGTGCGTTGCTAAGAATTTTCGTGGTCATGTTTTCAATACGGTCCGCCACCGTTACTAACACTTATTGACAGCAATAGAAATGTAATTTCTGCCTCTAATACTTATTGGATCGCGTTTACATTAGTATATTCGTGACCGGACAAAACTTTACTATAAGATAGCCACCTCACATTTTGCCGTTACTGCGTTTAGAAAAATATTTTCGAGTAACTTTCGTGTAACTTTGCCAATATTTATCAGATCGCCATTACATTAACATATTCGTGATCGGAAAAATCTGTTGAAAAATCTGGCTATCTCACATTTTGCCGCCATTTTGTTTCAGAAAAATATTTTGCAGTAACTATGGTGTAACTTTGTAACTTTTCAAACGATTTTGCCTCAAAACTATACACTTTCAATCCACATCGAGGCTTGTGGATGGTCCAAATTTCAAGTTGATCGGACTTTCCGTTCAACCGCTATCGACGGACATAAAAACAAAAACAAAAAAAACAAAAAAACAAACAAACAAACAAACAAAAAAACAGAACGAAGTGCCATAAGAGTCAAGTGGAAACGCTCGCTTCGCTCGCTTAATAACATAACAAAAAATGTTGTGTAACTCAGTCTTACAATATTACAATATTACAATTACAATATTGATCGATAAAATCGATTTTTGCCCATCCCTACAAATTAATATTCAGTTTGAAAATGATCTTCAATCACACCCAAGTACCGTATTACAACAGTGAAATTTCCTGGTATCATTTTGTTACAATTTCACAATTCTGTTGATTTTCCCCTATACTAGGAAAACGCTCTGTTTGACGCGTTGATAAGCGAGTGCGTCCATATCTACGAACGTTCTGGCGAAAAGATCTCAAAGCTAATAAAAACAACAATTCAAGAATGCACATTGCAAAAATTTTTCTAATTCCCATAGCTATTATTATTTCCGATATTGTTGAATGCAGTGCAATGTGCGTTGCTAAGAATTATCTTTGTCATGTTTTCGCCGCGGTCCGCCACCGTTACTAACAGTTATTGACAGCAATAGAAATGTAATTTCTGCCTCTAATGCGTATCCGATCGCGTCTAAATTAGTATATTGATCGTGACCGGATGAAAATGTACTACAAGATAGCCACCTCACATTTTGCTGTTACTGTGTTTCAGAAAAATATTTTCGAGTAACTTTTGTGTAACTTTGCCAATATTGATCAGATAGCCATTAAATTAACATATTCGTGACCGGAAAAAGCTTTAAAAAAATATGGCTATCTCACATTTTGCCGCCATTTTGTTTCAGAAAAATATTTTGCAGTAACTATGGTAAAACTTTGTAACTTTTCAAACGATTTTGCCTCAAAACTATACACCTTCAATCCACATCGAGGCTTGTGGATGGTCCAAATTTCAAGTTGATCGGACTTTCCGTTCGACCGCTATCGACGGACATAAAAACAAAAAAAAAAAAAAAACAGAATGAAGTGCCGTTAGTCTCTAGTACGGTACAAAAAACAAAAAAAAAAAACAGAACGAAGTGCCATAAGAGTCTCTCGTGGAAACGCTCGCTTCGCTCGCTTAATTATCATTTATATTACCAAAGATTATAGAGTGTTATATAGTTATAATATATAACTATAATTATAGTTATAATTATATAATATTATAATTATATAATTATATAATAATTATAATAATAATAATAATAATAATAATTAATATATATAATAAAAAATATATATAATAATTAATATAAAATAGATATAATAATTAATAAAAATTAATAATAATTATATAATTATATAATAATTATGGTTATAATCTTTGATATTACTAAACATTGTCGTTCTCACATCCCGTGCACCTCTAAAACGCATCACGCGTGTTATTGGCTACAAGACTGACGTCATAGCTACCTCCATGCCAACCACTTTCATGGGGAGGGGGGGGTTGGGGGGCTTGACATAAAGTGCTCTTATCTCGATAGGCTGTGATTGGTTGCTCGGGTCATTACGCCCCTGCAACGATCAAATGCGCTCTGGTTAACTGCACGGGAATATGAAAGAGACCAATATTATTCGCTTTATGATACTTCTTGGCCTTAAGGATCCAAGAATGTTCTAGCCAGCCTCAGGAAGAACACAGTAGGCATAAGAATCCATACATACAGTACCGAAGCTCAAGCTATTATCTTGCTGCAAACACAAGTGCGCGCACGTCCTATATGCTATGGGCTGTGGGTGTAGAAGAAGAGCCGATAAAGTAGTCTTAAAAATGCACCTTGACGTAATTATCAAGGACCCTAGTCTGAAATTTGATCGGCGACGAATCACTCGCCTCTGTAGGGTTGTTCTAACTCGCGATTTAATACAAAACACATGAATGCGTTCACATAAGAATGAAAGACTTGTCACTACTTGTTACTTGTGACCAACAGCTAGTTGACCAACTTAAAACTCAAGTAAGTGAAAAAACGGGGTAAAATGAGGTTCTTTAGTACAGTAGACCACCAGGGTCAAGAGAAGTACTACTAAACAAATTCATAACCTACAAATAAAAATGGCCGCGGATTCGTCAAAGCATTGGGTTTGAAATATTTCAAACCCAATGGTCAAAGAGCTCTCATCTTCGTCCGAAGTCTGTAATTCAAAAGTTTTGTGTGTACCACCAACCTAAATAACAAATTGTTAATCACAAATTCTTAGTTCTTAAACATCTACGTAGACTAGCCTTGACGTGGACAAGTAAACATATTCAACGATTGAAATGAAATGTAAACACAAGTATTATGGCCGTTGTGTGACGTCACGTGAATGTACCCGCCCATGAGGTGACCACGGGACGAGAGTGCGGACACGTCTCCCCAGGGCGCAGCACTGTCGCGTCGTGTTGCGGCCACAGTAGCAGGCGGTGCAGACAGCGTTCTTTTCTTGCGCTCTGATCGCTCCGAGCGTGATTCCAACACTGTACACGGGGCACTCCGGCCGCGGCAACCACTCAGTACAGGGCGCTTAATGTGAGCAGTTTGATTTATGTTAAATAGCCATTACCATAATATTAAAATGGTGCGAAATTATAGTTTTGTTGTTGTTGTAATATCTCAATAATGCACACACATCGAAACAGTGAAAACGGGCCCTATTTGGGTGCGTAAAACGCAAACAAACAAACAAACAAACAAACAAACTCAATGGCCGGTCATGGCCGAGTGCGATTAGGCGGTGGTCTCGTAAACCGCGGTCTTTTTGCGTTCCAGGCTCGAATCCTGGCTTGGGTATGGATGTCATGTGGCGTTTTGTCATCTTCATAATCACCCACTCATCGTAATTGTCTCGATTAGCCTCGTTGCAAAAATATGGGAGGTAAAACCCCAAATATCATCCAACCCATGTATGCGTGCGATTCTTCTGTTTTTTCGGTTCATCCAATCACAGCCATCATCTCGCTATCGAAGTCGAATGAGTTGTGGGCTGTGAACGTGATTGGGTGAACCGAAAAAATGGAGGCATACATGGGCACGCATACAAAATATTTTGTTGTGTTGTGATTATTGTCAGGGTTGGTGTTTCAAATTTACTTTGTAACTGTTCAAAGTAAATTTAAAATAACATCCATATTAATTAAAATATAAGACAAGTTTTTTAAACAGTAGCTATGCAATTCTTTAATCAAAATTAGTCCGTTTTTTTAATTTTTGGAACATTTAAAAATGTCGTTGTCGTTCAAGAAGTTACTTGGTACACCACAGTTACTCGAAATATTTTTTCCTAACAAAATGGCAGCAAAATGTGAGACATGTATTACAGTAAATTTCCGTCCAGTTACTATGATAAAAAACTAAGCTATTGTGGTAGCTTTGAGAACTTTTTGCCTTTTGGGCAGAGTGTTCTTGGACGTGCTTGCTTATCAACGCATCACACAATGAGAGGAAGTCCGGAGTAGCATATCTTTGTTCTCGGAGCTCTTTGCAGAGCGTCCTCCCCCTCCCCCTCCCCTGCGATCTATAGACCGAACTAATTGCGTTCCTTGTTCTAATAAGATTGATTTATAAACAAAATCAACTCGTTTAGGATTGAAAACAAGGCCGGCCGAACGACTTTAGGGCGACGTAGTTTTTATGGCCGCCATCGCTTCTCGGGCCATTTCGGGACCGTTTTACGAGCCAACCTCGGTAGACAGAACCAATTTCAAGTCTGACTATCGATCACCCGGGCCGGGTTCGACTCCCGGGACATGCATGGACCTATTGAAGAAACTTACTGATATCAGGTTTCGCGCGAGTTTGGTTTGTGATGTCGGATTTGTTTGCGTTTCTTCTGTCGGTACAGATACATAATATTTGTCACGAATAATTATAATGACACCGGTAATGATAAAATATATCCACCATTTCGTCATCACTTATAACTACGTTGAAAGATTTCCATATCTCTTAAATTATAACCCTTAATTTGTATGACTGACGTTTAGTTAAACCACAGATAAGGAATTGTCTGTGTTTAAACTGTAATTTTGGAAAATGCTGTAGTGCATCTATAGGTAGGTACTCTAAAATGTGATGATGAATTATTATTGAATTTGGGTAATAATACAATTTACTGAGATCACGTATGTCTAAAACTTTGTATAATGTTGTTATACAGGTATAAATAAGGAAGCTCTGCAGTCTGCATGTCATGTCTACCCTAGAAAGCATAATTAACAATGCAATCGATCGATCTTGATGTTTTGGTTTTCGTAAAAAATGTCTAAAACTTAAATAGATCTATGCTAAGGCTATGTATCTATGTATTCATTATTTGCCAATAATAACGTGTCACGTATGTCTTGTGCTCCTTTCTGAGGTCATTTTTGACGCGCCAGTGAAGCTCCAGTTCCTACAACTCTTGTCTTCTCTGCCTTGCAGGTTCGATGACGTGGCAGCGGGACCCTCCCTGATTGGCCAATCATCGTGCAGATCTGCTCCCGCCTTTCTGCCTTGAGTTCTGGCTGTTCTGAGGGACAAAGCTCTGGTGGCCAAGACCTGTGGGAGAGATGCTACCTTGGACTACGATGGGTGCATCCAGACAGACACATCCTAGCAGACTCTGGACACAGAAGGGTGTAGCGATATGAGACATAGAGATAGAGAGACAGAGACATAGAGACAGAGATACATGAGACATAGAGACATAGAATAGAGACATAGAGACATGAGACATGTAAATTTTACCAGATGCAGGACTGAGTTTATTGGTATCTAAATATGAGAAACTAGACCAAACCTATAGATACAGGGACCAGAGTATGGTTTCAATACACCAGACTTGATCATATTTGTAGACAATTAACACCACTTGGTGTGAAGTGTCTGAAGGAAGGAACTAACGGATCGGATCCGAATAGAATGACGTAGACAATCACACCACGTCCACCACAGACCAAGTACCGAGACAAAATGTAGACTGGACCATACCCCAAGATGCACAGTAGACGCAATGTCCCAGGTCGCAAGGAGTTCTTCATGGCTTGTTGGAACTCGAGCACTGAACTTCATCACAGCTCCACCATAATGCAAACAGCTCGATGAAAGGTGTGAAAAAACTCCTGTTAATATTACCCATAAGTCTCTTGTAGGGTTCAATATAGGTAGTTAAAACAGTTTTAAAAGGCTTAAATAATATAGGTAGTGATTTGATTAAATAAAAGAGAGTTTGAAAGGATTCGTTGGATGGAAATAATAATGTGTGGATCTCTGAATAGACCAGTTAATTTGTGATTTAGACGAACTGAGTAAAATATTTATATATTCTTCAGATTGGATAAAATTAGATACTTTCCTTTCCTTGGCTGTATACATTGATAATACATATAATCTATTAATACTAATAGTAATATCTAATAAATAATATCATAATTGATCGTTTTTAAATTGTAAATAAATCTAGAGTTTGGAATCTAGTTCTAATTGGTATATATTTCAGTACGTTTTTAAATTGTAAATAAATCTAGAGTTTGGAATCTAGTTCTAATTGGTATATATTTCAGTAGAAAATCAACTAATACACTACTTATAAATAAATGCAGGTTTCAATTCTTGTGCAGTTTGAATTATTTTATGTATGTAATGTATGTAACTAAAATTAACGTGTGTTTCAGAATTGAACATGGGTCATCTCATCTCCTACTCCGCTGCTAAGATTGTGAAAACTTCAAATGTGAATTATTGAACTTTTTGCTGTAGTGAAACAATATCTGTCGCATAACATGTATGAAGTATTTAAAATAAATTATTTACTTTCATTATTTATATGCATAATTATTGCAATTATTTATCATTTTTAGCTAAATCCTGATGTTAGAACTGTTACACAGACTACTAAGAAATGATATTTTTATTTACAAAACTAAAATATCCTAAACACAACATGCACCACCAAACAATTGAAACTACTGAAGGTCAGTAATAATTCTTATTGACGTAGTATGAGCGTCAGTATCGTTGGTTTACACAGTTCGTGGTGAGGGGACTATTCCTTTGCATAACGCTCGAAAAAGGCCTGGTCGGTATAAAATTTGGGTCAAAGGATGACATATATCAAATGAAAGCTTGAGATGAGTACTTTTCAAAAAACCATGATATACCTCTGGCAAATCCAGCTTTCTATGTCAAAACCAGGGTCACAGGTCAAATTTGTAATTTTTTAAATAATTTTTAATTATATAACGAAAAATGTTTGCAAGTTTAAAAACACTCTTTTAGAAAGATAAATGTATAAAGTTTATTAAAAAAATTTAAATTACCTATTTACCTTTTTTGACCTTGATTGGGGTCAATTTCCTCAAAATGGGTAATTTCTAAAATTTTCTTCGATTTATTGGCCAATATTCATTATAACTGTGTGAGGCACAGTCACTGGGTAGAGCTGGATCGAGTAGGTTCTCTCAGTGACTGTCTCTTCACTCTGAAGATGGACTATGCAATTAGTCCGAAACGTCAGGTTTTAATTAACGACAGACGCGGCGACACCCGACAGCCAAGAAATATTAATAATATTCATTATATCAACGTAATGACTCATAAATACGTAAAAATGAATAGTTCTTATTGTTATCACATTGTTTTTACGGTATTCATTCAAAATGGCGGTCAAAGGTCAATAGGTAAGTATCGTCAAACTAGGTCTAGTAACTAAAATATTACTTGTGGGTACGTACTCTAAAGACGCAGAATTTTAACTGCAATTACAATAACGAATAATAATATGATTAATATCATGTTTTAATCGTAAGAGAATGTAATTATCATATAACTTATAAACTACTTAAGATTGTTACTGAATTTCTAATTAATGTCCTCAGACATCAGGGTATTATTAAATGGGTGTGCAACTGCAACAAAATACATTTTTAGAAAAGAGCATGACCATGCTGAGATACGTGTTATATCTATATATCCCATGTTATATCTACCTTAGCAGTCACTGTCCAAGTTGTCAGATTAATCACCTTCTGACTCACTGGTATTCTCATGCTGGCTACTGGTACTGGTACTGGTACTGGTACTGGTATTTGTACAATCCTTCAGCTTACAAGCGTGGGTACACTTTTATTGATTGGCCAAACACTCACATGTCGGCATCTTGCAAACACGGCAACAGTTACAGGCTAGGAGATCCATAACGGTCAAAGGTACTGGAGTTCCATTCATCCACTCGTTGCTCAGATTTTCTTCTGCCGTGGTTTCCCATCCATAGCCACGCGGATCAGGAACATCAGGGTTGGCGTCCAAACAACATATCCAGACCGCTGTTTGGTGGTTAGCTCGCAGCCACAGAATTTGAAGCAGTAGACAATCGTTTCAAGGTGGTAGCTGATTATACTTAATATCATCACATTTACTTTTAAAAAGCTCGTAGGGCAGCTGGTTGACGCTTGACTACCAAAAATCAAACACACTTCGAAGATGTGTAAAAACTAGCGAGTTCGTTGGGATTCGAAGTATGTAATACCCTCCCTGACCTCCATGCACTGGTTGTGACAAAGGTTGGAATTCATAGTCGGCCACTTCACCTAGAGGCACCCAATGTTGCTATGGATATGTTTTCTATATGGGAAATGACATGTATGAAACTGTTACCATGTTAACAAAGGGCGCATCTATAGGTGTGGGGGACGACTATGAGTTCCAACCTGAGTGAGCTCATTCAGTGGTAAAGGGAAAAAGAGAACTTTGAATATCATGAGAAAAAACTCGCATTTCTGTGCCAAGCTAAGCAAGATGGGTCAGGACTGGAGAGTTTCTATCGACAACAAAAAAACTCGAAGAGTTTGTCTGTAAACTCTGCTCTTTGACCACGACTCTGTCATGCGTCAACCTGCTGCGCTACGAGCTTTTTAGAAGTGTGATGATATGAAGTCTAATCAGCTACCACCTTGTAACGATTGCTTACTGCTTCATATGCTGCGACTGTGAGTTATCAACCAAACACGATCTATTGATACGTTGCTTGGAAGCCAACCCTGATGTTCCTGATATGTGTGGCTATGGATGGAAAACCACGGCAGAAGGAGATCTGAGCAACGAGTGGATGATTGGAACTCCAGTACCTTTGACCGTTATGGATCTCCTAGCCTGTAACTGTTGCCGTGTTTGCAAGATGCCGACCTATGAGTGTTTGGCCAATCAGCTGAAGTGTACCCACGCGTGTAAGCTGAAGGAATGTCTAAATATCGGTACCCAGCATGAGAATTCCAGTGAATCAGAAGGTGATTAATCTGACGACCTCAATTTTGAGTGATTTTGACTTCAATTTTGATTATTTTGACGACTAGACAGTGACTTCTAGGACAGATATCATATCATACTATCATATCACGTATCTCAGCATGGTCATGCTCTTTTCTAAAAATGTATTTTGTTGCAGTTGCACACCCATTCAAGAATACCCTAATGTCTGAGGACATTAATTAAAAATGCAGTAACAATCTTAAGTAGTTTATAAGTTATATGATAATTACTGTAATTACATTCTCTTACGATTAAAACATTATATTGTTATTCGTTATTGTAATTGCATTTAAAACTCTGCGTCTTTAGAGTACCCACAAGTAATATTTTAGTTACTAGACTTAATTTGACAATACTTACCTATTGACCTTTGACCGCCATTTTGAATGAATACCGTGAAAACAATGTGATAACAGTAAGAACTATTCATTTTAACGTATTTATGAGTAAGTACGTTGATATAATGAATATTGGCCAATTAATCGAAGAAAATTTTAAAAATTACCCATTTTGAGGAAATTGACCTCAATTAAGGTCAAAAAAGGCTAAATGGGTAATTTAATTTTTTTTAAAGCAACATAATACATTTACCTTACTAAAAGTGTATGATTAAACTTGCAAACATGTTTCATTATTTAATTAAAAATTATTTAAACTAGGAAAACGCTCCGCGTTGACAGATGAGCGATTTTTTTCAATGTATCAAATCAAATCAAATAAATCATTTGCATATCATATTACTCTTCAAAAAAAAAAAAAAACCTTTACAATAAACATACGATTTTTTTACAAGATGGCGGATCAAGTTACAACATTATAACTAAAGTATATTATTTCTTGATACTTTGCTAATAAAGGCACGAAATATAATTTAAATCCGTTAAGAAGTTTTCTTTAAAGAAACTAAAACCTTCAAGTTGATGGATTTCCGCATAATTTCATTCGACCGTGGTCTACTCAATAAGCTCTTATTCATAAACTATTAAACCTATCAGTGTATGGAAATATCCATAACGTAGATACAGACTATATCTAAAATGTATTATTAATTAATCATACAATAACCCGCTTTAGAATCATAATAAAAGCTTTTTAATTTGTCGACCAAGTTCGTTGTTAACATTTGCATGTTTGCCGTGAAGGTCATTAAATATAACACGTCATTGTAGCCATTCTATGATAGCTATCAAAAATCCAAATACATAGTGAGAAAAGTCTGACTGCGTAAGCCATTTCGGCAGCATACTATGTGCATCTAGCTTCAATGGTCCGCAAATGCGAATCATATCGGTGGAACACTGTAAAAACGAAGAAATTACTTCTGTAAATTAACAATATTTGTTTATAACATAGCGGTTAAAGCGACAATTTTGAAACTGTTGTCGTGTGTTGGTATTATTGATGTGGACTCACATATAAAACATCATTAATATCGGTGTGTAAGTTTTAATTTAATAAATAAATAACAAAACATGTGTTTCAGTTGTAAATTTTTTGTAGGTTGGCATCTTACGTCATTGTAGCCATTCTATGATAGCTATCGAAATTCCAAATAATATTGCATAGGTATTGTTACGTACGCTATGTTTGGTGTATACTATGTGCATCTAACTGCAATAGTCCGAAAATGCGGATCATATCGGTGGAACACTGTAAAAATGAAGAAAGTATTGTCGGAAATAAACAATATTTTTTTATAACATGGCGGATGAACTTACAATTTTGAAACTATTGTCAAGTGTTGGTACTATTGATGTTAACGTAAAAGTGAAACATCATTTAAATCCGTGTGTAAGTTTTAATTAAATTAAATAAATAATCAAATTTTGTTTTTCAGAAATTAATTTTTTGTAGGTTGGCATCTTGACAAATTTTGCTGGTTATGTTAACAGCATCTAGTTTAGTGGTTACAAACGTTGCCCGAAAATTTCAGCCAAATACGTCAAGCCGTTTGACCTGTGCGCGACGAACAAAATTTAGCGCACATACATACATACATACATACATACACACACACATACACACAGACAAAGCGCCGATCGAGTTGTATGGAGAGATTCACTCCGCTTCGCTACGCTCATCTAACTAGGAAAACGCTCCGCGTTGACAGATGAGCGATTTTTTTCAATGCATCAAATCAAATAAATCATTTGCATATCATATTACTCTTTTAAAAAAAAAAATACCTTTATAGTAAATATATGATTTTTTTACAAGATGGCGGATCAAGCTACAACCTTATAACTTAAGTATATTATTTCTTGATATGTTGCTAATAACTGCACGTAATATTATTTAAATCCGTTAAGAAGTTTTCTTTAAAGAAATTAAAACCTTCAAGTTGATGGATTTCCACATAATTTCATTCGACCGTGGTCTACTCAATAGGCTCTAATTCATAAACTATTAAACCTATCAGTGTATGGAAAAGTCTATAATGTAGATACAGACTATATCTAAAATGTAATATTAATTTATCATACAATAACCCACTTTTTAATCATAATAAAAGCTTTTTAATTTGTCGACCAAGTTCGTTGTTAACATTTGCACGTTTGCCGTAAAGGTCATTAAATATAACACGTCATTGTAGCCATTCTATGATAGCTATCAAAATTCCAAATAAATAGTGAGAAAGGTCTGACTGCGTAAGCCATTTCGGCAGCATACTATGTGCATCTAACTTCAATGGTCCGCAAATGCGAATCATATCGGTGGAACACTGTTAAAACGAAGAGAATTACTGCCGTAAATAAACAATATTTGTTTATAACATGGCGGTTGAAGCTACAATTTTGAAACTGTTGTCGTGTGTTGGTACTATTGATGTGGAATCACATATAAAAAATTATTTATATCGGTTGGTAAGTTTTCATTTAATTAAATAAATAACAAAACATGTGTTTCAGTTGTTAATTTTTTGTAGGTTGGCATCTAAAGTCATTGCAGCCATTCTATGACAGCTATCAAAATTCCAAATAATAGTGCATAGGTATTGTTACGTACGCTATTTTTGGTGTATACTATGTGCATCTAATTGCAAAAGTCCGCAAATGCGAATCATATCGGCTGAACACTGTAAAAATGAAGACATTATTGTTGTAAATAATATTTTTTTATAACATGGCGGATAAACGTACAATTTTGAAATTATTGTCAATTGTTGGTACTGTTGATATAAACCTACATGTGAAACATTATTTAAATCCGTTTGTAAGTTTTTATTTAATTAAATAAATAAACAAATTTTATTTTTCAGTAATTAATTTTTTGTAGGTTGGCATCTTGACGAATTTTGCTGGTTATGTTAACAGCATCGAGTTTAGTGGTCACGAACGTTGACCGAAAATTTCAGCCAAATACGTCGCGCCGTTTGACCTGTGCGCGACGAACAAAATTTAGCGCACATACATACATACATACAGACATACACACAGACAAAGCGCCGATCGAGTTGTATGGAGAGATTCACTCCGCTTCGCTACGCTCATCTAACTAGGAAAACGCTCCGCGTTGCCAGATGAGCGAGTTTTTTTTAAGTAAATCAAACATCATTTGCATATCATATTACTCTTACAAAAATAAATACCTTTATATTGTACACATTATTTTTTAAAAAGATAGTGGTTCAAACTACAACCTTAGAATTTGTGTATATTATTTGCCAATATGTTGCTAATAACTGCACGAAATATTATTTAAATCCGTCAAAAAATTTTCTTTAAATAAATTAAAACCTTTAAATTGATTTTTTAATGTATTTCCGCATAATTTAATTCAACCGTGGTCTACTCAAAAGGCTCTAATTCATAAACTATTAAATCTATCAGTGTATGGAAAGTTCCATAATGTAGATACAGACAATATCTAAACTTTAATATTGTTTAATCATACAATAACTGCATTTAAATGATAATAAAAGCTTTTTTATTTGTCTACAAAGTTCGTTGTTAACATTTGCATTTTTGCCGTGAAAGTCATAAAACATAACACGCCATTGTAGCCATTCTATGATAGCTATCAAAATTTCAAATACATAGTAAGAAAGGTCTGACTCTCTACGCCATTCCCGCAGCATATTATGTGCATCTTACTTCAATGGTCCGCAAATGCGAATCATATCGGTGGAACACTGTAAAAATGAAGAAAATGTCTACCGTAAATAAACAATATTTGTTTATAACATGGCGGTTAAAGCAACAATTTTGAAACTAATGTCGAGTGTTGGTAGTATTGATGTAGACCTACATATAAAAAATCAATAATATCCGTGTGTAAGTTTTAATTTAAATAAATAAATAACAAAACACGTGTTTCAGTTGTTAATTTTTTGTAGGTTGGCATCTTATGTCATTGTAGCCATTTTATGACAGCTATCGAGATTCCAAATAATTGTACATAAGTATTGTTACGTACGCTGTTTTTGGTGTATACTATGTGCATCTAATTGCAAAAGTCCGCAAGTGCGAATCATATCGGCGGAACACTGTAAAAATAAAGAAATTATTGTTGTAAATAAACAATATTTTTTAATAACATGGCGGATGAACGTACAATTTTGAAATTATTGTCAATTGTTGGTACGGTTTATATAAACCTATTTGAGAAACATTATTTAAATCCGTTGGTAAGTTTTCATTTAATTAAATAAATAAACAAATTTTATTTTTCAGTTATTAATTTTTTGTAGGTTGGCATCTTGACGAATTTTTCTGGTTATGTTAACAGCATCGAGTTTAGTGGTCACAAATGTTGACAGAAAATTTCAGCCAAATACGTCAAGCCGTTTGACCTGTGCGCGACGAACAAAATTTAGCGCACAGACATACAGACATACAGACATACATACAGACATACACACAGACAAAGCGCCGATCGAGTTGTATGGAGAGATTCACTCCGCTTCGCTACGCTCATCTAACTAGGAAAACGCTCCGCGTTGACAGATGAGCGATTTTTTTCAATGTATCAAATCAAATAAATCATTTGCATATCATATTACTCTTTAAAAAAAAAAATACCTTTATAATAAACATATGATTTTACTACAAGATGGCGGATCAAGTTACAACATTATTACTTGAGTATATTATTTCTTGATATGTTGCTAATAAATGCGCCAAATATTATTTAAATCCGTTAAGAAATTTTCTTTAAAGAAATTAAAACCTTCAAGTTGATGGATTTACGCATAATTTCATTCGACCGTGGTCTACTCAATAGGCTCTAATTCATAAACTATTAAACCTATCAGTGTATGGAAAGTTCCATAATGTAGATACAGACTATATCTAAAATTTAATATTAATTAATCATACAACAACTCGCTTTTAAATCATAATAAAAGCTTTTTAATTTGTCGACCAAGTTCGTTGTTAACATTTGCATGTTTGCCGTGAAGGTCATTAAATATAACACGTCATTGTAGCCATTCTATGATAGCTATCAAAAATCCAAATACATGGTGAGAAAGGTCGGACTGCGTAAGTCATTTCGGCAGCATACTATGTGCATCTAGCTTCAATGGTCCGCAAATGCGAATCATATCGGTGGAACACTGTAAAAACGAAGAAAATTACTTCCGTAAATAAACAATATTTGTTTATAACATGGCGGTTGAAGCTACAATTTTGAATTTGTTGTCGTGTGTTGGTACTATTGATGTGGACTTACATTTAAAAAATTTGTTTATATCGGTGTGTAAGTTTTAATTTAATTAAATAAATAACAAAACATGTGTTTCAGTTGTTAATTTTTTGTAGGTTGGCATCTTACGTCATTGTAGCCATTCTATGAAAGCTATCGAAATTCCAAATAAAATTGCATAAGAATTGTTACGTACGCTATGTTTGGTGTATACTATGTGCATCTAACTGCAATAGTTCGCAAATGCAAATCATATCGTTGGAACACTGTAAAAATGAAGAAATTATTCTAGTAAATAAACAATATTTTTTTATAACATGGCGGATAAACTTACAATTTTAAAACTTTTGTCAAGTGTTTGTATTGTTAATGTTAATCTACAAGTGAAACATTATTTAAGTCCGTTTGTAAGTTTTCATTTAATTAAATAAATAAACAATTTTTGTTTTTCAGTAATTAATTTTTTGTAGCTTGGCATCTTGACGAATTTTTCTGGTTATGTTAACAGCATCGAGTTTAGTAGTCACAAATGTTGCCCGAAAATGTCAGCCAAATACGTCAAGCCGTTTGACCTGTGCGCGACGAACAAAATTTGGCGCACATACAGACAGACATACATACAGACACACAGACAAAGCGCCGATCGAGTTGTATGGAGAGATTCACTCCGCTTCGCTACGCTCATCTAATAAATGAAACATAGATTTGTATTTATTGTCTAGCCATTCAGTTACAAGAACTGACTTTCATTGGGGGACATTAAACCATTTATTGTGTGCCTCGTTGCTATGGCGGCTCCAAAGTCACCGCTTACATACTAGGAAAACGCTCCGCGTTGACAGATGAGCGATTTTTTTTCAATGTATCGAATCAAATAAATCATTTGCATATCATATTACTCTTACAAAAAAAAAATTACCTTTATAATAAACATATGATTTTTTTACAAGATGGCGGATCAAGTTACAACCTTATAACTTAAGTATATTATTTCTTGATATGTTGCTAATAAATGCACGAAATATTATTTAAATCCGTTTAGAAGTTTTCTTTAAAGAAATTAAAACCTTCAAGTTGACGGATTTCCGCATAATTTCATTCGACCGTGGTCTACTCAATAGGCTCTAATTTATAAACTATTAAACCTATCAGTGTATGGAAAGTTCCATAATGTAGACACAGACTATATCTAAAATTTAATTTTAATTAATCATACAATAACCCGCTTTTAAATCATAATAAAAGCTTTTTAATTTGTCGCCCAAGTTCGTTGTTAACATTTGCATGTTTGCTGTGAAGGTCATTAAATATAACACGTCATTGTAGCCATTCTATGATAGCTATCAAAATTTTAAATACATAGTGAGAAAGGTCTGACTGCGTAAGCCATTTCGGCAGCATACTTTGTGCATCTTACTTCAATGGTCCGCAAATGCGAATCAAATCGGTGGAACACTGTAAAAACGAAGAAAATTACTGCCGTAAATAAACAATATTTGTTTATAACATGGCGGTTAAAGCTACAATTTTGAAACTGTTGTCGTGTGTTGGTACTATTATTGTGGACTCACATATAAAACATTATTTATATCGGTGTGTAAGTTTTAATTTAATTAAATAAATAAAAAAACATGTGTTTCAGTTGTTAATTTTTTGTAGGTTGGCATCTTACGTCAGTGTAGCCATTCTATGACAGCTATCGAGATTCCAAATAAAAATGCAAAGGTATTATTACGTACGCTATGTTTGGTGTATACTATGTGTATCTAACTACAATAGTCCGCAAATGCGAATCATATCGGTGGAACACTGTAAAAATGAAGAAATTATTGTTGTAAATAAACAATATTTTTTTATAACATGGCGGATAAACTTACAGTTTTGAAACTTTTGTCAAGTGTTGGTATTGTTGATGTTAATGTACATGTGAAACAATATTAAAATCCGTTTGTAAGTTTTCATTTAATTAAATAAATAAACAATTTTTGTTTTTCAGTAATTCATTTTTTGTAGGTTGGCATCTTGACGAATTTTGCTGGTTATGTTAACAGCATCGAGTTTAGTAGTCATAAATGTTGACCGAAAATTTCAGCCAAATACGTCAAGCCGTTTGACCTGTGCGCGACGAACAAAATTTAGCGCACATACATACAGACATACACACACACACACACAGACAAAGCGCCGATCGAGTTGTATGGAGAGATTCACTCCGCTTCGCTACGCTCATCTAAAAATTACAAATTTGACCTTTGACCCTAGTATTGACATAGAAAGCTGGATTTGCCAGAGGTATATCATGATTTTTTTACTAGGAAAACGCTCCGCGTTGCCAGATGAGCGAGTTGGTTCAATGTTTTAAAGCAAACACATCTTTTGAATGTCATATTTCTCTTAAAAAAAAAAAAAAAATTATAATAAACATATGATTTTTTTACAAGATGGCGGATCAAGTTACAACCTTGTTACTTGTGTATATTATTTCTCGATATGTTTCTATTTAATGCATGAAATATTATTTAAATCCGTTAAGATGTTTTCTTTAAATAAATTAAAACCTTTAAGATGATTTTTAAATGGATTTCCGTATTATTTAATTCGACCATGGTCTACTCAATAGGCTCTCTTTCATAAACTATTAAACCTATCAGTGTATGGAAAGTTCCATAATGTAGATATATACTATATCTAAATTGAAATATTGTTTAATCATACAATAACCCGCTTTTAAATTATAATAAAAGCTTTTTTATTTGTCTACAAAGTTCGTTGTTTACATTTGCATTTTTGCCGTGAAAGTCATAAAACATAACACGCCATTGTAGCCATTCTATGATAGCTATCAAAATTCCAAATACATAGTGAGAAAGGTCTGACTCCCTACGCCATTCCTGCAGCATACTATGTGCATCTAACTTCAATGGTCCGCAAATGCGAATCATATCAGTGGAACACTGTAAAAATGAAGAAAATGTCTGCCGTAAATAAACAATATTTGTTTATAACATGGCGGTTAAAGCAACAATTTTGAAACTAATGTCGAGTGTTGGTAGTATTGATGTGGACCTACATTTAAAAAATCATTAATATCCGTGTGTAAGTTTTAATTTAAATAAATAAATAACGAAACACGTGTTTCAGTTGTTAATTTTTTGTAGGTTGGCATCTTATGTCATTGTAGCCATTTTATGACAGCTATCGAGATTCCAAATATTAATGCAAAGGTTTTGTTACGTACGCTATTTTTGGTGTATACTATGTGCATCTAATTGCAAAAGTCCGCAAATGCGAATCATATCGGCGGAACACTGTAAAAATGAAGAACTTATTGTTGTAAATAAACAATATTTTTTTATAAGATGGCGGATAAACGTACAATTTTGAAATTATTGTCAATTGTTGGTACGGTTTATATAAACCTATATGAGAAACATTATTTAAATCCGTTGGTAAGTTTTAATTTAACTAAATAAATGAACAAATTTTATTTTTCAGTAATTAATTTTTTGTAGGTTGGCATCTTGACGAATTTTGCTGGTTATGTTAACAGCATCGAGTTTAGTGGTCACAAACGTTGCCCGAAAAGTTCAGCCAAATATGTCTAGCCGTTTGACCTGTGCGCGACGAACAAAATTTAGCGCACATACAGACATACATACATACAGACATACAGACACACAGACAAAGCGCCGATCGAGTTGTATGGAGAGATTCACTCCGCTTCGCTACGCTCATCTAACTAGGAAAACGCTCCGCGTTGACAGATGAGCGATTTTTTTCAATGTATCAAATCAAATAAACTAGGAAAACGCTCCGCGTTGACAGATGAGCGATTTTTTCAAAGTATCAATCAAATAAATCATTTGCATATCATATTACTCTTTAAAAAAAAAATACCCTTATAATAAATATATGATTTTTTTACAAGATGGCGGACCAAGTTACAACCTTATAACTTAGGTATATTATTTCTTGATATGTTGCTAATAAATGCACGAAATATTATTTAAATCCATTAAGAAGTTTTCTTTAAAGAAATTAAAACCTTCAAGTTGATGGATTTCCGCATAATTACATTCGACCGTGGTCTACTCAATAGGCTCTAATTCATAAACTATCAAACCTATCAGTGTATGGAAAGTTTCATAATGTAGATACAGACTATATCTAATATTTAATATTGTTTAATCATACAATAACCCGCTTTTAAATCATAATAAAAGCTTTTTAATTTGTCGACCAAGTTTGTTGTTAACTTTTGCATGTTTACCGTGAACGTCATAAAACATAACACGTCATTGTGGCCATTCTATGATAGCTATTAAAATTACAAATACATAGTGAGAAAGGTCTGACTGCGTAAGCCATTTCGGCAGCATACTATGTGCATCTAACTTCAATGGTCCACAAATGCGAATCATATCGGTGGAACACTGTAAAAACGAAGAAAATTACTGCCGTAAATAAACAATATTTGGTTATAACATGGCGGTTAAAGCTAAAATTTTGAAACTGCTGTCGCGTGTTGGTACTATTAATGTGAACTTATATATAAAAAATTATTTATATCGGTGTGTAAGTTTAAATTTAATTAAATAAATAACAAAACATGTGTTTTAGTTGTTAATTTTTTATTAGGTTGGCATCTTACTTCATTGTAGCCATTCTATGACAGCTATCGAGATTCCAAATAATAATGAGAAAGGTATGATTGCGTACGCTATTTTTGTGTTTACTATGTGCATCTAACTGCAAAAATCCGCAAATGCGAATGATATCGGTGGAACACTGTAAAAATGAAAAAATTATTACCGTAAAGAAACAATATTTTTTTATAACATGGCGGATGAAGTTACAATTTTGAAACTATTATCGAGTGTTGCTACTATTGATGTAAACCTACAAGTTAAACATCTTTTAAATCCGCTTGTAAGTTTTCATTTAATTAAATAAATAAACAAATTTTATTTCTCAGTAATTATTTTTTTGTAGGTTGGCATCTTAACGAATTTTGCTGGTTATGTTAACAGCATCGAGTTTAGTAGTCACGAACGTTGCCCGAAAGTTTCAGCCAAATACGTCAAGCCGTTTGACCTGTGCGCGACGAACAAAATTTAGCGCACATACAGACATACATACATACATACAGACATACAGACACACAGACAAAGCGCCGATCGAGTTGTATGGAAAGATTCACTTCGCTTCGCTACGCTCATCTAATCATTTGCATATCATATTACTCTTAAAAAAAAAAATAACTTTATAATAAACTAATGATTTTTTTACAAGATGGCGGATCAAGTTACAACATTATAACTTAAGTATATTATTTCTTGATATGTTGCAAATAAATGCACGAAATATAATTTAAATCCGTCAAGAAGTTTTCTTTAAAGAAATTAAAACCATCAAGTTGATGGATTTTCGCATAATTTCATTCGACCGTGGTCTACTCAATAGGCTCTAATTCATAAACTATTAAACCTTTCAGTGTATGGAAAATTCCATAATGTAGATACAGACTATATCTAAAATGTAATATTGTTGAATCATACAATAACCCGCTTTTAAATCATAATAAAAGCTTTTTAATTTGCCGACCAAGTTCGTTGATAACATTTGCATGTTTGCCGTGAAGGTCATTAAATATAACACGTCATTGTAGCCATTCTATGATAGCTATCAAAATTCCAAATACATAGTGAGAAAGGTCTGACTGCGTAAGCCATTTCGGCAGCATACTATGTGCATCTAACTTCAATGGTCCGCAATTGAGAATCATATCGGTTGAACACTGTAAAAACGAAGAAAATTACTGCCGAAAATAAACAATGTTTATTTATAACATAGCGGTTAAAGCTACAATTTTGAAACTGTTGTCGAGTGTTGGTACTATTGATGTGGACTTACATATAAAAAAGTATTTATTTCGGTGTGTAAGTTTTTATTAAATTAAATAAATAACAAAACATGTGTTTCAGTTGTTAATTTTTTGTAGGTTGGCATCTTACGTCATTGTAGCCATTCTATGACAGCTATCGAAATTCTAAACAATAGTGCATAGGTATTGTTACGTACGCTATGTTTGGTGTATACTATGTGCATCTAACTGCAATAGTCCGCAAATGCGAATCATATCGGTGGAACACTGTAAAAATGAAGAAATTATTGTAGTAAATAAACAATATTTTTTTATAACATGGCGGATAAACTTACAATTTTGAAACTTTTGTCAAGTGTTTGTACCATTGATAATAATCTACAAGTGAAACATTATTAAAATTCGTTTGTAAGTTTTCATTTAATTAAATAAATAAACAAATTTTATTTTTCAGTAATTAATTTTTTGTAGGTTGGCATCTTGACGAATTTTGCTGGTTATGTTAACAGCATCGAGTTTAGTAGTCACAAACGTTGCCCGAAAATTTCAGCCAAATACGTTAAGCCGTTTGACCTGTGCGCGACGAACAAAATTTAGCGCACATACAGACACACACACACACACACACACACACACACACACAGACATAGCGCCGATCGAGTTGTATGGAAAGATTCACTCCGCTTCGCTACGCTCATCTAATCATTGTCCATACTAGGAAAACGCTCCGCGTTGACAGATGAGCGATTTTTTTTAATGTATCAAATCAAATAAATCATTTGCATATCATATTACTCTTTAAAAAAAAAAATACCTGTATCTTAAACATATGATTTTTTTACAAGATGGCGGATCAAGTTACAAACTTATAACTTAAGTATATTGTTTTTTGATATGTTGCTAATAAATGCACGAAATATTGTTTAAATCCGTTAAGAAGTTTTCTTTAAAGAAATTAAAACCTTCAAGTTGATGAATTTCCGCATAATTTCATTCGACCGTGGTCTACTCAATAGGCTCTAATTAGATGAGCGTAGCGAAGCGGAGTGAATCTTTCCATACAACTCGATGGGCGCTTTGTCTGTGTGTCTGTATGTATGTATGTATGTCTGTATGTGCGCTAAATTTTGTTCGTCGCGCACAGGTCAAACGGCTTGACGTATTTGGCTGAAATTTTCGGGCAACGTTTGTGACAACTAAACTCGATGCTGTTAACATAACCAGCAAAATTCGTCAAGGTGCCAACCTACAAAAAATTAATAACTGAAAAATTAAATTTGTTTATTTATTTAATTAAATGAAAACTTACAAACGGATTTAAATAATGTTTCACATGTGGGTTTATATCTACAGTACCAACATATGATTATAATTTCAAAATTGTACGTTTATCCGCCATGTTATAAAAAAAAATTGTTTATTTACAACAATAATTTCTTCATTTTTACAGTGTTCCGCCGATGTGATTTGCATTTGCGGACTATTGCAGTTATATGCACATAGTATACACCAAACATAGCGTACGTAACAATACCTACGCAATATTATTTGGAATTTCGATAGCTGTCATAGAATGGCTACAATGACGTAAGATGCCAACCTACAAAAAATTAACAACTGAAACACATGTTTTGTTATTTATTTAATTAAATTAAAACTTACACACCGATATAAATAATTTTTTATTTGTTAGTCCACATCAATAGTACCAACACACGACAAAAGTTTCAAAATTGTAGCTACAACCACCATGTTATAAACAAATATTGTTTATTTACGTCAGTAATTTTCTTCGTTTTTACAGTGTTCCACCGATATGATTCGCATTTGCGGACCATTGAAGTTAGATGCACATAGTATGCTGTCGAAATGGCTTACGCAGTAAGACGTTTCTCACTATGTATTTGGAATTTTGATAGCTTTCATAGAATGGCTACAATGACGTGTTATATTTAATGACCTTCACGGCAAACATGCAAATGTTAACAACGAACTTGGTCGACAAATTAAAAAGCTTTTATTATGAGTTAAAAGCGGGTAATTGTATGATTTATTAATATTACATTTTAGATATAGTCTGTATCTACATTATGAAACTTTCCATACACTGAAAGGTTTAATAGTTTATGAATTAGAGCCTATTGAGAAGACCACGGTCGAATGAAATCATGCGGAAATCCATCAACTTGAAGGTTTTAATTTCTTTAAAGAAAACTTCTTAACGGATTTGAATAATATTTCGTGCATCTATTAGCAACATATCAAGAAATAATATAGGTACTAAAGTTATAAGGATGTAACTTGATCCACCATCTTGTAAAAAAATCATATGTTTATTATAAAGGTATTTTTTTTTTTAAAGAGTAATATGATATGCAAATGATTAATTTGATTTGATACATTGAAAAAAATCGCTCATCTGTCAACGCGGAGCGTTTTCCTAGTTAGATGAGCGTAGCGAAGCGGAGTGAATCTCTCCATACAACTCGATCGGCGCTTTGTCTGTGTGTACGTATGTATGTCTGTATGTATGTATGTATGTATGTGCGCTAAATTTTGTTCGTCGCGCACAGGTCAAACGGCTTGACGTATTTGGCTGAAATTTTCAGGCAACGTTTTTGACCACTAAACTCGATGCTGTTAACATAACCAGCAAAATTCGTCAAGATGCCAACCTACAAAAAATTAATTACTGAAAAATAAAATTTGTTTATTTATTTAATTAAATGAAAACTTACTAACGGATTTTAATGATGTTTCACTTGTAGATTATTATCAAGGGTACCAACACTTGACAAAAGTTTCAAAATTGTAAGTTTATCCGCCATGTTATAAAAAAATATTGTTTATTTACTACAATAATTTCTTCATTTTTACAGTGTTCCACCGATATGATTCGCATTTGCGGACTATTGCAGTTAGATGCACATAGTATACACCAAACATAGCGTACGTAACAATACTTATGCATTATTATTTAGAATATCAATAGCTGACATAGAATGGCTACAATGACGTAAGATGCCAACCTACAAAAAATTAACAACTGAAACACATGTTTTGTTATTTATTTAATTAAATAAAAACTTACAAACCGGTATAAATAATTTTTTATATATAAGTCCACATCAATAATACCAACACACGACAACAGTTTAAAAATTGTAGCTTCAACCGCCATGTTATAAACAAATATTGTTTATTTACGGCAGTAATTTTCTTCGTTTCTACAGTGTTCCACCGATATGATTCTCATTTGCGGACCATTGAAGTTAGATGCATATAGTATGCTGCCGAAATGGCTTACGCAGTCAAACCTTTCTCACAATTTATTTGGAATTTTGATAGCTATCATAGAATGGCTACAATCAGTGGTGTAGTGCCAAATTTACCAGTATGTATACGCTTAAGTAGGAAGCTGGAGAGACACATCTTTCCAGACAAAAAAACATGGGGGGTTTGGGGGGCAGAGCCCTCCAACAATGGCGCCGCAGGCGATTTAAAAAAAACAGGCTTTTTAGAGTGTGTTTTGAGCGTTTTCGATACCAATACCGGACTGAATGCAATCCCAAAATACTGCCGTTTTTGTAGTGCAAAACCAGAAAATCACCAACAATAATTTGAACACTGACGAGAATTGCTCAGGAATAGGTTTGGGGGCTTGGGAAGTGGTTTGGCGACACACACCGCCCGTGGTCCGTATATAGGTATATCTGTTGATACTTGGCTGTTGGTAATTGACACCACAATATTTTTACCAAGCGAGACAATTGTAGGCCTATCCCACTTGGAGTATTGGCGGGACTTCAAATTGAATATCGTGACTCCCAGATCCAGGGGTGGTCTTAAAGGATTTGAGGCCTTGTGCCAATTAAATGCCAGTGCCAGAGAGAACAATTTTACCAATAGAGAAAAGCCGACAATCGTGAATAATGTTCCGTCATTCGAGGCATGTTACGGCCGTATCATTGCGTATCACTCGTATCATTACCAAAACCAGTGTGTATACGAAAGTTTTTTAGCCAGAGCAGTGCGTATACGGCGTATACGCCCGTATACGCACCACTACACCACTGGCTACAATGACGTGTTATATTTAATGACCTTCACGGCAAACATGCAAATGTTATCAACGAACTTGGTCGACAATTTAAAAAGCTTTTATTATGATTTAAAAGCGGGTTATTGTATGATTCAACAATAATACATTTTAGATATAGTCTGTATCTACATTATGAAACTTTCCATACACTGATAGGTTTAATAGTTTATGAATTAGAGCCTTTTGAGTAGACCACGGTCGAATGAAATTATGCGGAAATCCATCAACTGGAAGGTTTTAATTTCTTTAAAGAAAACTTCTTAACGGATTTAAATAATAATTCGTGCATTTATTAGCAACGTATCAAGAAATAATATACTTAAGTTATAAGGTTGTTACTTGATCCGCTATCTTGTAAAAAAATCATATGTTTATTATAAAGATATTTTTTTTTTTAAAGAGTAATATGATATGCAAATGATTTATTTGATTTGATACATTGAAAAAACTCGCTCATCTGTCAACGCGGAGCGTTTTCCTAGTTCATAAACTATTAAACCCATCAGTGTATGGAAAGTTCCATAATGTAGATACAGACTATATCTAAAATGTAATATTAAAAATTCATACAATAATCCGCTTTTAAATCATAATAAAAGCTTTTTAATTTGTCGACCAAGTTCGTTGTTTACATTTGCATGTTTGCCGTGAAGGTCATAAAACATAACACGTCATTGTAGCCATTCTATGATAGCTATCAAAATTCCAAATACATAGTGAGAAAGGTCTGACTGCGTAAGCCATTTCGGCAGCATACTTTGTGCATCTTACTTTAACGGTCCGCAAATGCGAAGCATATCGGTGGAACACTGTAAAAACGAAGAAAATTACTGCCGTAAATAAACAATATTTGTTTATAACATGGCGGTTAAAGCTACAATTTCGAAACTGTTGTCGTGTGTTGGTACTATTGATGTGGACTCACATATAAAAAATCATTAATATCCGTGTGTAAGTTTTAGTTAAAATAAATAAATAACAAAACACGTGTTTCAGTTGTTAATTTTTTGTAGGTTGGCATCTAATGTCATTGTAGCCATTCTATGACAGCTATCGAAATTCCAAATAATAATGCAGAGGTATTGTTACGTACGCTATTTTTGGTGTACACTATGTGCATCTAATTGCAAAAGTCCGCAAATGCGAATCATATCGGCGGAACACTGTACAAATGAAGAAATTATTGTTGTAAATAAACAATATTTTTTTATAACATGGCAGATAAACGTACAATTTTGAAATTATTGTCAATTGTTGGTACTGTTGATATAAACCTACATGTGAAACAATATTTAAATCCGTTTATAAGTTTTCATTTAATTAAATAAATAAACAATTTTTGTTTTTCAGTAATTAATTGTTTGTAGGTTGGCATCTTGACTAATTTTGCTGGTTATGTTAACAGCATCGAGTTTAGTAGTCACAAATGTTGACAGAAATTTTCAGCCAAATACGTCAAGCCGTTTGACCTGTGCGCGACGAACAAAATTTAGCGCACATACATACAGACATACATACATACATACATACAGACATACATACACACAGACAAAGCGCCGATCGAGTTGTATGGAGAGATTCACTCCGCTTCGCTACGCTCATCTAAAAAGTACTCATCTCAAGCTTTCATTTGATATATGTCATCCCTTGACCCAAATTTTATACCGTCATTCTCGTTATGCAAAGGACTAGACGCCAATTTCAGGTTATCGGAATAGGACGTTAGTACATTTTTTTTTTTTTTTTTTTTACGGAAAAACAGTTTGAGATAGAATTTTATGACTGTCGATTCCTACTAATATCTCTCTTGATTTTATTCGTTTATTTTTTTTAGATAAAAAAAAAAATAAAAATCTCAAAAATCTCGGATTTTGCTCGTCTAAGAGCAAATTTGAAACTTTAGGTGCCTATATCTCTGTTAGTATGACCCCCAGCTTAATTTACTTTTACGGAAGTCTAGATGAGTGTCAAAAAAAAATTCAGAAACAAATTTGGCCCAACCACTTAGTAGCTACGACCGCTTTAAAAAGAATCCTCCATTAAAACCCTTCTCGAATTAGAGGTGATCTCCACACTTTGTCGTTTAAACATCTCATTTGATAGATATAGACCACGTAAATGCGAAACTGCAAACCGTTTTTGGCGACACCGAGCCGTATTACCGTTAAAAAATAAACCATGTCTTAAACGGCTCCATGCACATTGATGTATTTTTTAATATAAATGTGTGAATATAGTGGAAAAAAAAGAGTGGGGGTAATGGGTTTCGAACCCCAGACCTCGAAATGCTAAGCGACGACTTGACTTGACAGTACACCCGATGAAAGTAGCATTGCTTACACTGGTAGATAAAGATACCAGACTGCTCCCAAAGAAATATGGCCTAGCTTGTTGTATTAAGACAGCTCATATAATAACCTCCTACAGCCGTCTGAACTCCTGATACAAACCTCTGCAGAACGAGCACGTGTTGCATGTGAAAATGGGACAAGTTCACGTTGTGAACACCACTAAAACAAACGACATTAAAACATGCTTCCACGGCTAACCGTAAATGCAAGGCAAACATATACCGTACATGTTTTATGTATAGACTAGGAATGTCCAATGGAAAAACTGTAATCATTACTTTCTTAACCCTTTAACAAGAGACGCTACGCGTCGTCAAAGACGTGCTCAAATACACTCTGTTTTTTAGAATAATATTTTTTACGGCTATATTGTTTATTTGGGGAATCCAAAAGTTCATTCCCGAGGTAGATCTGAAAATTGTCTACTTTGAAGAAAATCATCGCCTCGCTATGTTTGTTGTGAACGACGTCAGGCGTCGCCGGAATTTCAATGATTTTCTGGTCAAGTTCCACTTTCGGTACCGATTGTAGATGAACGGTGGTACCTAGTTAGTCGTAACGTCGAACTTAAGGTAAGTGATAATCCTTAGTGACGTAGTATGAGCGTCGGTAGCGTCGGTTTACACATTTCGTGGTGAGGCGACGCCATCTTCGGGTAATCAGAATCGTGCATTATTTGAAGTTTTTATTTTCTTACGGGAAAACGGGGAGATCGAATTTTTTGGTGGTCGATTCCTTCTTACTCATACCTCTCTTGATTGTATTCGTATTTAAAAATAAATAAATTCAAAAGTCTCGGATTTTGCTCGTCTGAGAGAAAATTTGGAATTTTGGGCGCCTGTATCTCTATAGGTATGGCCCCCAGCATTATTTACTCTTAAGGAAGTCTAGATGAGTGAAACAAAAATTAAAAAAATATAGAAACAAATTTGGACCACCCGTTTGGTAGATACGAGCGCTTAAAAAAAAAAACTTGCCCCATGTTAATAAACTCTTCTCAACTATGCTCCTCTGAATACGGAAGAAAAAAGAGTGCCGGTAACAGGTCTCAAACCCCAGACCTCAAAAATTGTAAGCCACGACGTTACTGAGTACGCCATGCAACTCGATGGAAAATGGAATGCTTACACTAATAGATAACACACTGCTCTCAATGTATGCATGTATGAATCTCATTTTATCTCGATTCATTCTTACTGTAATTGTAACTCCAAATATGGATGGATTTACGAACAGATGGTCTCTCTGGATTCACAAAGTCGCCAAGAATACGATCTGATGATAAAAACTCCAAAAATCCAGTTTCCACACCTTGTCTGTTTCATAGGCGCCGACTACGGGGGGGCTTGGGGTCTAGCGCCCCCCCTGAAGAAGGTCAGGGGGGGCTCCGCCCCCCCTGAGATTCAATGCAACGCATAGACAAAATACGAGACTTCCTCATGTTGATGCGCGAACTTATAACTTTCGTTCGAAACTCGCCAAGAAGTTTAGCAATCCAAGTAATTTCAAGGTGACGATTCACAAGCCATTGCGGCCATTTTGCCCAACACGGTGATGGTGTTTGGTATCAAACCGAGTCTTACTTTCAAAAGATTTTACCATTTTTGCAAGACGTTCACTTTACAGGCCGCAGGGCGATGGGGCTGGAAAAGCCAATGGATTTCTGTCAAAACTCTCCAGTTTGAAACTTACTATTTCACGTCTTGACGATCAGTGAAAGTCAAAATTTTTCAAAGCACTACTTGCCTCTATTTCTAAATGTCACAGTCTAAGATCGCCACAATTACAACGGCAATATTACGTCGTGACGGATATTTAGCGACGGGAAAAATCACAGTCGAGCTCACAAGCTTTATTTAGTAGAGCCAATTCCTTTCTGCAGAAAAAGGATATACCCCGTCGACTTGACGATGGCAGTGACGCTCATGATTACCAAACGAGATATCTGTAAGTAGTAAGTACGTATTCAAGTTTGTGATAAAATTTTCGAAATGGGTTTCAGGTAAAAGTAATCAATCACATGGCCAAAATGAAACAATTTGCAACTTCAAAAATTGACGGAGAAGTTTGAACGTTTTTTTCAAGGAGGATTTGGATATTTCTCTGAACTATAGCACCTCTATAAATCCATCCAAACTTCGTAACTACTGACTGTGTCTCCAATGTGTATGCGAGTCATTTCTTTGAGCCCCCCCTGAAATGTTAACAAGTCGGCGCCTATGGTCTGTTTAAAATCGCATTCGATAGATGTTGACCACATGAATGCAAAACCAGAAGCCGTTTTGGCAACAACGAGCAATTTTACCGTTAGAAATTAAACCGTGCACATTTATTAATTGATATAAATGTGTGAATATGGTGGGAAAAAAAGAGTGGGTGTAATGGGTCTCGAACCTCAGACCTCGACAATGTTAAGCGACGACGTACTGCGTACGCCATACCACTCGATGAAAGTTTTATTGCTTCTGGTTCAGATAGCTCATATAAGAACCTCCTACAGCCGTCTGAGCTCCTGATACAAACCTCTGCAGAATGCAATCGAATGTCAAATGTATCCATTTAGGTAGGCCAGCATCAGAGTGTCGAAAATCATAGTTCTGTGCAATTTCGAGGAAAGCCTAAAGAGTATAGCATCCCCACCATATACTAATGTGTTCATCCCAGTATTTAGCGCACTTTGGTGCCAGAGCGATATCCACGACTGGGGGCGGGGGCGGTGCCCCAAATTTCGATTACGCATTGCATTGAATATCGCTAAATTACGGCCAAACGGTTGGTCTGACAACGAAAATGACGATTATAAAACGAAAAAAATTTTCGTAATTAATTTTTGTTTTTCTTTTTTCCACAATTTTCAAGTTTTCCAAAAAGTGACTGGCCCGACAACGACAGCCAGCAGCGGCTCAAGGCCGCGGTACGCGGTCTTGTTATAAAATATATTTGTGTGTAGTTGATAAATATTTCCTTGTCACAATTATTCATGTACGGTACATAGTGCGAAAGTTATCGTCAATTAAGTATAAAATGAATATATTCTCAATATATAAAACCATGGGGCAACTATACATTATCAAAACATTACAAACATATTCATACACGTATAGAAATTTCAAAGTGTTGTCTTAACGGTGAATTATTTTCATAATTTTATCTTTAAGTGATTGGTATTAGTGAAGTATTAAAGACAAGAACGCGTCACGGCTGTTGTGCGCCCGCTTAACACAAGTGTAATGCATAGAAGCATTGGCAATCATAGTCTTGTACTATTTCGAAAGAAAAGTACACTTATATCTTGGTTTTAGCTTGTAGAATAATAATTAGGATGGTGCCAAGCTCCAAAAATAGGCGTTTACAAGTTATACATACAAACAAAATTGCCGACTCTCATGAGGTTTTTCCTATTTATCTTCACAATCGTACGTTTTTTGTCAAAACTTAATATTACTAAAAATATTCCTAGTAAAATTCTACACACACATGATACTTGGATATTTTCATAGGAAGTACTACTTACGTACAAATTAAATGTTTGTATGTTTGCATCTGAACTCAAATGTACAAAACTTGGCTCCCGTTCGCTTCTTGATGAAGCAACTGTGACCTAAGGGAATGGTCTCAATCTCTTCTAATAATTTTGATGGTGCCAAGCTCCAATGATAGGCGTTCACGAATTGCATGTGAAAAACAAAATGGCTGCCACTTCAGGTGGGTTTTGGCAATTTATCTTCATAACCGTATTATTTACGACAAAATCTAACATGACAAAAAATATTGCTTGTAAAATTCTACATGCAATTCATATTCACGTATTTTCATATGATTTACCATTTACCTACAAATTTAGATTTCTGTATGTTAATCTGTATTCAAATGTACAAGCATTGGCTCCCCTGGGCTACTTGATGAAGCAAGTATGGACGTTGGGTGTGGGCTCAATCTCTTCCTTTCAACTTATAGAATAATAATTTTGATGGTGCCAAACTCAAGTATTAGGCATTCAAGAGAAACACGTACAAAAAAAAACATTTTAATACTAATTAACATAGAGAAATTTTAATTTTTATGGTAATAGTAGGTCCTATAAAAATATGTAAATATCAGGTGTGTAAAATTTTACCAGAAATAATTTTTGTCATATTACATTTTGTCATAAAACGAACGGTTATGACGGTAAATTGGAAAAACTACCTATAGTGGTGGCCATTTTGTATTTTAAGTGTAACTCAATAATGCCTCATATTTAAGGTAGGCACCATCACAATTATTATCAAATAAGCAATAAAGAAGAGATGAGCCCACTCATATACTTGCTTTAGCAAACAACCGACGGGTACATCTGAATACACCCTATTGGCGGGCATTTTGTTTTTTGCGTGTTTCTCTTGAACGCCTATACTTGAGTTTGGCACCATCGAAACTATTATTCTATAAGTTGAAAGGAAGAGATTGAGTCCACTCTCATAGTCCATACTTGCTTCATCAAGTAGCCCAAGGGAGCCAATACTTGTACATTTGAGTACAGATTAACATACAGAAATCTAAATTTGTAGGTAAATAGTAAATCATATGAAAATACGTGAATATGAATTGTATGTAGAATTTTACAAGGAATATTTTTTGTCATGTTAAATTTTGTCGTAAATAGTACGTACGGTTATGAAGGTAAATTGCCAAAACCCACCTGAAGTGGCAGCCATTTTATTTTTCACATGCAACTCGTAAACGCCTATCATTGGAGCTTGGCACCATCAAAATTATTATTTTATGAGCTTAAAAGAAGAGATTGAGACCACTCCCTTAGGTCACAGTTGCTTCATCAAGAAGCGAACGGGAGCCAAGTTTTGTACATTTGAGTTCAGATGCACACATACAAAAATTTTATTTGTACGTAAGTAGTACTTCCTATGAAAATATCCAAGTATCATGTGTGTGTAGAATTTTACTAGAAATATTTTTGTCATATTAAGTTTTGACAAAAAACGTACGATTGTGAAGATAAATAGGAAAAACCTCATGAGAGTCGGCCATTTTGTTTTTTATGTATAACTTGTAAACGCCCATTTCTGGAGCTTGGCACCATCCAAATTATTATTCTACAAGCTAAAACCAAGATATAAGTGTACTTTTCTTTCGAAATAGTACAAGACTATGATTGCCAATGCTTCTATGCATTACACTTGTGTTAAGCGGGCGCACAACAGCCGTGACGCGTTCTTGTCTTTAATACTTCACTAATACCAATCACTTAAAGATAAAATTATGAAAATAATTCACCGTTAAGACAACACTTTGAAATTTCTATACGTGTATGAATATGTTTGTAATGTTTTGATAATGTATAGTTGCCCCATGGTTTTATATATTGAGAATTTATTCATTTTATACTTAATTGACGATAACTTTCGCACTATGTACCGTACATGAATAATTGTGACAAGGAAAAATTTATCAACTACACACAAATATATTTTATAATTGTCATTATCGTTGTCAGACCAACCGTTTGGCCGTAATTTAGCGATATTCAATGCAATGCGTAGTCGAAATTTGGGGCACCGCCCCCGCCCCAGTCGCGGATATCGCTCTGGCACCATCTATTTCACTCTGTAACTTTTAACTGTATATAATTGTATGTAATTTGTGTTATTGTATGTACCTGTAGGCTAAAGAGGGTATGGGCATGCCCATAACCCTACACTGGCCATCCTGTCCTTCCATGGGACAGGAAAACAACAATAAAATTAATTAATTAATTAAAGTGCGCTAAATACTGTGAGACCTCATGAACACATTGGCATATGGTGCTATACTCTTTCCTCGAAATTGCACAGGATTCCATTTGATGCTGGACTAATTGGACATTCCTAGTGTATACAATTAAACATGTTTTGGTTTGCCTTATCTGCTTCATAGTAAGAGAAAGACAGCCATAGTAATTGACGAGATTGCGAAGCTAAGCTACCCCTCCAATACAACTACCAGGACTGACCTCATATTAGCAGAACTGATAAACCATCATGCAGGATTGATTAATCAAAACTTTAGATACATTGTTTTGTTTTTTTAGATAGAGTAGATATAGATCTACTCTATCTAAAAAAACAAAACAATGTATCTACAGTTAGGTAAGTAAATTGAAGTGAATGAGTTAAGAAGTTGATTTTTCAAGGAATTTAATTACTTCAATCAAGTAACTATAATAGAGGTAATACAGTAACGGTAAAACTACCACCAACATTTTTCTTCAACCCCTCTTGTTTAGTAACATCCAGCAGGTACCTACCCAGCCAGTGATTGTCGGGCGATGCTTCAGAGTGCAATATCTCCAATAGAAGATTGCTTCCGGAGACTGACCACGTCCTGCAGAGGTGATTTATTGGCATCCCCACCACTTCATTGAATCAGTGATTACTAATCACAATACTATATCCAACTTCAAAAATGATCAAAATTTGAAATGAATTTTACATTTACAATTCAACACACATATGACAGGGGATGTGTGTTGATTAAAGAATAATATCATTTTTCTTTTCTTTTGTGGTTGTGGGGGATGTACCAGCACTTTGATACCAGACAGTGCTATTTTAACTCTATTCATTTGTTGGCGTTTGGGTTTACGCATGTTTAATAAAATGGTATATTTGTATTATTTTTGACCATATGACACATCCCAATCACAAAATGTCTCCAATATGGCGTCATTCTAAATCATGATTTTTTGCCTCACCAACACAATTCCTAGAATTTAGACGTACAACAGACGAGGAAAATTTTTTACTCGGTAAAAATCTGGAGAACCAATCAGCCAAGTCCCGTAGAAGCTTCCGAAGTGAGGCGTAGCAGCTTATAAGTTCGGGGAAGTGGTGGAACCCTCGATCTCTGGTCACTCAGCATCGAACCAATGGCGGTTTGGGAACAGCTGCATTAAGGCAGTAGGTCCACCTACCCTGCAAAGTCTTCCGATTCTTGTAAAACCCAAAGATCTTCTACCTCTTCTTCTGTAGGATAAAATTAATTTCAAATGTTTAAAAATTGTCCAAAACTAAACCTTCTGCTTCTTTCGAACACCCAGAGTTGGAACTTATGCCGTTTTCCGCCTAGTTTCTCAATAAAGGTTTGCCACAACCAAAATATGTCATTTTTAGGGCACATGGAGATGTGTTTAGTTCAAATATTTATTTCTGTTTTCAAATGTTCTTATTAAATATTTTTTTTTTTTTTTATCATATGCCCACATTTGGCTTAATCAGGCCATCATGTAAGATCTGGTCAACCAGTAGAGACAGGCCTCCTTTTCTTCTCTCTTCATGCCGTTCACAGTTAAATTAGTTAATTTGAAAAGAAAATGTTTATTGGAACAAAGAAACATTCATAAGAAAGAACACTAAATTTTCTAGTGACATATTTTGATTTTTTTTTTATCGGGAGTTCCGCACCACAGGTTAGTTGGCATACAGCCTTATAGCATCTAGTAATTGAAGATTGTTTTTGAGTTGTAGGCACCCATCCTGCAATTCCTCATGTTGAGAATAGCCTACTGATTAGATAAGGGACCAGCATGACTAGGATTGTGGGTTCATACTTCATTTACAATATGTGGTTATGAAAAAAAGTCTATACTTAATATATTGACATTATGCAGTGAACATATTTAAATCAGGAACAGGACAGAAACCTTTTTTACTCTTGCCTTGTTATTTTCTAGTCACATGACATTCGTATATGAGTTACAACTTACAACAATCAGCAGTCTGTCATGTTAGGTTGATCGAGTAAGGAAGGTTTTTAAAAACCCTTGATTTACTATTATCATCTTCTGTTCTAGTATGCCTACATTGTTTTAACACCAGTTAAATAATAGTATATCGTTCAGTTAAATAATAAAATTAACCACACACAAAATATTTCAGAATGAAACACACACCCTCTCTAGGCATAAAAACACAAATTTTCAATTTTCCACATTATGAGCCTAATGGCGTTTTTCATTGGGCTGCACAAGTGTGCGCTGGTGCGACTATTGTATTGTTGTTCCAATTGTTTACAGTGCTACTTACGCGAACCTGATCTAAGCTACACGATCAGTAGCTCTTTCTTTCTCTCTTTCGGAGAGAAGAGCGAGAGAAGACAACTGATCGAGTTAATCGGATCAGGTATAAGTAACGCCCCAGGTGTACTCAATGCGGTCCAGTGCAGCCATTGAAAAATGCCATTAATGAAATAAAAACACGTCCAAAATTCCTAATTAATAATTTTATTTATAAATATTCATTTTCTGTTTCTAGGCAGTAATGATTTCTTAACTAGAATGAATCACCCCACAACGATATTTGTTTACAAAACTTAGTAATAATAATGACAAGTAAAATACATTTTGGTTTTCCATTATCTTTTACTACCTATTCTCATCACTAACTTCCATAATAAATTGACAATTATTAACTATTATGTTTATTATTTTCATTATTATCTTCCTCTAAGAGCTGCATTGGAGAGAAATAATACTGTACAGTTATAACTCGTGTGCAGATATCACTTTCTACGTTGTGAAATTCGTAAGTAAGGAACTCGGTACGTACGTTTTCAGTGTTCGGTTCCCCGCGCTTCTCGCTCGGGGACCAAAAGATGCGCAAGACAATGAGCGACGGAACAAAGTGCACTAATGTTGACACGTCTGAGGCAACTACAATTTAATTATAGTACAATCGATTAAAATCCATAACAATCAGGTGGTCCACGTTACCTCAGAATCTACACATAGATTATAAAATTCATAATAAACAAAAATAACAATATATTATTTAATAACAGCAAAATGATAAGAGATATTCACATTTTCTAATTAGACGTGCTATTCTTACATCAAGCAAGTCATATTTATAACATACCAGAGTAGTATTAATTATATTTTAAAATAATTATCGACCAGTCTCGTTTCATCAATCAGCGACCATATAGAAAAAAATATACGTACATTAGTTCAATATACATGATTATTTACAGTCAATTCTATATACAAGGACTTGGGGCAAGCTTATGTGCAAAATCTAGACTGGAACTGGAAGTCTAAGTACTATGTTATTACATATAGGAGGCAAGTGGCATATAAAGGGCACTGCGCTCGCAAACGACTGCGAACGTAGCGCTAAACTGTTGTTTGTGCCTAAGACGTTCTCCGTCTACAATCTTTCTACGGTATTGCGAGAGTTCCCTTGTGGAATTAGACATTTAAAATTTTTTACAACGAAACTTGACTACCGCCAAAATAATTCTTCTTCTCCGTAATTCTTCCCCTTCTGTAACGTGTAGGCATTCTCGTTTCACACGGGCGACAAACATGACCTCAACATATTCAATTATATACACATTTCCGGTACGTTTAAACGAGTCTTTTGGTCGGTCTAAACAAAACAATCACTTTCTTCCTACCGTCGTAACTTCATTCGCAATTAATTGCCATTCGTAGGTAACTAAACCTATGTTGTTGTTTTTTTACATCTACATAACTGTATTTACTTACTGTTGCTAGAATTACAACCACAGTATGAGAATTAAAAATGAACAAATATGTCCATGGGACCTCAATAGCAATCGCTTATTGGAACATGCCTATTTTCAACTGTGCAGTTCATGTTCAAACAATAGAATACAATTGTCCCAACAACACTAGGCCTAGTCTTCTCATGCCTGACAAAACAGCTGAGTGCAATAGTATCAACTACCTAAATGTTCTACTTCTCTGGCTCCAACGTCTACTTGTAACAAGTCCATTACTAATAACTTACGAGCGTGTATTTGGAATAAGGAAATCCCCAAACACAGCGGGTGTGACTAATGAAGATTGTGCACCCTACTAAGCGAAAGACTGCCTTTACAAACGTACGAAAGAACGCCAGGAATATGTTGATTTTAGTCGAAGCAGAGTAGGCCTACACGAAAGGGCTTGTATAAGGAGTTCAGCATGAGACTGGATAGATTAGGACAACTTTACCGCGAGCATCACATGCGAGAAGGAAGGGGTCCTCGTTTTCTTATTACTACTGCGACAAGAAGGGCATCATAAATCATAATCAAAATCAATTCTAAATAACACTTCACGATTTATAATTAATCATTTGTCAATCATGTAGAAAAGGACAAGCTTTAAAATAAATTTGGAAGGGGATGAGTTTATAATTTTAATTGCACTTACATGAGAGACAACTACACCCCTAGGCCCAGTGTCTACTTTAAATCAGTGCATAGTCCAGCATTGCATTCTAGAAAGAGAAACAGTTTTTTTAAATTTAATAATTACTACCAAAAAGGTAATCGAGACATCCTTACATCCGTTTTCTTTCTTTATTGATACGTTATCTTTCGCACTAGTCGACACACCGTACGTCCTATCATAATAACTCGAGTTCTGCTACGAAGGGTACAAAGTAGCCTACTTACACGCATACTACCTGGGCATTTCCATAGACCAGGGTTGCCGTTTTTGCGGAATTTATCCTCTTTTGCGGATTTTTAGGGTGCCTCGCGGACATGAGGATTAACGGCCAAATTGGCGGATTTTCTACTATTATTGTAAAAACCGTGAAATTTACTACAATTTGAAAATCCCGCCATAAAGAACGATTAAATAACGTAAAAAGTAAAGTTGGACAATCTACACTTGAACCCGCAGCATAGACACGATGTCTCAAAACACGTGTGAAATATCGAGATTTCAACTGTTTTTTTGGAAGTTCCCTTATTATTCTAGCAAGCAGAGGGCGGAGCTTGTGTGGGAGACAGCCAATGCGGTACCTGAAGCGTTGTGATTGGTTTAGTAGTAAGTAGCGTTCTCTATCGTCAACTTTGCAGAACGTGTGTGTTCTTTTAGTGTACGATAGAGCGCGTTGCCCGTGCCTCGTTGGTAACAAGGAGCCCGTGACGTGACGACTGACATGCTGTTATTTGCCTGGTTTCTTGTTTATATATATATATATAGACAAATACATTTATTATTTATTTATTTATATATAAATTATAATGGAGAGGTAAATTCTTAAAGATCATCCAGCATAATGCATAACCTAAAAATAAACATAACCTAAAATTTTTTTTTATTCTTTCACACTTTATAATATGCTAAGTTACAGCAGAATAAATGTGTTTTGGAGGATTTTTGAGGATTTTTTTGGTATCTTCAGAGGATTTAAAAAATTACTTGGTGGCAACCCTGCCATAGACCAACATTAGGCCTAAGTTGTCACCGTCTTCGACCGGACTCTAGGATATTCGTGGAAGAGTTCAAAGCAAAGACTACCGTTAATATTACAACTTTTTTTTATCGTATCTCAATAATGCTACACCACTAAAAAAAAATTTGAAACCAGCTCAATGTGAGTTCACAGAACTCAATACATCGTGAAACATAGATGTTTTATATTGTAATTATCGAGCTGCTTTTTAAATTCCCCTTGTACCTAGGTCTACCTAATTTTGTAAATTTAAAATAACAACCAATCATAAATATTATGACACGTTTTTAAGCAGTTGTATTAAGTTCTTTCGAACATAAATTTTGCCCAGTTTTCACTTTTTTGATGACGTGCACTGAGGTTTGATTAAGGAACGATAATTTCACACGGTATTAATATTGGCGGTAGTGTTTCCTCTCAAGACCAACGAAGTAGATACTAGACATACATACCGCTACAGTGACAGTGATATGAATAAGAGTGATGTATGCTACATGATATTGTTCTGTTAAGACGTTGACTCGAGTTCTACACAGAGAAGAACCAACCGTAAGTACGTGAAGTAGTGCTCTATCTACCTACATGAACGAAACGTAACGTCAACTAAACGTAGGAGAAAGACATTATCGACTGTAAAAATTGTACAAAAATAAAAAAAGGCAGACAAAAAAATGGAATAAGGTGGGCGTATAGGTTTAGGTACCAACGTAGGTTACACAGAATGGCACAACTTTACACACTTCTCCAAAGACACAATTCGTGTCAAAGAAAACAGGTAGGTTATATATTTGGTAGTACGTATTTTAAATTAAATACTTGTGCAATCCTACGGCATTACTCGGTGAGCGGTCGAAATATACATTCGGTTGCGAGTATCTATGCATATATTATCTAGACGAGACTTCACGGCGATAGGATTCAGCAGAACAATATTCTACCGTACGCAGGCGAAACCAAAGATTACAAACTAGGGAAGATAGTTCATCCATATGGCAATTCATCTGCGCGTGTCTGAGCAAAATTTTCTAAGTCCGACGTGTAGTTCGAATTCTCAACGCAAGAACTCGCTCTTCCAAAAGTTTAAAACTGAGTGGGAACCTCGTCGTCGTCGTAAAAACTATCTAGGACCCATTGTATGATTATCATCACGGTCCTCTAAATCTTTATGTGCGACAATAAATAAAAAATCAAGGTTAGTAGATGACGATCTTGTATGCATCAATGAACCTTGATATAACACTTGAAAACTGAGTTTTAATTGTTGTGTATTGTTGTCATTGAAGATTTAGAAGACCGTGATGATACTCATACAAAGGGTTCTAGCAAAAATTACTGAGTGGGGAAGATAGTTCATCCATATGGGAATTCGTCTGCGCGTGTCTGAGCGAAATTTTCTAAGTCCGACAAGTAGTTCGAATTCTCAACGCAAAAACTCGCTCTTCCAAAAGTTTAAAACTCAAGGTCCACTGAATCCCCTGGCACGTACTAGCGATCTAGTAGACCTTGTTTAACGGTAACGAAGTCAAACGCAAGGTCTACTAGATCACTAGTAGCCGCCAGGGGATTTAGTGGACCTTGGTCAAACGTACAGGGCTAGCGCTCCTTGCGGTCAGAATTCGAACTAGTGGTGAGACTTAAAAAATTTTGTTAAAACTCGCGCAGATATTTTAACACGGCGATGAAACATCTTCCCCACTCAGTAATCTTTGGTTCTAGATAGTTTTTGAATGCCAGAACCGAGTTCAAATATATCCCGCCAGACGGCAACGAAGTTCAAACGTGCTGAGCTAGCGCTCCTTGCGGTGAGAATTCAAACTAGTGGTGAAGAAATTTTCGACAAAACTCGCGCAGATATTTTAACACGGCGATGAAACATCTTCCCTAGTTTGTAATCTTTGGCGAAACCAAACACAGAAACTAAGGTCTGAAATGAAAACCGTCAGCCAATTGTCTCTATAAGCACTGTTGCCAAAACAAGAGTAGCAAGTCCAAATCTCATCGTCAACAAAACTTCGGGGAATCTTGTGACGGTCATTGCCTGATCTAGGCCTCCATGTTTAGAATAGAACTGGAAACCAAACAGTAACAAAACACCTTCTATTGGTTAAACCATTAGATAAAAGGTACTAGGGATGACATCGGGTACCCGGGTAACCCGGGTACCCGGCTCCAAAGTATTACCCGGAGCCGTTTTTCGGGTCCGGGTAATTTATTAGTCCGTTTCTAGGCTATATTTACGCGCCAGTATTGCTGCGGTTGATTTTGATGGAGCCAGCAGGTACGGCGCGAACCTACCCTTCCACAACACGTGACCCGGCGGGGAACAGAAAAGACGCGAACCGACTTGCATTCGTTACTGTTTGTTCATTGTTTAACATTTTGGTGAACATTCTGGCTAACACTTGTTCTATTACAATTTATTTTACTTGAAATAGCATGTTTTATGTACGTGCTTCAGTTGTGTATTGCGAAATGTTTTTTTTTACTCTACGTGATTACTGCAGGCGTATTTGAAGGGGCTATTCGAGCAGGCGGCATGCATTTCATTCGTCCCTCGTCTTCGCGCCCCGCGCCCTTGGCCTAGCGACGACCATCAAATCAAGCCTACACATCGAAAAATAAGTTTTCAGGATCCGGGTACCCGGGTAATATGAGAGCTGGAACCGGTTCCGAATTTTATTACCCGATGTCATCCCTAAAAGGTACAGAATGATTGAAAGGCCTTTACACAAAGTTTTGTGATCACGAAACTACCTATAAGACATTTCTTTTACTTTTTGTTTTAGTTTCAAGTGCGTGTGTGCGAAGTTGTCGATGTAATCAAACTTCAGGAAAATCAGTTTTTAATTCCTTATTTCAACTTTATGAAGCGCTCGTTAGGACTTTCAAATCTTGTTCGTTTGTCGGCTGACCGTGCATTTACTCTCTCGAAATGGAAAGACATCCGAGACGAAACACACTCACCCAGTCTCTACCATTGAGGATTGCACAATCACATATTTCAACTTCAATGCAAACCTCATGTACACACACATTTCCTTCGTATATCAATAGGGTATATATATATATATATATATATATATATATAATGCAAAACCTTACAACAACACGCCAACACCAACACTATCACACAACTCAACGAATCAATGCTGTTCCGTCAACGCCTACCGACCGACGGTAGGCGGCAAAAATATCGACACTCGCTATCTATCAACCTAACTCTGAAAATCACAACAAGCCATCACGTTTCCATCTATCCGCACCTCCTAAACCAACGGCAACGACTCAACAGGGCATTGAAGACGCCACCTTGCAACCAGATCTTAGGTCCGTACTCATAGTCGATTCTTTGTACACCAGCACACATTTTCTTTTTTTTTATATGGAAAATAGAATACAAAAAACAACTGGTTAGCAACCTTGGATTTCCAATGGGTTGTGGGTCGGCTATGAACACGCGCCGTAGCCTCCCAATGGCAGCAGTCTTCGGATGAGAGGTATTCATTCTAATCCCGAGGGGAAAGGTGCAGAAAGACGACGGCTTACTTCTACTAGCGCCGAGTGATCAAAACTGACAGCGGAACACAACTTCTCGGCTTCGTTTATCTTCGAACCACAACCTACTTACTTGCCACGGTAAGCTGTCTTCTTTCTTTACCTTTACTTCTGTACTGATACGTGTTTGTTTGGGAACTTAGGCAACTTACAAATTATCTTGGCCACTTTGAGCTGACCTGTGAGAACTAATACTTATAATTACTGCAGTCAGTTATGGTGATAGATGCCAATCATACTTCCAACTCAAAACTTGAAGGTAGTCTACTGGATTCTATCCCAAGAGTCAAGTAACACAGTACGTAGTAATATATAGGTATTTCATAGTTTAGAGAAGATATTATTAGTTTAGAAATAAGGCATAATATATCCCATCATCAGAAATCTACTAGGCCTAAATCAAAATTTGAATGATGCAATTTTAATCCGCCAATCGCTTAACCCGACATTAGGCATCTTCAAACAACAACTTCACAGTTTGACTTGTATGATCTGTAGCCTAGTATTGACACCGACATTATTTTCGACCTTTGTAACACGGAACTGTGACAATTTGAACCAGGGATCCGACTAGTTTTGTTTTCTGAACATAGCCGAAGCCTAGCCTAGCCAGTCACTGGCAAAGCTAGCCCAGCTGCAAGCCTAGCCGCGGTTAGCTTTAAAAAAAAAATGTAGCCGAGCTAAAAGGTAGCTGGCTTACAAGGAACATAGCCCAGCCGAGCTCGAAGCTAGCTAGCTTAAAATGAACGTAGCCCAGCCGAGCTGGAATCTAGCTGGCTTACAAAGAACATAGCCCAGCCCAGCCAGAAGATAGCCAGAGTTGAAAAAAACATAGCCTAGCCTAGCTTGAAGCTAGCTGATATGGGAAAAACATGGCTTAGCCTAGCCTAGCCTAGCTGGAAGCTAGCCGGGGCAGAAATAACATGAATGTTAGAATCATAGCCTTGCATTACAATAATGAGGTGCAACGAAACATGAAACCTGCTTATTTGACAGGTTGCGAATAGCTAAGTGATGAATAGCTAGTGAATAACTAGTGAATTGAAAAGCTAAGTGAAGTGATTACTATGGATGAAACAATCGGTTATTTATATTTGCTTTATATGTTTAAAAAGTTAATAACGAGTAAAGTAATAATCTAGTGGTAGCCTGTGCTTAATTTCAGGGTGGACACGGCCACCAACTATTTTTCCAGGGGGGGGGGGGGGGGGGCGGATGCGTTCGCCCACTTATTTTTTTGGGAAATCTTAATTAAAAGTCAATACGATGTTGTAGTAAACTGCATACCCTGTCTGTAGTTACTGTACTAATGTGGCGACTGCACACACAAGATTATGCCGGCTAGATTGGCAGGGGGAGGGGCAGGTAAGTATTTTGGGTTTCCATAAAGTCAAGCAGATGACAAGAAAAGGTGATATTTATTACAGAAAACAAGAAAGCGCAAGACGCCTCTCAACCCCCCCTCCCCCAGGGTTGACATACATCCCACTATTATCTTGGTTAGATCCTGCAATACAATGTTCGACGTCGGTAGTTCATCCAGTATGAAAAGACGGGTTGTTGCCGACATCGGCCTGGGCGGTAGGTTGTAAACTTAAAAGCCACCCTAATTGACCACTTGCGACCGCTTCCTGCATTTTTTTTTATTTTTTATACCAAGATGTGTATTTGGCGAAGAATGCGTATCTCTCTCCCTCGCTCTCTCCGTAATATCTCTTTCACCCCCAATAGCAAGCAACAATGCCTTGTGAATAATACTTGAATGCTTGAATAATGCTTTGTGAATGAAAATAATTTACGATGTTACCAGTGAAAAGAACCCTTCGAACGTGCACTGACAACTTGCAGTCAATTATTGTGCCAGGCGGTTATTAGGCGATAGGCGGTATTGGGAGTACAATAAGATTATCTGCGTTGAAAGTGTGAATAAACAAGGTCCATTGTCCCTTTGAGGGAAACGAAACACGTCAAATGCTGCTGGACGAACACATGTTGAGAAACAAAAGCTAACATAGCCAGCTACTCGAAAATCTTAGCCAGCTCGCAAAAATGCAGCCAGCCACAACCTAGAAAGACAGCCAGTTAAGAACAAGCTGCTTGAGAAAACGTAGTCAGCCGAAAGCTACTCGAAAATCTTAGCCAGCGAACTTAGCCTGCAGCTCGCAAAAATGTAGCCAAAACCTAGCTAGCTTGCAGCTCGATAAAACATAGCCAGCTAAGAAAAAGCTAGCCAGCTATTTGAAAAAACGTAGCCAGCCAGAAGCTAGCTAGCCGGCTGCTCGATAAAACGAGCCAGACCAAAGCTAGCCAGCCTGCAGCTTGACAAAACCTAGCCAGCTAAGAGAAAGCTAGCCGGGCTCTTTGAAAAAACGTAGCCAGCCAAAAGCTAGCTAGCCGGCTGCTCAAAAAAACGCAGCTTGACGCATTCTAGCCTAGCCTAGCCTAGCCTAGTCAGATCTCTGATTTGAACAAAAATACAGACGGCTATCATTGGGAACTGAGGCAAGACCGAGGCATTCCGGTAGACAACTATATCATTCCACGGTGACGAAACATCGAAAACCCACAGCCTAAAACAATGTCGCCAAGCTTCAAAACAGTATCCGATCACAATGTATTTCAATTAATACCAAGGCAGCCAGTCACAAAGGAAGCCACTTGGTTTTAGTAACAATTACTGTACATTTAAATATGCAACGCAACAATGCCAGCAATCTCAATCCACTTCCGTTTTGTACACATCAATTTTAGTGTTCATTATTTGCAAACTAGCCACTTTCACAGTGGACCTAAAGAACTTCTTAGCAAGCCAATCATTACAAACAAGTATTTTAATAATACATATTATGAATGACTTTCACATACTAAATAGGCTCCACTGTTTTTGGCATATATATGTAAATTTAATATTTCTTAAGGTCTAATCAAATTGGTTGAAGAAACAACGATAAAAAATCGAATGTTTTAAAAGGGAAAAACGTTTTAAAGTGGGAATGTTATAGGGTTAAAAAATGTCAAAATATGTTTGATGACTAGGAATTGTATAGTACGCATGCCACTTGAGAGTAAATGCCCTATTTGAAATAGGTCAGTACGCCCGCATGACATGGGCTCACCCAATCTTCACGCAATGCCAAATGGAGAATTGTTTTTTCTCTATGTGTACAACGACAATTATTGTTCAAACGAGTACAGTAATACGAATATATTAAAGTGTTACTGGTATATGTATGATTCAAGGTTACAGTACTACATATTATCAAAAATGTAGGAGCAATGAAATTGTAACAACCTTTTGGCCTAGAGCAGTATTACTGACAATTGCGTTACTTAAGAAACGTTTGACGTAAACACGAGAACGTATAAGTGTTATGCAACAGGTTACAGGCAAGCACTTAATAAAGACCTACTGATTTGTAGTCCACTTTACGTTGATTATTTCTTTCCATCTGTGAATTAATTAAGAAAAGTCATAAGTGCTAGCTTGCAACGCCAACGGTTCCCTAGATTATCACAAAGTAGGATTCGTAACGCAGTCGAACGTGCATCTCGCGAAGGAGGAAGACTCAGGCTTGTTTCTCGCGCAAGTAATTAAGACAACCCTATTGTGTATACGTGTCCACATTCTGAAACCTGCTTGCAATACGCAAGCATGCAAGTTCATTCTGAAACCTTTAGAAGCGACCAATAGGCTTCCGGGCTTCAAGTATACATCTCGAGTGCGCCAATAAATGCTACAGTATACTGTCTTCATTACGTGCGTTTCCAGCCTTCTGATATTACGTTGGCATTTTCAAAATATATAAAATATGTACAGTACGTTACATTTTACTAAAAAGCTTGTCAACAAATGCAAGGAAACTAGAGTAGGTAGCCTATCTATCGCTTATTTACATCTGGGCAGGCAGGAATTTATTGTCGTTCGTTTCGTCTTTGTGAGTTCTCAGTTGGCGTTTAATTAGAACTGTACATACTAATTCGGTGCCACTACAAATCTTTGCAAGTGTTTGTTTGGGTGTTCTGAAATGCTGACATGCCAACATTTGCAAGCTAACCAAAGCATTTCTTGAGAGTTTGTCATTGCACTCGATATGGGGTTCCTACTGTCCACGAGGGTTCTGAAAATAGTCTCTGGATATATGAGTTGAGCTTATCCAAAAATTGTTGATTACAAAATTGTTGAAATTAGCCTACCTGAATGTAAGCTTCATAAAATTTTGAACGAGCAAAAATCTGCCGTTTCATTCGAACTAGAAAGCTTCCTAACAAATTCTAGCTATTTACTATTTTCCAAAACACAGTTGTCAAATTAATTTGTAAGCACTTGGGATAAAACTTTAGATCTTTCATCTACACGAGTATACACGTGCTCTCTCTCTCTTTCTCTCTCTAAAGGTCGGACATGTGTGCGTCACATGCATGCGTCTTATTTAAACACAAGGAATGTCAAAGATGCGACAACACCGAAACACATTCTGTCGTACATCAGCTCACAATCTTCCCTCCTTCCAGAGATGAACCATCCGACGGCAACATCCACGAAAGTAACACGAAAACCTCCGACGTAAACGTTAACAAACATATGCGTACGTGGTATTTTAGTCTCTAACGTGCAACTACGGCAAATTCATATCGACACTACATATACAATACAATACATTATAATATATCTGTAATTAATCAAATAATGGAGGGTTCGACTGTAAAAACTTTACTTATTGATTTTTGCGTGTGGCGGGTTTCTCTACCACCACGTCGACTACAACGGCCAATGTCATCGTCACGATCGAGCAGACCGTTAAGTACCGGGTCGCGCCGATAACGAGTCCGTTAAGTACCGGAGGAGAACGGGTCGTTGTTCGTTATAACGTGGCGAGTACACGTGTGAAGCCGATGCACGCGGCTACGACCGTGTGCCCCACGCCCCATATCACCGGATACCAAGGCGCCATCTGGAGGCTGGAAGCTCGGTAGACAAAGGCGATCGCGGCACTGCTCACGGCCCCGGAAGTCACGGGTACCAACACGCCCATCACCAGGATGAACAGTGGGAAAAACCTGGGACAAACGGAATATAATAAATTGGGAACTGTATTCATAATGATGAACCGACGCGCTTGGGCCGGGCCCGGGACACATTTAAAGAAACACATCACACAAACAGTATTTAGGGTAGTAGGCCTATCATGAAATTAATTAGGGCTTAGCTTTCTTGATAAATAGGCTCAAATTACTTCTGCACTGATAGTTAATGGACTAAGAAATATATATAGGCCTATAATTAAATAATTAAATATATTATAATAATAATGTATTTTCTGGTAAGCCAGCAGAGATAGGACTCCTGTTCCCTTCGATCCATGCCACCCGGCATTTAATAATAATAAAATCTTCTTCTTTTCTTATACCCACAATTGACATCTCATGTCACCATGTATTTTCTGGTCAGCCAGTAGAGATAGGACTCCTGTTCCCTTCGATCCATGGATGCCATCCGGCATTTTGTCCCTTTCATCCTTTAAATATGTCATTCAAAGAGATGCCTCCTGTCTTGTTAAAATGATAATACATGATAATACAAAATGATAATGAAATATATATAATATATAGACCTACGGTACCATTAATTCATTCCGAAGTGTATAAGAGGCATTACAGTGGTTAGAGGGGGGAGGGAGGTACATGTGCGCCCAACCAACTTTTGTAATCTGATAGCATCTGATGCACCTGGTGTACCATCTAGTGATTTACTCAAAACAGAAGGTGGTTTTCGACAGAGCTCAAGGAACACTGCGAAACATACCCATGTTAATTTTAGCTTTTTCAATTGCCATTTTATGCAGTAGGACTTTTCTAAGACATAAATTTTCCTTATTTGAAGACCAAAGTATTGACGAGAATTTTTTCTATTATCTTAGGCACAAAACGTTTGGGTAGGCAACTCACTTTCCAAACTTGTGTTTCCTGAGTGTTGCGAAGGCAATCACCGCAGCAATCACGTGGACAAAGATCGACGAGAAGAGGGCGCAGAGGAACACCTGGTACCACATCTTCGGGAACGTGTTCAGGGCTTGCGAAGACCTGACGCCATCGTCGCTAGACATTCTGGCGTTCTGGCGACGTTTCACTACTTCACGCGGGCTTCAACTTTGCCTTTAGTAGCCGGTAGGTAGTCTTCTCTAGCGATGCCATTGTAGTAACTCAGACGGTCTGATGGTAAGGTCCTGGAATCGATAAAACGAAAACTGTTTACAGTATTTCCTATTTGGCGTAGATTACTACAGTTCCTCAATTGTGTCTTGCTAAGGCTAGGCTCACAATGAATTAGGATTTAATTAATAATCAGAATGACAAAACCGCAACCCCACAGTTGTCGTGTATTTTTTTCATTGAATTTTACTAACAGAATCAACAGAGTGCACAATTTAAGCAGTTATTAACTAAAAATTGTCAAATGGTTCCTACAGAAGAACGACAGCTTACCTTAAAAACAGTAGGTAGGTAGGTCACCAATAGACATATAGAGGAAAATACAAAAACATATTGCTGTCAAAACGTTTCGACCAACTGGCGGTCTATCACTCGGTGTGATTAGAGGTAATAACTACTTAAACCTGTTGGAACAAAATCCTGTCAATTCAGAAAAATTTCATAATAGCTCGTAGGTAACTCTAATCACGACACTGACTGATACTGAACTAGTCCTACATGACAGCTGGATGTCAAACCAGCATGTACTTGCAACAATGTAGCACCACTGGATATTAAGTAGATTACCTGTCCTAGGCCCTATGTGTCAGTATAACTATTTAAAAAAATCCAATAATAGGCCTAGCTAATTTGGTCATAAATTTTATTTTAAATGATATCTAAAGAAGCTATTATTTTTTAGATACATGTAGACTAGAAAAGGCCTAGGCCATACAGGTAGTCTAATCTAATGCAAACAAAATAATCTAAGCTTTTAACTAGTTGTGTGGCTCTTCAGTCATTGACTCATTGTCTAGAAACTTTTGTCAACCGTAGACCTAGACCTAGCCTTGCCCTACTGCATTTTGTTTGGGCTTATTAACTATAGTGTGCATTGTGATGTAGCCCTTTGGCTATGCCTACCTGGAATATTGAATTAGGTCTAGAACTAGGGCCTAGGCCCTAGTCCTACATCATGAAGGATTATCTTGTAGCAAACTTGTGCTCGGGTAGGCCTAGGCCTAGATCTAGCCTACGGCAGCTTAGGCAATTAATGATTCTGGTTACAATATTGTTTGTAAAAGGGTGAGATTATTAGCTAGGCCCGAAGTATGACTAGGCCTAGCCCCCTTTGCTTAGGCCTAGGGCCTAGGCTTAGTTTGTAACCTCAGTATCCTCATAATACCGAGTCTAGGGCAAGGCCTAGGCCTAGGGTTAAATTAAAAGCAAACTAACGACTGAGAAAGGGCCTACGCTCAGGCATTACGTACGTCGTATAGACATCTAGGCCTAATATTACGAGGTGAGGAGGTGACAGGTCCTAGGCCTACCTAGGCCCATGCTAGGCCTAGACACCTGCAATGGCAACTTGGACTTACAGAATCCTATTCAGTCATGAATGTAATAGTTAATTTTATAGCGAGCTATATAAACAGGCGTTCGAAGAGACTTTACGCTTACTTTGGCTTACGCCTAGCCTAAGCCTAGTTTGCCATGCCCCAGGTCAAAGTCCTAGGCTAGACAAACGTCAAGCCTAGGCTAGGCCTAGGCCTATAGGGTCCATCGTAATGGATAAAATGTATAACGATTGCTGCCGTTATGAATTTACAACGTTGTTTTTATGGCAATACACTCTAGATGCTGACTTACCTCGTAAAGAAGAAAACCATTCTAATTTTCTTCAAGTACGATACCTGTCACAACAACGAGGAAAATAGTTTAGTAAACAGGCTAGAGCCTTGTCATGGGGAATGTTCGTCAACCATCTTTGATTTATTTTTGAAAACAAGAGAATACAAATTTATGTCAACTTGCACATGCGCAAATAAAAATATGCTACAAAAAACCATTGAACATGAACAGTTAATTTATCTTGTAAAACTTGAGTTAGTACACAATTGAAGCGATAAATCGTAAATAAGAGGGAGGCTTTCAGTTTTCTATAACATTTTAATCATCTATAAAAACATCGTCTGTTCTTGAGTCACGGCCACCTTGCTGCGTTTCAGTGATACCAACACCAAACAAAATACAGCGTTGCAGCATAACCAACAGTTAGAAATTAGATAAATATTATCACACGAAGCATCCATCCATCAGTACCATCAAAGACTGTCTAATCTTTGGTACCATCAATGATCGTACAAAGCAATGAATGAAATAAAAAAATGTAAGGAACTTATGAACAATTAATTATAAATTCGTGTTCGACAAAAGAAATGAACGTATCCAATCAATGGTATCCTATGGTGTGTTTCAGAATATATTAAATATTTAAAATAAATTTGATATATTATTGTCTTTCTACTCAGATGCAAGAAATAATTTTCTGATGGGGGCATTTTGTACCATTTATCAGTGGCGCGCTGACCGCATGGGCACAGGAGCAATTGCTCCTGGTCCAAAGGGGTGGTAGGTGGGTCCCCGGAGGGGACCGACCCACCCACCCGTGTTCAAATTATTAAGAGTGGAAACAACCCTTTCTGATCCACGTTATTTCTTTGGTGGTGACAGTAATAATTTGAACATACGCGTGGATGTATTTAACGAATATAAAATATTAACAACAGGACTGTGAAGACGACGTAATATTAAGCGATTCAATTCGTTAGTCAGTATATAGTGCATAGGCCCTACCAGTGTATTGCCATTGCGCAGTGGTTGGGGGTAGTGGGGTGGGGGTAGAGCACCAACGATGTCCCGACGTTGTTTCGATGAGTTTAAATTTTGCACTTTTTCAGCTAATGTTATACTTGGCCCAAGATTACCTTACATAATGCTTTCGTCACAGGCGAGGCACTCATAGCCAACCAGCGAAGCGCCCGAGACACATCCGCGCAAATACCGATCACTGATTGGCTAAGTACGTGGTTAAATTAATTTCATCCAGAACCTACTTTAACATCCCAAAATCGGCTAAAAGGGGTTGAAATTCCAAAAACGCCCTGCGGGGCAAATTTGAGGGCTTGCGCCCCCCCTTTTCTACCCAGATGGAAAATTTTATTTCACTCCCCTCCCCCCCCCCCCCCCCCCCCACCAATACCGATCACTGATTGGCTAAGTACGTGGTTAAATTAATTTCATCAAGAACCTTCTTTAAGGCGTATCTCAATTCGAATATTTGGTCTGCTTCGCCTACTTCGCCAACTAACACAACAATAACCAATTGTTTTTATTCATTGTTACTAATTGTTAGGTTAGTCTGCTACGCTAGTCGACTAGCGAAAAACATCGATTTGAGACACAGCCTTACCATCCCAAAATCGGTTAAAAAGTGTGAAAATCCAAAAAACGCCCTGCGGGGCAAATTTAAGGGCTTACGCCCCTATCTTCTACCCAGATGGAAAATGTTATTTCACTTCCCCCCCCCCCCCCCCCCCACGAAAATATTAAGGGGGTAACCACGGATTAAGGTAATCCAAATAGTGGATGGATCGCTGGGGTGGGTGAGTCGGTCATATGGGGATTGCTTGCTCCTGTCTAATTTAAGGGTTCAGCGCGCCACTGCCATTTATTATGTCCTTCGTTGCTATGACGGCTCCAAAGTCACCGTTTACGTATACACTATCATATAGATAGATTAAAGTCAAGTTCCAAAGTTAAAACAACGGAAACCCCTTGTCCCGAACTGGCTGTATTTTATCGTTTTTTCTTTTAAGAGCAACGAACCACACACCTTATATTTTAACATGTCTATTGTTTCAGGATTATTCCTCATCAGCACCATGAAAAGGTGAAAGGATTACTCAAGATAACACAGCAGTACAGCAACAACTCAAAAGTTTGTCATACGAACTGCGATTTTTCTACGTGAATGAGGTGAACAATGTTTTCTGTGATCGTGAGGGAAGTCGGGGGTGCGGCGTGATAATATATCGTATCCCTCCGTATTCGTATTTTTTTTTTTAATTAGGGTAATTAAGTTTAAGTGGTTAATAAATAATAATATTCATTTTCAATATTGTGTACCGTTTTTAACATTTTGTTTAGCTTTGATTTTCGCTGTTGTGATAGTTGATACTCAACTTGGCCATACTACATGAGTAAAGACTAAAAGCAGAAATTCGACTCATTGTATCATATTTCCCAGGAAGGTGCCATACTGAAGCAAGTCTAGACAGGTTTATGCGCATTATAATTAAAATATACTACGAGTTATGAATTGAGTTGACCGATCGAAATTTTTATTTTTTGCCAATGCTCATTATTTCATATTATGTAGTTCAACTATGTTTCGCCATGTCTGTACTTCTTAAGTCGTTTATCAATTATCACCTAATAACTCTTCAATTAGTATCATCTCTACTCAGTCGCGACAACAAACAACAAAACACGAGGGGAGAGAGAGAGAGAGAGAGAGAGAGAGAGAGAGAGAGAGAGAGAGAGAGAGAGAGAGAGACTACTTGTTGTGTGGTGCACCAGACTTACAGGACCTTGCAGCTGAGTGTTTTTGTCCGGTGTGAAAGACACAGAGGGGCCCAACAGCTGAAGGTATTATTTACAGTGTGGTGCGCGTACAGTGGCTGCAAAAACGTCATTGTCGTCATAAATGGGTGATGAACGCCTAATTTTACATTCTGATGGTCTTTTCTCCGCCCATTCGCTCGGAAGCACCAGATAGTGGTGAGTGTTATACAGCGGCTTATAATACACAATAGAGTGCGAAGAGACGGCTTATAATGTGTAATAGTATTAAAAAAAGAAGAATAGTGCGAAAATGTACGAATTATAAGTTGTAGTGTAAAAAATAGAGAAATGATAATAATAATGATAATGGTGTGAACATAAAACGGATAATAAAACGGTGAGAATATAGGCCACAAGGGTTCTACAAATAATTGTGAAAATAGTGAACGGTTTTAGAGGTAACAGTGCAAATAGTGAACGGTTTTAGAGGTAACTGTAAAAATAGTGAACGGTTTTAGAGGTAACAGTGCAAATTGTGTGCGGTTTAAGAGGTAACTGTGAAAATAGTGAACGGTTTTAGAAGTAACAGTGCAAATAGTGTGCGGTTTTTAGCGGTAACTGTGAAAATAGTGAACGGTTTTAGGGGTAACAGTGCAAATAGTGTGCGGTTTTAGAGGTAACTGTGAAAATAGTGAACGGTTATAAGGGTAACAGTGCAAATTGTGTGCGGTTTTAGAGGTAACAGTGCAAAAAGTGAACGGTTTTAGAGGTAACAGTGCAAATAGTGAACGGTTATAAGGGTAACTGTGAACATAGTGAACGGTTATAAGGGTAACAGTGCAAATTGTGTGCGGTTTTAGAGGTAACAGTGCAAAAAGTGAACGGTTTTAGAGGTAACAGTGCAAATAGTGAACGGTTATAAGGGTAACTGTGAACATAGTGAACGGTTATAAGGGTAACAGTGCAAATTGTGTGCGGTTTTAGAGGTAACAGTGCAAAAAGTGAACGGTTTTAGAGGTAACAGTGCAAATAGTGAACGGTTATAAGGGTAACTGTGAACATAGTGAACGGTTATAAGGGTAACAGTGCAAATTGTGTGCGGTTTTAGAGGTAACAGTGCAAAAAGTGAACGGTTTTAGAGGTAACAGTGCAAATAGTGAACGGTTATAAGGGTAACTGTGAACATAGTGAACGGTTTTAGAGATAACGGTGCAAATAATAGTGAATGATTATTCCTTATTGGAATATTGGTGCAAATAGTTATCGGTTATAGGCCTAGACACCGGTGAAGAAGTCGGATTTGAGACGGGCGCCCAACAGGAAACCGTGAAAATGCAGACGGATTAGAGATACCGAAGGTTTTGATGGATTGGCGATACATCGATAGTCAGAGTGTCACCCAGCCATTGTCATGTCTGCTGAAATCATCGACAGCTTCACCCCGGAGCCGTTTGGCCTCTACGGTCTTGGCGGGACCCCGAGCGACGGGAAGCAGTGGAAGAAACTGGTAAGTCAGACGAGCAAACTTGCCCTAACTTCCAACGTCTTTTTAAACTTCTCAACCGTAGGTCGGAGAATACTGGGATTGTGTCATTGACAATCAATCCCAGTCAGTCAATCAATTCCTGTCCTGGCAATCTTTTATACATTCTTCCGCTTTGTACAAGTGGCATTAGTCACGATGTTTGTAGTTTTCAGGTATCCAACACACGGCCGTAAATTGTCACTGATTCAAGTAGTTATTAGAAAATAGAAAAGCTGGTATTACCTGTGGTATTACTGGAGTCAGCTAAACCTCAAGGCCATTTCGAGTTTCGCGCCGTTTCCACCAAGCGTAGTGATTAGAATCGCTGCCGCGCGAGAGCAGCACCATCCACTTTTGTAGATAGTACAGTCTCCTGTACCACCGCCGCAACGAAATGCATCATCACAAGGATGTTATTGTAGACTATTTCTTACGTCATTAATCGGAGAAACTGGTTACTAGGAAATTAATATTCATTCCATGTTACTCAGCGGTTGTCTATATCTATCCGACGAGTCATCGGAGAGAAAACGATGAAAAAAGAACAGACGAGATTTTTAAAATAACTCGAGAAGTCGGGCGCCTATGCTACCATGTAAAACATCGTCAAATCTAAAACAATGCCTTTTATAGCAGTGCACAACTAGTTTTTATCATCTCGTATAAGATTACGGCGGCTGGCGAACCATTGTCCCGACACTCACCAGGGCTCAGACCGGAGGAAAATGCGAAACGAAACTCGAAATAGAAACTCATTAAAATATCTAGAGACGATAATTTTCAAAGCCGAAGGAATTTGCGATTCCGTTCATCTGGAGTGGTTTTCCGCTTTTCCGTCCCTTTCCCGACGTCTGAGGAGGAATTTGAATACGCCAATAGAAACGGCGACGGGAAATACACTGGGGAGGGTGTATTAAAAATAATTTGCGTTTCGGGTGAAGTTTGTTGATTAAATTTTAATTTATTCAAAATGGTGGAGAGAGGTGGAGTGTGGGGTTTCTATCTTGCTGACCTGAGGACCTTTGACCTTCGGAAAGAAACCCGACATGATATTTATGTCGGCGGGTGTATGTGGGTGATTTATTACGGTTTACCATTATAGATAAAACTGTTGGCCAAAAAATAGGGAAACATTGGTTTTAGATTTAC